>CM055267.1:45202044-45559405 GCA_029237695.1 Conchocele bisecta
GGAATTGGCTACATGTTTCAATCTTAATTGCATGTAGGTAGTATATATGGTGCCAGAAACATTGATTTTGTATGCCTACAACATGTTTTAAAATATGCCAGAAGGCACTATTTGCGATATACTTTTCAAAACTATTTCTGTGTGGATTGGCAGGTGGCATACCTGCAGACCCCACTTGCCGTCAGTGCTTGTACAGATTGGTCGGGCCTGCAGAATAAAACTGGCTAGCTACGCCCCTGAATGCATATTTAAACAAGAGGGCCATGAAGGCCCTAATTCGCTCACCTGACTCCATGAACACCAGAGGATGAACACCAGAGGAGAATGTGACATTGAGTTCATATGTGTTTTAAAAAAATTGTGCTATTTTTAGATGGCGGTCATCTTGGATTAAGCGATGACTCAATTTACCAAATCTGAAAATGCTTCACCCAAGGATCTTAACTTACTATGAAGTTTGGCCAGCATCGGCCATGTGGTTCCCGAGAAAAAGACATTCAAAATCTCGAATAAATGGACCTTTTGGCGGCCATGGATATTACACCAGAGCAATCGCCTCATCGATACCTTCAATTTGATATATGACACAAGCATATTCGGTCAAAAATAAAATTTGACCCCACAGGCCACGCCCATTTTTGACCTCGGGGTCACCATTTTAACACCTTTGAAAGAGCATTATACATCGATCATTCCTACCAAGTTTCGTCGAAATCCGGATGGTGGTTCATGAGAAGAAGATTTTTTAAGAATTTGTGCTATTTTTAGATGGCGGCCATCTTGGATTAGCGACGACCTCCGTTTTATCAAATCTGAAAAGGCTTTACCCATGGACCATAACTGTGAAGTTTGGCCACCATGGGCCAAGCGGTTCGTGTGAAGAAGAATTTTGAAATCTCTAATAAAAGAACGCCCTTTGACCTTTCGGTGGCCATCTTGGATGACATGACCATCAAATTTCGACAAAAAATGTACCAGAGCGATCGCCTCTTTGATACCTTCGATTTGATATAGACATGACCATATTCGGTAAAAAATAAAATTTGACCCCACGGGCCACGCCTATTTTTAACGCTGGGGTCACAATTTTAACAAATTTTAAAGAGCATTGTACATCGTTCATTCCTACCAAGTTTCGTCGAAATCCGGCTGGCGGTTCATGAGAAGAAGATTTTTTAAGAATTTGTGCTATTTTTAGACGGCGGCCATCTTGGATTAGACACGACCTCCGTTTTAACAAATCTGAAAAGGCTTCACCCATGGACCATAACTGTGAAGTTTGGCCACCATGGGCCAAGCGGTTCGTGTGAAGAAGAATTTTGAAATCTCCAATAAAAGAACGACCTTTTGACCTTTTGGCGGCCATCTTGGATGACATAACCATCCAATTTCGACAATAAATGCACCAGAGCGATCGCATAAAATTTGACCCCAATTTGACCCCATGGGCCACGCCCATTTTTGACCCCGGGGTCATCATTTTAACAAATTTGAAAGAGCATTGTACATCGATCATTCCTAGCAAGTTTCGTCGAAATCCGACAAGTGGTTCATGAGAAGAAGATTTTTTAAGAATTTATGCTATTTTTTAGACGGCGGCCATCTTGGATTAGCAATGACCTCCATTTTAACAAATCTGAAAAGGCTTCACCCATGGACCATATTTTTTAAGTGGCTACCATGGGCCAAGCAGTTCATGTGAAGAAGAATTTTGAAATCTCTAATAAAAGAACGACCTTTTGACATTTTGGCGGCCATCTTGGATGACATAACCATCCGATTTGGACAAAATGCACCAGAGCGATCACCTCGTTGATACCTTCGATTTGATATATGACATGACCATATTCGGTCAAAAATAAAATTTGACCCCACGGGCCACGCCCATTTTTGACCCTGGGGTCACCATTTTAACAACTTTCAAAGAGCATTGTACATCGATCATTCCTACCAAGTTTTGTCGAAATCAGTTCTTGAGAAGAAGATTTTTGAAGAATTGGTGCTATTTTTAGACGGTGGCCATCTTGGATTACGTAATGACGTCATTTTAACAATTTTGTAATCCCCCTATCTAAGGACAATGACCATGAAGTTTGGTGATTATAGGCCCAATGGTTACCGAGGAGAAGATGTTTGAAAATGTTCACGGATGACGGACGACGGACGACGGACGACGGACAACGACGGACGATGGACGACGGACACATTGCGGTAACAATAGCTCACATGAGCTTCGCTCAGGTGAGCTAAAAAATACAGAATTTGAGTTTAATTACATGAAGAAAAAAAAATGTTTGATCATGGAAATAGACAATTTACTTTGCAAATAAATATGACTTATCTAAACCGGATAACAAATATGTCACCCTACAGTGCAACCTGACGTTGGAGAGTCGAGGTGTAAGATTACAACATATCTCTCTGGAGATAACCTTGAAACTAAGTGATAATGGCATTACTGAACAAAATGTATAATCAATTTATAAGCTACCAGTTATTTCGATATGAAATATATACACTAACAACCCAGAATTATTAGAAAAAGATAAACACTGCTTGAGAAATTGAGCCATTTTTGTTTTCCATTTCTGACCAGAGTATATCATTTACAATAGTTACTCAGTCAGGTCAGGGTCCTAACCCATAGAATTCGGGAAATGGAAATTTCCGTCTGCTGTTATTTTATATTTTGTCTTCTTTCTCAATAAAAACATGGTTTGCCAGCACTTTAGAATCATTTCAATTGGAAATGATTCTAAAGAGCTGTCAAACCATGTTATTTTGATGAATACAATTGAAAATAGAGCATAAACAGCAGACGATAACATTTAATTTAGCAGTGTAAGTGTTAATTCACTGCTTGCCGTCGTTTAGTGAGCTAACACCCCAATGTACCCATCCATGGACATTACTATCAGATCGCATCGTGGTTACATACCGTAAAGATTATAATACCCAGCAAACACACGGATCTAGGTCGGACCTAGGTCGCGACGTCGGCGACTCAAATCCAACGTCAGCCCGACGTCGAAACCCCCGACGTCGAATTACGACGTCGTACTGGCGTTGTTTGCTAGTCGTAGTTCGTCGCGACACAAACACAACGTCGGGTTGACATCGGAATCACGACGTCGGATCAACGTCCGTTTCCGATGTCGAATAGACGTCTGGTCCAGGTCGTGATTGGTATACACTAAAAGGTGATTCACTGTCAGCAGATCTATCTCTACGTTAGCCTATAGATACGCCAATGGAAGAGCAGCAGATCTGATTTCCACACCTACTTAATTCAGTTTAACCTTTATTTGCGACATGTTTAGGCCTATGTAATTAATCATTTTATATCCTAGACGATTAATTTTGCGTATGTATTTAGGTTGGGCTGGGCGTACGTGCAATTTCATTAACGTCGCAGAATTCTAGGTCAAGATTCTCGTGCGCGCGCGGAGTATTGACAACTGGCATGCTTTATTAGCGTCCGTGTCAAATGCCACTGGACCTTGTTCCCGCGTTACTGCATAGCAGTAGCCACAGATACAGTAATACGCTGGTAAACAGCCGACCTGACTCATTCGGAACTATCTCAGATCTTTTCGCCAAAGCGTAGGTCTGGTTATGCTCTAAATCCCCGAGGTGCTCCGTGTCAAGGTCATTACCAAGGTCAGGAATGATCGAGACAAATTGTCTCCCCCAATTATCATACGAACCAAGTATACTTCAATTGTTATGACGTTATGGCCAATATAGCTTGATCCGACGAACGGAAAGTGGTAACAATGCAGTTGAAGTGTAAGGGATAGGCCAGAGTAGATAAGTACACGTAGTCACTTAATCACTTATAATGTACACTATATTACATGGGGAACACACAGGAATACATGATACATTGATATGCGAACATCACTGTACTGTGCATGATACTATTCAATTACTACAAGGTTGTAAGCCAATCGACTGTTATACGTTAACGCAACTTAAAAGCTATAGACGAATAAACTCGGTATGTGGTATCTCAATGGTCCCGTAGTGGACAATAGTATGAATGCACAAGTACTTTGATGATCGCTAATCAAAGTTAAATAACATACAAGTATAACATTGCATAACGAACATTGGAGGACAAAATGACAATCATCTGAGCTACCCCAGTGCTGGCGTATCTCAATAGATAGTGTAACCAAACCTCTGAGTATCAAGGTCCCAAGGTCTGCCTCACCCGCAATATGAGGTCTAGTCAACAATATGGCTATAATCCAACTTCAAGTGGATTAATCCATAAACAATATATGTAGTCTTACTACAATCCTTTAGCCATGATATGCCATGATAGGAGTATTACCATACACTATCAAAGTATACATATGTATTGCCTATGCAATATATTTCCAAAGTATGAATGTCAAAGTCAAAGCCGGATGTGGTTACATCACATGATAGTCAATAACGATAATGTTCCGGAAGCTGGTTCCCGGAAGTAAAGTTCCACAGGTAGTGTTATCTCCGGAAATGGTGGACCAGATGTAAAGTTCCTATGGTATCACTCGACTGTAGCACAACCCGGATGTGGTAGACCCGATGTAAAGTTCCGATATAATACAAAATGGCGATTATCACGTTGGCTAAGACGCCGGGAAAAGTTTCACTTAGGTGACATTCAACTCGGTGGTAGTATAATGATATGATATGTGTGTATGGCGTTTCACTTCACTAAACTATGGCTGTGACTGTCTGCTGAACGCGAGGTAGCTATCACACACTGCTCTATACAGGCCTGTACCCGGAGCTGCTACACACACTGCGCCAGACAGACGTACGGACACTCGGACGACCCGATACTCTGCACTGACTGGGGTCTGCCCTCAAACGAGTGGACCAAAACGTCCAATGTGGCTCGCTGGAGCGTTCTCAAGAGGCTACAAAAAATGAAATGAATCTCCAATTACTGGACGAATACGCACAGACAGACAGACAGGATGCACAACAGACTAAAACGGGAATCGAACAACGGCAAATCACAGCTGAAATAAAATGTTCTAGGTACATACCAAAATCCTCCGTGTCACTGGTGAATACAGTACTAGTCTTCTGTAACCAGAAAATATGTGTCCCGCCAACACATAGCGAGACATCGCTTATATACGCACCAGTGAAACCATGCACGGAATAATGGATATGCCTACCCCTCGTACGACATCTCACATAAATACTACAAAACCATGGCTTTTGCCATGTCACCCATGGTTTATATTTGGCATAAATATATGTTCCCACGCCTTAAATTCAACCAAACCAGTGTACAGCCCTCGTGGAATAAATACCATCCAACATGGTATACCCATACTACCATAAATCTGCACACTATAGACCCAGATCTCATAATCCGAAATCTACTCGACTGGTCTCGACAATGCGAAGGTCGCTTCTTGGCCCCGCCAAACCCCTCCATAACGGTCCTACGGCTATACACTCAAATGAGAGTGTAGCACATACTAAACTCAAATATCGTGGTCATTTACGGAAATATCACGACACAAAACATCACCATTATGGGATCTGATATATCCGTGTTGGCCAGTACCAGGCTATGCTGAAACACTAACCGGTAGCAATACATAACAGGGCAGACCATGGTATGGTCTGCGCTGTATAAACTGGGCTTCACCTACAGAAGGTCCCCTTATTATGGTGAAATAAACACTGACACGCGGACAAACTCCGCTGGCACGGACAGTGGACATCCGTAATACTAAAAGGTATCTTTTCCCTAGCGAAACCAGCACACGCAGTCAACGAGTTCTCTACCACACACATGCATAGTCTGTGGCAAATATGGCGTGACATCAGTAAAACATTGCTCATAAAATAGACGTATATAAAAATCCGCAAAAATGACACGCATAACCGTATTTCCACCAATACAACATAAGCCCCCTTATTACATGCACATTGTACATGGCAAATGTACATGCCAAACCACAGGTGTGCAAAAACCACAGGTGTGTGAAACCACAGGTATGTGGAATCACAGGGATGTGAAACCAATAATACGCACAACAATACAACACAGTACCACACATTACAAATATACAATTATACGGATTCCAGAATGTACAAGAATGCACGTGTCACGCGACATATCTCCCCCCTAAACAAAAAGTGTTTACACTTTCGTGCATAATCGCGAGACACGTTGGCACAGCTGAATCTACCCAGATATCCTGCTCAGGTAGCCTGCCCACTTTATCTCATGTTTCCCTATATGGGTGTGTCCTGGTGTGTCCCTCAGGACATGGGTGTACTCCCGTAAGATCTCTTTGACTTGCGTCTTTTGTTTCTTGCCTAAATCAGGCGACAGGTCAACTTTGCTCTCCGTATCGGACTCTAATCCCCTGGGACATAACATGTTTTTCTTCGGCACTACACCCACTTGGACTAGGATCCCCCTCTACTGTGTCTTCTATCACGGCCGCATTTATTACAGTGAGTATTCCCTTCCCCGGGTGCTCAGGCCTAGTCTCGTACCTCTTTAACATGTTTGCATGAAAGGTTTTCAACTTCCCTCCCATGTCAACTCTATAGTCCCACTCATTAACTACCTCTGTTATGGGGTATGGTCCCTTCCACCTAAGAAGCAATTTGTTGTTGTCTGTCGGTAGTAGTACAAGTACCTGATCTGCCACTGCATACTGCCTACTACGAGTCTTACGGTTGTAGTACTTTGCGTACTTTTTGGACGCACTCTTCAAGTTCTCATGCGCGATTTCGCACGTTTTCTCGAGCCGTTCGCGCAAGTCGAGGACGTACTGATTACGTCGTTTTGACGTTGTCCTCTATGTCCTTCTCGGACCACAGATCTCTTAGTATGCTCATCGGACCCCGAACGGTCCTTCCGTACAATAGTTCAAACGGTGAGAAAGCCAAACTTTCTTGAGGGACTTCGCGATACGCGAATAAGAGCGCGTTAATGTATTTGTCCCAATCTTTGGGACGTTCGCTTGCCATTCTACGAAGCATTTGCTTTAACGTACCATTGAACCGTTCCACGAGACCGTTACACTGTGGGTGGTACGGTGTCGTGGTTAATTGTCTCAGCGATAACAATCTACTAACTTCCTCCATGACTGCCGACGTAAATTGACTACCCCTATCGGTGAGCATCTCCTCGGGGATACCCAGTCTACTGAACATATCCACGAGAGCTTCCGCGACTCGTTCGGCCTCGATGCCTGGTAGTGGTACCGCTTCTGGGTACCTAGTTGCATAATCAACTAACGTTAGTATGTAACGATTCTTCCGATCGGTAGCTGGAAAAATTGGCCCTACAATATCAACTGCGACTCGTTTGAACGGAGTGTCTATCAACGGCATAGTTCTAACGGAACCTTGGTGATGTGTCCCTTTGACACAGTCTTTTGACATATGTCACAAGACCTACAAAACCGTGTAATGTCACTGCCCACGCCTGGCCAATAAAATTCTGATAACACTCGATCAGTTGTCTTCTTAACCCCTAAATGGCCCGCCATGATTGATTCATGTGCCACTTTCATCACGGTAGTCCTAAGTGTTTTTGGGACTACCAGCTGATGGTACATCCTACCTGACCCTATCGATTCGAAATTACGATACAACAAGTCTTTTCGGTATGCGAATTTCGATTTGTTTCCGTTCTTACTTGACCGTACCGTTCCGTCTTTTGCATTATTTCGAACTGACGTCAATGTGACGTCATGTGCCTGCGCCTCTTTGAATTCATCGCGTGATACGTTCGCGATTGCGGTAGGGACTTTGAGGGTCTTATATGATTCGTCTCGGGCTGTCGTTTGTGACCTAGTTTCAACTGCGCACGATTTAGCGCCTCTAAAATCGGATATCACCGGTAAACTCTGACCCGTCCTACATTACCTATGGTAACATCATACATTGTATCTGTCATGCAAAGGGCTTCTACCTGACCTTTGAAAAAAGGTGTATCTAGATCTACCCGGGCTGTAGGAATTCCACTCATTTTGCTCCTATTTACCAGCATGCATGTTGAAACTTTGCTTAAAAACTGATCTGGTTGTACTAAGCTTTCCCTGACGACCACCCCGGTACACCCAGTATCTCGCATTACTGTGACCTTTTTCCCATTTAATGTGCCCTCTGCTACGGGTAGCCTATCCATACCAAATGTACATCCGTTAATCAACTCCGGCTGTATCTCGCTACCTGAACATACAATAGTGGTGTCGGTATCAACCACACAGAAATTTCCTTGGTTTTCCCCCGGTTGTTCCGTGTTTTGCCATCTATACCTCACCTCTGCCTCTAGTGTGCCTTCCACTTCTACCTCTACTTCTACCTCTGTACCGACCTCTCTGTTCTTTATCTGCAAAACTTACATGTTTCTCTTCCTCGACTGCTGCTGCTTTGTAAGCTGAGGACCGGTCACGCTTACGACAATCGTAGGACATGTGACCTTCTTTGCCACAATGGTAACATGTCCCGCGATGCCTATCATAGCCGTTCCTGCTGGTACTTCTGTCATAACTACCCCTACTTGGGCTTCTATTGTGGTCTCTATTCTCATATCTGTCCCTTTCTCGACTCCTATCTCTAGATCGATTATCCGCACTACTTACCTTGCGCCTCTGATTATCTACTGACCTGTACTCAGTTCTGTTGCTAGTACTGTTCCTCTGAACTACATACTTGCTACCTCCTCTAGCTTCTGCAAAGTAATCTGCCTGAACCGCCATCTGATCTATCGAGTCAAATGTTTTCTCTTTGAGAAATAAGTAGAGCTCACGACTGCATATACTTAACATCTGATCTCTGATCATGTAGTCTAGTACTCCTTCATATGTTCTATTCACCTTACCTAACTCAAACCATCTATCTAAATAGTTCTTTGACCGACTGACATATTGCACAAATGATTCACTGTGATCAGTTTGGTGTTTTTGAACATGCTCTGAACCCATCTTCCGTTAGATCAAAACATTTCAACAATGCGGATTTCAACTTATCATAGTCAAGAGCATCATCAATAGGTAGTCTAGAATATACATCTAATGCCTTGCCCTTCAATAAAGCACTCAAGTGTAGTGACCACTTATCTCTCCCCCACCTTTGAATTGCTGCGTACCTCTCAAATCTAGCTAAGTAGCTATCCATGTTGTCATTATTCTGATCAAAATGTGGCAGCTTCGAACGAATGCCTCTGCCATTTGTCCCTTATCATGGTATCTTCATCTACCATTCCACCCCTTTCTACTTTTGCCATTTCTACCTGATGCTTAGTGTCTAGTTCTCGCAATTTGAATTCTAGAGCTAACTGTGCTTCATTGGCTAACCGATGTGCTTCTTTATCTAACCGCGCAGCATCTAATCTATCCTTCTCCATCTGTCGCTCAACTTCCTTAGCTAACTGCTCAGCATCTAACCTATCTTTTCTCCATCTGTCGCTCACCTGCTAACTTATCTTTCTCAGCCTGTCTAGCCTCTAGTCTTTCCTGTCTTTCTCTCTCCTGCTCTTCTTTTACAAAGGCCCTTAACTCTGAATCTGCTAGCCCTAAGCTTTTGCCTATGTCCATTAGCTCCTTAATGGACGACATTCTCACTCTCAACTCAACCCCGGATTATCGATTTCACGCTTTACCCGACGGTACACAAGGTCTCTAGCACTCAAATCACTTGGTGATTTGTGCGAGTCTCTTGCTTCACGTCTATAAGGTTAAGGTAAATCAATCCGGTATCTACTCCTAACGACGGTATAAGTTTCTCAATTCGGGTAAGTCAATCCGGTATAAGTATGGTCTAATGTAAGGTATATTTACAATTCCCCCTCTATGGTACTGGACACAAATATTGGGACTGGTTATAGACACCTGGCAGGATATAGTATTGTTCATACACAATATAATAGTGGTAGTAAATCTCGCCTCAGATGCAGAAGTGTCTAGTGCTAACCTAGAACACCGCTGTGCCATCATCACAGGGAGGTACTATTCAACAAATCCAAAGTTACAATGACCCTTACATCCACTATCTCACCAGATCGTCTCAACTCTATACTTCTGTACCTAGGTAGTCCAATCATGTATGTGGTGATGTATTAGTGCCTAAGTGTTGGAGTGCATCTTACATTAACTCCCAAGGCAAACAAATACAAGATTGAATCTTGACGACGCTAGGGGTACAGCTATTCTAGCCTCCTTACTTCAACTGCTTTGAAGAAACCGATTATAAAAAGAGGAAACAAAACCCCACTTCTGACACCATTGTCAAGGTCATTACCAAGGTCAGAATGATCGAGACAAATTGTCTCCCCCAATTATCATACGAACCAAGTATACTTCAATTGTTATGACGTATGGCCAATATAGCTTGATCCGACGAACGGAAAGTGGTAACAATGCAGTTGAAGTGTAAGGGATAGGCCAGAGTGAGTATAAGTACACGTAGTCACTTAATCACTTATAATGTACACTATATTACATGGGGAACACACAGGAATACATGATACATTGATATGCGAACATCACTGTACTGTGCATGATACTATTCAATTACTACAAGGTTGTAAGCCAATCGACTGTTATACGTTAACGCAACTTAAAAGCATAGACGAATAAACTCGGTATGTGGTATCTCAATGGTCCCGTAGTGGACAATAGTATGAATGCACAAGTACTTTGATGATCGCTAATCAAAGTTAAATAACATACAAGTATAACATTGCATAACGAACATTGGAGGACAAAATGACAATCATCTGAGCTACCCCAGTGCTGGCGTATCTCAATAGATAGTGTAACCTCTGAGTATCAAGGTCCCAAGGTCTGCCTCACCCGCAATATGAGGTCTAGTCAACAATATGGCTATAATCCAACTTCAAGTGGATTAATCCATAAACAATATATGTAGTCTTACTACAATCCTTTAGCCATGATATGCCATGATAGGAGTATTACCATACACTATCAAAGTATACATATGTATTGCCTATGCAATATATTTCCAAAGTATGAATGTCAAAGTCAAAGCCGGATGTGGTTACATCACATGATAGTCAATAACGATAATGTTCCGGAAGCTGGTTCCCGGAAGTAAAGTTCCACAGGTAGTGTTATCTCCGGAAATGGTGGACCAGATGTAAAGTTCCTATGGTATCACTCGACTGTAGCAACCCGGATGTGGTAGACCCGATGTAAAGTTCCGATATAATACAAAATGGCGATTATCACGTTGGCTAAGACGCCGGGAAAAGTTTCACTTAGGTGACATTCAACTCGGTGGTAGTATAATGATATGATATGTGTGTATGGCGTTTCACTTCACTAAACTATGGCTGTGACTGTCTGCTGAACGCGAGGTAGCTATCACACACTGCTCTATACAGGCCTGTACCCGGAGCTGCTACACACACTGCGCCAGACAGACGTACGGACACTCGGACGACCCGATACTCTGCACTGACTGGGGTCTGCCCTCAAACGAGTGGACCAAAACGTCCAATGTGGCTCGCTGGAGCGTTCTCAAGAGGCTACAAAAATGAAATGAATCTCCAATTACTGGACGAATACGCACAGACAGACAGACAGGATGCACAACAGACTAAAACGGGAATCGAACAACGGCAAATCACAGCTGAAATAAAATGTTCTAGGTACATACCAAAATCCTCCGTGTCACTGGTGAATACAGTACTAGTCTTCTGTAACCAGAAAATATGTGTCCCGCCAACACATAGCGAGACATCGCTTATATACGCACCAGTGAAACCATGCACGGAATAATGGATATGCCTACCCCTCGTACGACATCTCACATAAATACTACAAAACCATGGCTTTTGCCATGTCACCCATGGTTTATATTTGGCATAAATATATGTTCCCACGCCTTAAATTCAACCAAACCAGTGTACAGCCCTCGTGGAATAAATACCATCCAACATGGTATACCCATACTACCATAAATCTGCACACTATAGACCCAGATCTCATAATCCGAAATCTACTCGACTGGTCTCGACAATGCGAAGGTCGCTTCTTGGCCCCGCCAAACCCCTCCATAACGGTCCTACGGCTATACACTCAAATGAGAGTGTAGCACATACTAAACTCAAATATCGTGGTCATTTACGGAAATATCACGACACAAAACATCACCATTATGGGATCTGATATATCCGTGTTGGCCAGTACCAGGCTATGCTGAAACACTAACCGGTAGCATACATAACAGGGCAGACCATGGTATGGTCTGCGCTGTATACTGGCTTCACCTACAGAAGGTCCTTATATGGTGAAACACTGACACGCGGACAAACTCCGCTGGCACGGACAGTGGACATCCGTAATACTAAAAGGTATCTTTTCCCTAGCGAAACCAGCACACGCAGTCAACGAGTTCTCTACCACACACATGCATAGTCTGTGGCAAATATGGCGTGACATCAGTAAAACATTGCTCATAAAATAGACGTATATAAAAAATCCGCAAAAATGACACGCATAACCGTATTTCCACCAATACAACATAAGCCCCCTTATTACATGCACATTGTACATGGCAAATGTACATGCCAAACCACAGGTGTGCAAAAACCACAGGTGTGTGAAACCACAGGTATGTGGAATCACAGGGATGTGAAACCAATAATACGCACAACAATACAACACAGTACCACACATTACAAATATACAATTATACGGATTCCAGAATGTACAAGAATGCACGTGTCACGCGACACTCCGATTGTCTTTAGGTTATCCCGCCATTTCCGTTTTCTCTTTGTGATTTTAATTTGAAATTGGGGAAAGATTGACGTAATCTTGAAGAAATCAACGTTCTTATGTAAGTATATTGATGCATGCGTGTCAGCTAACATGTTTTCAATAACATTTTTAATACAAAAATACATGATAACGCCGTGATCAGTTGATTCACGTTTCAATTCTTGAAATTATTTCGCCCCGTCTCACTTCGCACATTCCTGTTCATGTGTTGTTCATATATTGTCGCTATTTTATTCACCATTTACAAACTGCATGCATTATCATATAATTGTGCCTTTAATGGAGGTCTATGCGGTCGCGTTTTCTCAAAACTTGTAGGACATCTACAGTAATTATAGATTTTGTCATCGTTACATACTGTCTTTGTGAAACTATTCGCCTTAGATAATGGCGCATATACTCAAAGTTTATTCGAATTGAACATCACACTGTACATGTACGGAGCCCCCCAGGGGACGTGGAATTTTTTTTTCATTTTAATTTGTTCCCACGAAATAACAATTTGTTCCCTCAATTTAGTAATTCGTTCCCAGGATCCTCTCGAAGAACTGCTGAAGCGACGAATGAAGCACGATGCTAAGATGAAAAAGAATCAGAAACAAGCTCGCCCCAAGACATCGCCGGCGACGCTTCAGTGTGCCAATTCACGCATTCGTAGAACCGACGTGGACTCGGAACCCGAGGTGGAAGTGGACGATACGTTTATGGTCGACCATCGATGCACCAGTGTGGCCATTCGTGTCCGCGGACACAGTTCCAGTTCTCCATGAAACGATTACTTGATATTTCATTAGAATTGTCCCGTGAGATAATTCTAATGAAATGCCAAGGTATGTTTTTATCGCGAAATGATCGAATATTCAGCAATTTCCATCAGCACGAGTGTCGTCTGCAGCAGGATAAGGGTTAAAGTGAACTAAATCCCTGCTATATGATTCCATCGAGTAACGAATCGCACCATAAATTTATAGCAAAAATATATGTGAAAGTATAATAAAATACATTTGCCAGCCAAAATATGTGTTTATTACTGACCAGGTACCAAACCAGGATATTGATTAGTTGATCCAGAGTGAAACTGCAGATCAAGTAATCAATGCAAAATAAAGTTTTCTAGACGATAAAACCCGACATTGAACTGATGTCAGAACCAGACGTTGGATAAAGGTTGTTTTCTGATGTCGGATAGAAAATGAAAGTTTTTTAGACGTCGTAATCCGACATTGAAATGACGTCAGAATTAGACGTCTATCCAACGTCGGATTCTGATGTCCGTTCGACGTCGGATCCCGACGTCCATTCGACGTCGGATTCTGACGTCCGTTCGACGTCGGATTCCGACGTTTAAAAAACTTTCATTTTCGAACATAATCCGACGTCGGAAACCGACGTCAGTCCGACGTCTATCTGACGTCGTGTGCCCACTGGGTAGACGCCCGGCGTCTATTAGAATCACCACTGGCTCCGAAGTCCTGGGTAGGCAAGTATCATTCAGCAAAGGAAAAATGATAAAAATATACGATTTTCTGCTCTTTGAACAGAAACATAACAAAGGGACTGTCTGTCAGTTTATGAACATTTTGGAACTACGGACGTTTCGGCCCACTTTGGTCATTATGGTACAGTCGGTAAAAATGTTAAAATACTGATAATGTATATATCAATTAAGACAGCGTCAAACATTAATGTTGATCAGATTTACACCTATGGACGTTTCAGACTGTCACCATTTCAGACCATGGACGTTTCGGCCCGTGGACTTTTCGATTCGCATCAGTATGATTAATTTCGGCCCACGGCCACGTCCAGAACAAACCATACTTATTTTTGCTCATATCCTAGGAAATATCGGCTAACAATTTGGGTTTGAGATGCTTTGAAAATGGCGTCTCCATAATCGTGTAAATTCTGATCGCCCTCTGTCCGTGCAAATAGCTACTGCTGATGAGTAATTTACTGTGACACCTGAAACAGTCCAATTTCACTTTTTTCCCCATATTTTCAAGGAATGAAGGGGGGGGCGGGGGGGGGGGGGAGGTGGGCGTCTATTAGAGCATGGGCGTCTATTAGAATATTTACGGTATTTGGTAAACAGATGAAGATCCCATCCCTAGTGCAAACACGCGTGACACGGAAATACACTATACCTGCTGTATCACCTAAAATGGACCTTAACCTTACTTATGAAGCTGAATTAAATTTTGTTGTCAGCTGGTTATTTTCTGCTTGTTACAACAAAAAGAAACATGTTTTGTACAGACGATTCTCACATGCTGCAAAAACATTCATTTTTTTTTTTAGAAATACGTTAAAATTGAACATCCTGCCTTTTATGGGTTAACCCATTTCATGCTGAGGATACGCCATTATGTTTGCGGACAATCCTAAATATTTTCCTTCTATGTACTCAGAAGTATATGTTGTGACCACCATTTGAACCGTCTCAAATGAGTATCGGTAGTCGCAACATGTACATTCATTGAGAAATAACAAAAATAAAATATTGAAAATATTCAAAAAAAAAATCATACCCCTAAATGTACATTCTGCATGCAATGGGTTAAGAAGTTAAGAAGTTTGCATCAATTGTAGATCCTGGTATGTAGGCTTATTGATCATGATCATCTAAACTGTATGCTAAGCGTAGGCTACTTTTTGACTGAATGACGAACAGTGTAGGTCCGGATCCAACTGTGTGGAGTCACATGTTGATCTGGGGCTAAATTGGTTGAAAACAGCCCTTGTCACCTGGGTGCTCTAATGCAAATTCATACTACTTTGCAAGCATTGACACAAATAATGCATACTGTAACACAGAAATGTCATGGAATGTGACACATAGCCATTATGTTGTCAAAACTGCAATCTGTATTCAGCAATGTGGCCTCATTACAATTTTAGAAGACCTAATCTCATTAAATCATACCGTGGCATATCAACAGTACTTTGCGATGCACCTTCGGGGTCACTGACCGATACATAGAGTTCAAGGTCACGAAATAAAGTCAGGGATATTGGTTTAACCCTT
Source organism: Conchocele bisecta (assembly GCA_029237695.1). NCBI lineage: Eukaryota > Metazoa > Mollusca > Bivalvia > Lucinida > Thyasiridae > Conchocele > Conchocele bisecta. The sequence continues at coordinate 45,217,861 of CM055267.1, forward strand.
TCAACCCCACAGGCCTGTATAGTGGTATTGGCAAACAGTGTAGATCCAGATGAGCCAGCTCGTGACGAACCGTCTCATCAGGATCTGCACTTTTTGCATGTAATTTTAACTTTTTTGAGAGCAAAAACACCCCCTTTTCATAAATGGACTAGTCTGAAAATCATTTTGTTACGATTTGATTGGTTGCAAAATTAACATATCTAAATCCATTCCATATACTTTGGGGTGAAAGGGTTAAATCATACTGTGGCATATCAACAGTACTTTGCGATGCACCTTCAGGGTGAAATAAAGTCAGAGATATTGGTTTCACCCTTTCAACCCCACAGGCCTGTATAGTGGTATTGGCAAACAGTGTAGATCCAGATGAGCCGGCTCGTTACGCCGTCTCGTCAGGATCTGCACTTTTTGCAAGTAATTTTCATATTTTTCAGAGCATAAACACCCCCTTTTCATAAATGGACTCGTCTGAAAATCATTTTGTTATGATTGGATCGGATGCAAAATTTTCATATCAAAATCCATTCCATATACTTAGGTGTGAAATAATTAAATCATACCGTGGCATATCAACAGAGTACTTTGCATTGCACCTTCAGGGTCACTGACCGATACATAGAGTTCAAGGTCACAAAATAAAGTCAGGGATATTTCGAAGTCATTTGACCTTGACCTTGGGCATGGGGGAGCATATCTTGAGCACGGAATAAAAATATTTCTGATGATAAACATGCACATCAAGCCAATCATACGGTAAAGAAGTTATAGAACAAGAGTTGACAGAAGACAATGAAGCTCGCCTGTTGGCAGCCTTCACTCAAACATGGCACAGTTGCATAAAAAAACATGAATATTATATAACTTGACCTTGGGTTAAGGGGCGTGCAGTGGACCTTGACATTGGGGTCAGTGGTGCAAGGTGGGTTGTGGGTTTGCTATAGCATAATATAGCATATTAAGATGAATGCATGTATGAAATATCAATGCGCTCCCTGAAAACAGAAGTAAAACAAAATTTAACCCAACTTTAAGTTTATGAACGCACTAAGTTGGTGATTTTCTACAGCATGATAGCTATTCACATGAGGAATGCATGTATGAATGTGCTAAGTTTGTGTCCTTCACCTTGGGGAAAGAGGTGGGGGGGGGGTGGGTCATGGATTTGCTGTAGCACAATAGAGGATCATCACCTGAATGCATGTATGAAATATCAAAGCGTTCCCTGTAAAGAAACAGAAGTTACACAACATTTACCCTAATGTTAAGTTTATGAACATGCTAAGTGTGTGACCTTGACCTTGAGGTAAGGGTTGGGTCGTGGGTTGTGGATTTGCTACAGCATGATAGAGGGTCATCTGAGGAATGCATGTATGAAATATCAAGGTGTTCCATGAAAGGAAACAGATGTTATAAGACATTTACCCCAACGTTAAGTTTATGAATGTGCTAAGTTTGTGACCTTGACCCTGGGGTAAGGGGTGGGGGTGGGTCATGGATTTGCTATAGCATGATAGAGTATCATCAGATGAATGCATGTATGAAATATCAAGGCGTTCCCTGTAAAGAAACAGAAGTTATAAAAAGACATCTACTCCAACGTTAAGTTTATGATGTTGATCTTGGGGAAAGGGGGGGGGGGGGGGGGGGGGGGTCAAGGAGTTGCTGTAGCACAATAGAGGATCATAAGATGAATGCATGTATGAATTATCAAAGCGTTCCCTGTAACGAAACAGAACAGAAGTTACACAACATTTACCCCAACGTTATGTTTATGAACATGCTAAGTTTGTGACCTTGACCTTTGGGTAAAGGTTGGGTGGTGGGTTGTGGATTTGCTACAGCATGATAGAGGGTTATCTGAGGAATGCATTGTATGAAATGTCAAGGCGTTCCATGAAAGGAAACAGATGTTATAAGTTATTTACGCCAACGTTAAGTTTATGAATGTGCTAAGTTTGTGACCTTGACCCTGAGGTAAGGGGTGGGCGGTGGGTCATGGCTTTGCTATAGCACGATAGAGTATCATCAGATGAATGCATGTATGAAATATCAAGGCGTTCCATGAAAGAAAACAGCACAGGTGGAAGACTCGGACCTATGACACCAACAAAAATGTCTATTAAAAAAATCCCATTACACCCACCCACTTGGTCTCGTTCAGTACCATATGCTATATATATATAGCATATGTTACTGTACGATACCAAGTGGGTGGGGTAATCGTATTTTTTTAATAGGCATTTTTGTTGGTGTCATAGGTCCGAGTCTTCCACCTGTGGAAAACAGATGTTATAAAAAGACATTTATTCCAACATTAAGTTTATGATGTTGATCTTGGGGAAAGGGGTGGGGGGTGGGGAGGGGGGTCATGGATTTGCTGCAGCACAATAGAGGATCATCAGATGAATGCATGTATGAAATATCAAATTGTTCCCTGTCTGTAAAGAAACAGAAGTTACACAACATTTACCCCAACGTTAAGTTTATGAAAATGCTAAGTTTGTGACCTTGACCTTGGGGTAAGGGTTGGGTGGTCGGTTGTGGATTTGCTACAGCATGATAGAGGGTCATCTGAGGAATGCATGTATGAAATATCAAGGCGTTCCATGAAAGGAAACAGATGTTATAAGACATTTACCCCAATGTTAAGTTTATGAATGTGCTAAGTTTGTGACCTTGAACTTGGGGTAAGGGATGGGCAGTGGGTCATGCATTTGCTATAGCACGATAGAGTATCATCAGATGAATCCATGTATGAAATATGAAGGCGTTCCCTGTAAAGAAACAGAAGTTACACAACATTTACCCCAACGTTAAGTTTATGAACATGCTAAGTTTGTGACCTTCACCTTGGGGTAAGGGTTGGGTGGTAGATCAAAGATTTGCTACAGCATGATAGAGGGTCATCAGATGAATGCATGTATGAAATATGAAGACATTCCCTGTAAATAAACAGAAGTTACACAAAATTTACCCCAACATTAAGTTTATGTACATGCTAAGTTTGTGACATTGACCCTGGGGCAAGGGTTGGGTGGTGGGTCATGGATTTGCTACAGCATGGTAGAGGGTCATCTGAGGAATGCATGTACGAAATATCAAGGCGTTCCATGAAAGAAAACAGATGTTATAAGAAAATTACCCCAACGTTAAGTTATGAATCTAAGTTTGTGACCTTGACCCTGGGGTAAGGGTTGGGTGGTGGGTCATGGATTTGCTACAGCATGATAGAGAGTCATCTGAGGAATGCATGTATGAAATAACAAGGCATTCCATGAAAGGAAACAGATGTTATAAGACATTTATCCCAACGTTAAGTTTGTGGACGACGCCGACGCCAACGACGCCAACGACGCCGACGACGCCGACGACACCGGGTGTATGCCATAAGCTCTTCTGCACTTTGTGCAGGCGAGCTAAAAATGGAGAAATGCACACACATCTACTGAACCCGAAATTTCACTTGACCTTGGGCATGGAGGAGCATGTGTAGGGTGAGTAATGAAAAAATGGATGATGATAAACGTGCACATGAAGTGGCAAGCCAATTGTTGATACAGTAAAGAAGTAAAACAGTTACCAGAGAATGTTCAGCGTGACAGACAGACAGACAGCTGCATGGTCCCCACACTGCATAATATCCTGATAATTATATGTTAACCTTTCCACACTACAGACCGCTTTAACGGTCTTAGCTGCAAACAGTGTAGATCCAAATGATCTGCACTTTTTGCAAGTTATTTTTCTCATTTTTTAGAAGAAAAGATTCTTATAAATGTACTAGTCTGAAAATCATCTTGTGACGATTGGATTGGTCCTTGAATTAACATATCACAGTCCATTTCAGTTGTTCAGGGTTGAAAGGGTTAGAATCCTTGCTACTCCCATGGGGATAGCTAGTGCAGTCAAATGATCGCACTTAGGTACTTATCCCATTTCCCACCCCACCACAACTTATCCACATCAAATGCATACAACATCATTCAACATTCTCTAAAGTCACCCTGGGAATATTCCAGATGGTCCTCGGGATGTGCAGTTGAGATAGGTTTCACTGCCATTCAGGTATATGACCATTGTAATACCATTGTAATACATGCTTCATTGTGTGTATGTTTTCAACATTAGCATGCGCATATGCAGACATTATAAAATCTCTGGTAGGGGGTGGGGGGGGGGGAGGGGTGCAGCACAGGATGAATTAGACAGCGGACAAAATCCCAGGGCAGGAATTACACATTACACTGGTGCTGCACTCTGTGCCGGTGTAAAATGTTTCATGCAAAAAGTGCAATGAAAAGTGAAAAGCTAAATGGGAATTCATCAGGAATCCGGCGCCTATTTCGACGTGAAACATTTAACACTGATGCGAATAGCGTCGTAACCAGGATGAGGCGGTCTCCTTGTCTGTCATTTTGCCGATAGTTTTATGTTACAAATTAAACTAGAAATGTGGCCTGTCAGCACACGAATGCCCTCGCTGGCAGCCAAAGAAATCGAGGCACATTTGAAAATACAGAGGGCCAGAGAAGCGTGGATTTGCCACAGCATGTACACAGACCATCAATGTCTGTGTGTGAATTATCAAGCTGATCCATGTAAGGAAACAGAAATTATAAAAATTTCAAAGTAATTAGACCTTGATATTGGACACAGGGGCCGCACGAGAGCGGAGTAGAATAAAAATATGGATGATGATAAACACCCATGTGAAGTTTCAAGGTAATGGGCAAAGCAGGTGCAGAGATATAGTACATGAAAAAACTTTAACCAAAAACTTTAACCAAAAACTTCAAAGTAATTTGACCTTGACATTGGGCACAGGGGCACGGGTGGGGGGTAGAATGAAAATATGGATGATGATAAACAGGCATGTGAAGGTTCAAGGTAATGGGCAAACAAGGTGCATAGATATACAATGTAGTACGTGAAAAAACTTCAACCAAAACCTTTAACCAAAAACTTCAAAGTAATTTGACCTTGACATTGGGCACAGGGGCTGCACGGGAGGGGGGCAGAATGAAAATATAGATGATGATAAACACCCATGTGAAGTTTCAAGGTAATGGGCAAAGCAGTTGCAGAGATATAGTATAACGAAAAACTTTAACCAAACTAGAAATGTGGCCTGTCGGCACACGAATGCCCCCGCTGGCAGCCAAAGAAAACGAGGCATATTTGATTATAAGCCATTTACCCGAGCGATTAAGGTTTTCGAACGCACCAAGTCCTGTGACCTTGACCCTGGGCTTAGCGGGGGTGGGACGAATGTGGATTTGTCACAGGGCGGTAGAGGACCATTGGAGCAATGCGTGTGTGAAATGTGAAGCAGATCCGAACAAGGAAACAGAAATTATAAGCCATTTACCCAGCGTTAAGGTTTCGAAAGCACCAAGTCTGTGACCTTGACCCTGGGCTTAGCGGGGCGGGACGAATGTGGATTTGTCACAGGGCGGTAGAGGACCATTGGAGCAATGCGTGTGTGAAATGTGAAGCGCTGGAGATCCGAGCAAGGAAACAGAAATTATAAGCCATTTACCCAGCGTTAAGGTTTCGAAAGCACCAAGTCTGTGACCTTGACCCTGGGCTTAGCGCGGTGGGCGGAACGAATGTGGATTTGTCACACGGGCGGTAGAGGACCATTGGAGCAATGCGTGTGTGGAAATGTGAAGCAGATCCGAGCAAGGAAAACAGAAAAATTAAATAAGCCATTTACCCAGCGTTAAGTTTCGAAAGCACCAAGTCTGTGGACCCTTGACCCTGGGCTTAGCGGGGGCGGGACGAATGTGGATTTGTCACAGGGCGGTAGAGGACCATTGGAGCAATGCGTGTGTGAAATGTGAAGCAGATCCGAGCAAGGAAACAGAAATTATAAGCCATTTACCCAGCGTTAAGGTTTCGAAAGCACCAAGTCTGTGACCTTGACCCTGGGCTTAGCGGGGGCGGGACGAATGTGGATTTGTCACAGGGCGGTAGAGGACCAGTGGAGCAATGCGTGTGTGAAATGTGAAGCAGATCCGAGCAAGGAAACAGAAATTATAAGCCATTTACCAAGCGTTAAGGTTTCGGGACGTACGTACGTACGGACGCCGGTAACACTATATGCCCCCCTCACCATTCGGTGGCGGAGGCATAAAAACTTTAACCAAAAACTTTAACCGGACACACGTACGTACGCCAAAGTACCGACTATATCGCGCTTTCCGCAAGCGGGCGCGACAAAAATGCAGTAGAATGCAGTAGAATGCAGGAAATGGCTTCCTCAATTCAAAAATTTTACGGGGGGGTGGGGTGGGCATGCTCCTGGACCCCCCTAGCCAACTCCCTCGCTCCGGTCAGTCGACAAACGAGCATACCTCGTTCAAGTTCCATGTGCACCCCCTTGGTGAAATCCTGGATCCGCCACTGGCATGTGACCTTGACCTTGTGCTTAGCGGGAGCGGGATGATCGTGGATTTGTCACAGGGTGGTAGAGGACTATTAGAGCAATGCATGTATGATATATCAAGCAGATCCGTGCAATGAAACTATATTATGAAATCATATGACATTTTGTTTGTTTGTTTGTTTGTTTGTTTGTTTATTGGTGTGTAACGGCCTATCAACAGCTAAGGTAATTTAAGGCCGGGACAACGGGTTCGATCTCGCATTTAACCTGTTGCATTATGGGGTGGGGATCCCAAAATCAGAACGGAATATTTACATCGAGGAAAATATATACAGCCCTGGAATTAGAATAACCTGACCTGGTGCTAGGTCCACACCAAAATCACTTGGCCCCTTCTCCTAAAAGTAATAGGATTACGAATAATCATAATACTCACATAAGGGGTATAACCAGATTCAACTGTCACATACAAAAGTGCCAAAGACATGTTTGAGGGCCAAACCAGGTCTCCAGTCGGATTCCGGTAAGGATGAACCCCGATCATTAAATTACCCATCGCATGCGCCCACCTGTCACCCACTACATGTATAAGACATTTAACCGAGCATTAAGGTTACGAGCGTACCAAGTATGTGACCGTGACCCTGGGCTTAGCAGCCAGGCCCGTAGCCATGGGGGTCGGAGCGGTCGGACGACCCCCCCGCACAGCCTTGAGGTCCAATTTTTTAGACCCCCTAGATATCTCAGGCCCCTTCGGCCTTCGAAACGACCCCCCCTTCAAACAGGTCTGGCTACGGGCCTGGCAGCGGTGGGACGATCGTGGATTTGTCATTAGATCAATGCGTGTGTGACATATCAAGAAGATCCGTGAAAGGAAACACAAGACATTTACCCGAGCATTAAGGTTTCGAATGCACCAAGTATGTGACCTTCAGGGCTCCAGATAAGGAATTAGTAATTGCGTATTTTCAGTCCATCATTTCTGAAGCAATGGGGTATTTAAAAATTTGAATTGGATAAAATAAAATCACACTACTGTTTACACATCGACAGAGAGCAATTATTGAGTAGTTTGCTTCAAAATGAAAACATGTCTTGGCATTTCATTAGAATTGTCTCCTTGGAGACAATTCTAATGAAATACCAAGATGCTTTTTGATACTCGCTACTTCTGATTTCAATAGGGTTTTTGGCAGCTTATCTGGAGGTCTGGAACTTGATCCTGGGCTTAGCAGGGGTGGGTCGATCTGTGTAATGAAATTCACCCGAGCGATAAGGTTTTGAATGCACTAAGTATGCACTAAGTATGTGACATTGACCTTGGGTTTAGTGGGGGCACCGAGGATCGTGAATTTATCACAGCTTGATGGCGGACCATCAGTTGACCACATAAGTGAAATATGAAGAGGCTACATGAAATGAAACAGAGATTGTAAGGAAATTCACCGGTGCGGGACGTACGGATGGGACTTATGGACGCCGGTTTTGCCACCCCCCATCCCCCCACACACCTCACCATTCGGTGGTGGGAGCATAACAAATCCCCGGGGTGGTGGCTGGGAGAATGCTCCCTGACTCCCATATCGAGAACCTGGTTCGCCTCGACAGGGTTTTACCTCTGGTTACATCCCTGGCAAAGTGCAGCACCAGTGAATTTTTAGACCTAAAATTATGGATATGTCCATATAAACTGGGCACATGCATGTACCTGTCTTTTTTATGGACAAACCGCTGCCCCCACATTAGGGAATTAGACACATATTTAATTCTGAAAGACAAGGATTTTACACTGCCTATTTTAGAATCTGTCTCAGCCCAGAGGCTGGGTGGGGTGGGTATGTTGTCCACCACTCCCCTAAGGAGATATTGATATGTGCATTATACATTAACATATCCTTTCCGGGAGTGTATGGATATGATCATTATTCATACATGCATGCATGCATGCACGCACTCACGCACGCACGCACGCACGCACGCACGCACACACACACACGCACACACACATACATACATACATGTACATACAATCAAAAACAATCGACTGTAACAAATGATAATTTGTAATCTGTATCATACAGAGTGATGTCCGGTATGAGAGGTTCTACTGAAGTACTGTACTGAAATTAAAAGTTCAGACAAAAAATACCAAATTTAGAAAGAATCTGTTACAACTGAATGTGACCATCTTACCTTTGTCTCCTTTGTAAATCAACTAACTTCCGCAAGTAGATAGCTAATACACAACAATTTTGTGTGAAATACACATCTCTCTGACAAGGGGGCGTGACCTCTTAAAATCTAGTCACGATCGGATTATCTCGCCAGGTATCGTATAACACCTTCAGTCGGACAATAAACCAATGAAGTGTGTGTTTACGATATCTTATCCAATCAAACGTCGACACCATGACTTTTGGCGGGAAAAGCTATTTGGACTGCAGCAGACATCGCTGTTGATGCAGAAAACATGCACATGTTTGTAAACAAACGAAATAGCTTGCCTTACTTACTGTTTTAGATATTCTGTTTTACTCAAGGTCAGAGCTGGGGCGGCGCTAGTCCAATAATATTTACACGTTTTAAAGGTACATGCCCAGACTTGTACTGTAGGCACTTAAATGTTATTTATAGTAATTAAATAAGTATAATTGTTTCACTATTCCACCAGTTCTAAAAGTTCCCACTATACAGATATAATCAGTTAGTAATATTTATTTTACTGATAGTGAATCACGGTGGTATCGGGCTATTTTCATATGCAAATGATGCATGAATTTTTTTAATTATTTATAATGCGTGGCATAAAAAAATAATATTTTTGACGGATCATAAAGTATGATCATTGCACATCAAAAAATAAATACAGAGAATAAATAGTAATGTCTGTTAATATTTTAAGGAAACACGGTTATCGTCCCTGTGGAAATTTGCGTCGGATATAAAATGAATAATAATGCCAATCAATATGTGGGGTAATGGTGAATGAATGTTTATTTTGCCAGAAGATGTGTCCTAAGAACCTTTTGTGCCTACTGAGTGGGCATGTACCTTTAAATTATAGGAATACGGCGGCACACGTAGTAGTGCAAACACTTCACCGACACCAAAAGGTCATACATTACAGTACATAATACTGTCGGCTCCAGCTCCTCTCCAACATTACTAGTTCAAAGAAAGGTAATGGGTACAGTATAAAATACACTTACCTTCAGACTTGTTTCAATGGCAATCCACTGAGTTTAGAGGCGGACAGAGTGTCATACAGGGTGACTTGATAACACTGTACCGATGTGCAGGCTGGTCTGGGGCTACAGTTATCACGCGTCATGACGTCTCTTTTTTCAGCTGATAGACCACCATTCGATTTAAACATCAGCACAGTTTGATCTTGGTTTACACAGTTAATTAAAGTTGGAGTTGGCCCTTCTTCCTCTGATCGCTTCAGTTGTCTATTAACCAATTTCATGCTGAGAAGATACCATGTTGATTGGGGAAAATCATAAATATTGTCTTTAAATGATCTTAGAAGTCTATGTCGTGACCACCATTTGAACCGTCTCATTGAGACGGTGCAAATAAATGGTCACAACATGCACATTGAGAAATTACAAAAATAAAAATATAATATTTACTAAAATTCATACATGTACCTGTAAAGGTGTATTCAGATATAATGGGTAAATTGAGTCGCCGGTATATCGTGGTACCTGTAAAGGTGTATTCAGATATAATGGGTAATTTGAGTCGCCGGTATATCGTGGTACCTGTAAAGGTGTATTCAGATATAATGGGTAAATTGAGTCGCCGGTATATCATGACCAATAGAAAACATGTTTGTCCATGATCTAACTGAACGAAAATGCAAATTATCAGGATCTACCCCAACCTAATATCGCTATCTATTTTTTTGTCAGCCACCGACAGTAGGGATTTGGGGCAGGGGATGGGTCTGCTCATGCACAATACATTACAAAAGCAATAAGATGGAATTAAAGACACGGAGATAATCCGTTTTTTTTGTTTTTGTTTTTTTTATATTTAATGCCGTATCCGGTGGTCTACGTGCTGGGAAATCGCGTCTATGACGATCTAGACATCAACATTTTCTTGCAGGAGGACCCCCAAACCCCCCACGTTAGCGGTGCGCGTCCGCGCTCGCTTGTTCACAATATTTTTTTCGCCTCATCTCATTTTTAGGTCTGGTTACGGCCCTGGACAACAAATGATTTATATCAACCAAATGCATCATTTCGTTTGATCAAATTCCAAGGAGATTGTGGGTTTTGTTTTCTATTATAAATATGTAATGTCATGTGCTGGAAACATAATTTGTGAAACACATTTTAGGTGTTAAATTATAATACTATATTCCACCTATAGAAATAAGTTTCAATTACATGTACATGTACATTCACATTGCAGCCTCAATTAAAATTCCAATTAAGGATTCATATATTGATGCAGTTGCACATTTTCTGCTTAAAAGGCAACAGGTTGCACTATATCGCTACACCACAGTCAATGGTGTAAATTTGAGTCAGAGCTCCAGATAAGCTGCGTATTTGCTTAAATACCCAATTAAAATTGCCAAAAACCCAATTGAAATCAGAAGTAGCGAGTATCAAAAAGCAATACAAATTTTGTGGTACCTTTATCATGCTGCAGAAAACAATAAACATACCACAAATATAGCATATTTTTCTTATTTTCAATGAAAACACATCTTGGTATTTCATTAGAATTGTCTCCAAGGAGATGTGTTTTCATTTAGAAGCAACCTATTCAATAATTTCGGTCTGCTGATGTGTAAACAGTAGTGTGATTTTATTTTACCCAATTCAAATATTGAAATACCCAATTGCTTCAGAAATGATGGAGTAACAATACTCAATTACTAATTCCTTATCTGGAGCCCTGTGAGTAATAGCATTTACATTTCGTGCACTAAAATATATAAATAAATCTGCAGGGTGTTCACATTTATACGTTGCTATAGAGAAACTTCTACAATATCATACACAAATATTAACACAAGCTCACCTGATAAAGTGTGTATTAGCAAATTTCTTCGGTCACTTTCCACGATGTAGAAAATAAACGAAGAACGCTTAAAACACAAATTTGGAAACACTACTTTGTCATAACTCTAATGTAATGCAATGCAATTAGAGTTATGTACTAATAATTTGATGTTGAGTCTTATATTATGTCTGGGATTGACACCTGGGCCAATTGATCGGGTGCAATAAGGGCAATGCTGAAAGGTTTTCTTAATTTCTGTGCTATTAATTAGCGAACATGGTAACAAAGTTGGGTAATCAATGTCATCAGGTCTCTTTCCCAGAACTAACTGTACTAACAGCACGATTGCATCCTGAATGCACTTTTCTATAAGGTGGCTCTATACAGAATGTATGTAGCAATATTTCTATTGCGGTGTAAATCTATACCAGACAAGCCTGGTAAGAGGTATCAATATTTTGGTAAGAAAAAGCTGTGCTGGTATGCTCACCTGGGGGCTGTTTCACTAAACTTCGTACGACTAAAATGTGCAAAATTATGATGGTTTGTAAATTTCACATTAAAATTGTTTTCTTGTAAATAATTATTGGATTTACATTTATTGAGCTTAGGCTGCATATGCAGCCTATGCTCAATAAATGTAAATCCATAAATTGAAATTTACAGACAATCTTAAATTTGCACTTACGAACATTTTAGTCGTAAGAAGTTTAGTGAAACGGGCCCCTGTTGGGTAGTTTGTTATAGCTCTATAATACTCGGTTGATTTCCAGGTTTCCATGATGTACATGTAGGACTGGAGTTTTAGATGGCAGATGGCACAGAAGATATTTTAGAAGATGATTTATTCATACCGATATCCAACTGTGATTTACAAAATGATCCAGATCAAAATTGTAATAAATGTTGTAAGATGTATTTTGTAGCCAGCAGCCCATTTATAGGTGTAGTACCGGTATATGAATAATAACACAGTGATGTCCAAGGTTGGCTAACATGTGAACATAAGTATGTTGTCGTACTGTAGTAGTCTCCCTTACTCCAATAATCTTGTTATAAATGTGCTAAATGATAAAATTGTTTTCATTGCTATTAAAGTTTTCTTTTCACCTTTTTTCAGCATACGTACGCACTCTTCTCAATACAATTGGAAAAATAATGTGTTGTCTGCTTCACTTATTTTTATTGAAAAAAGGCAATGTTTGGCAGAATACAATATAGTTCAAATGGAGACAATTTCATATGCTTGAATCCTTGATTTAAAAGTGATTACACATTTTATTTTGCATTTCCAATATGAAACAGGTACTAAATGATTTTCGTAATATTTATACATGTAATTCATATATTTAATTTTTAGCTCAAGTGAGCTATTGTTACCATTTTTCGGTCATCCATGCGTCAACGCTCTTCCGTCCTCTTCTTTTTCTGAACCGCTTGGTTGATGTTGACCAAACATCACGGGGATGGTCTATGTGTTACTCCTTCTCAGATTTGTTAAAATGGACATCGTCACATATCCAAGATGGCCGCCATCAAAAAATAGGTCAAATTATTCTCACGAACCACCAGACCGATTTCGATGAAACTTAGCAGGAATGATAGATACATGTAGTCCATGCTCTTTCAGATTTGTTAAAATGATGACCCCGGGATCAAAAATGGGCGGGGCCCAGTGGATCAAGTTGGAGTCAAATTTCACATTTTACCAAATATGGTCATGTTATATATCAAATCGAAGGTATCGAGGAGTTGATCACTCTGGAGCATTTTTGTTGAAATCTAGTGATTATGTCATCCAAGATGGCTGCCGAAAGGTCCATACAAAATAATTTTAATAAGACACTTTAATAGTTTCAAAATATTGGGTGAGACACCTTCAGAGTTAGTAGATTTTAACATTTATGTTATTATATTTTTTTATAAATTGCTAAACACGCTTTTGAATTAACCGCTATCTTATTTTTTTTGTCATCTGCTGTTTATTTTCTATTTTCCATTTTTATCATCAAAAACATGCTTTGACAAGCACTTTAGAATAATTTACAACATGCTTTGACAGCACTTCAGAATCATTTCCATTGGAAATGATTCTGAACTGCTGTCAAACCATGTTTTTATTGAGAAATAAGGCAAGATATAAAAGCAACAGCAGACGACAATTGTTGTGAGTAGCGGTCTAAGGGTTAAGATACTTGTCTTGTGTGATTGGCGGTTTGACACCGAATCGTGCATGTAGATGTGCTAACATTGTGCGCGTCTCGTGAACTTACTACAACAAGGGGTGACCTCTGGTTATAAATATATTATTGTACTTATTGCAAACAATTAATGATTAATAGATACCGTATTTGTGAAAGAGTCTCAATATGCAAAATTGATGTTGTATTTTAAAAATCAGCAAGTATTTTGATATTGAATTGAGTGTTTTGTACTTCCAATTTTGAAAATCAATGGGTACAAAAAGTGGTAAAATAAATCAGTAATTAAGTGCCTTATCTGGAGCTGTGATGGTTACAGACATATAACATACTTACATGTTTCTTGTCATCAAAAAGGGTTAACCCTAAGAAACATATGAGACCATTTGCTAATGTTTCATATATATTTTATATAGCAATAGATGGTTTGGTGGCACACACACCACAATCCACATGCGCTGTCGGAACAGTTGTTTTGTTGTTGAAAAACTTTAAAATAAACAAATGTTGTTGAAAAAAATAAAAATAAACAGATGACATGAAATTCAATTCAACGTTGTAATTGCAATAGCAGAGGATGAGGTTTAGCCGTAGTTATCCAATATAATCTTATTAATCAGCATCTGCCTCCCATTTCCAAGTTTCGTTTCGGCTTACAGGCAGCCTGTATACATATCAACAAAACCAGCCAAGCTCTAGATAAGACGCAGTCCTCGACACTTGCAGAACATCATATCTATCTTGACCCTTTTTTTAATTTGGGAACCGAAAATATCATAAATGTCATATTCCTTAGTAAAAACATAGTTTGGCAGTTTGGCAGTGCATGAGAATCGTCTCCATTTGGACAATTTCTCCTGCACTGTCAAACCATGTTTTCATCAAGAGCATGTAACATAAGACCTAAACAGCAGACGGCAAAATTTAAATCAGCATTGTAAGGGTTAAAGGTATTGTATCCAGTGTATTATTTTAAATATTCCATGCATTATTTCAACCTTTACAATGCTGAATTAATGTTTTTTGCCATCTGCTATTTATTTTTTATTTTTCTTGATAACATGTTTTGACAGCAATGAGAATTGTCTCCAATGTGCTGTCAAAACATGCTTTTGTTAACTAATAAGTTGAGAATTAAGAACAGCAGACGACAATATTCGGTTCCTGCCTTTACAGCTTAACCCTTTCAACACCAAGTAACTTAATAGGATGTTCCATGCCAATGTTTCACGCTATTTCATTAATTTTGTTCATTCAAATTATCCCATTCTTCTAAAAGGGTAATCTGTACGACGTTTAAAATTATTAACAAACAGTGGAGATCCTGATGAGACGGCTCGTTACGAGCCGGCTCATCTGGATCTGCACTGTTTGCAAACATTGTCTCTATAGAGGTATGTGGTGTTGAAAGGGTTAAGTTAACCCTCATTACGCGGAAGACGAAAATTGTCATTGCTGTTTTTCATTTTTGCCTTAATTCTTAACAAAAAACCTGTTAGGGCAGCACATGAGAATCGTCTCCAGTGAAGATGATTCTCATGCACTGTCAAAACAGGTTTTTATCGAAAAATATTGAAAATAAAACATTTCCAGCAGACGACAAAATTTAATTCAGCGTAGTAAGGGTTAAACATAGAGCTTGTCATAAAAGGTACCTGACTGAAGGAAATTGGGCTCAGTAATAAATAGTTTGGATGTGACAAGGGTACCTATAGTGCTGAGTACATAACTCTAATTAGATTAGACATTATAGGAATTAATGGCCTTTTTGTGGAATTTATCGGGGTATAAACTTGGAAAAGTCGCGGGAATACTGGACGAAGGCCGGAAGGCCTCGTCCAGTATTCCCGCGACTTTTCCAAGTTTATATCCCCGATAAATTCAACAAAAAGGCCATTCATTCCTTATAATTCCAACATTTGAAATAAATTCATCAAGAAAATGTGTTCATTTTCCGTTTTCTTAAGAATTATTTTAACTGCGCCTCACGGTTACTGAAAGTAGTTTGGCATGGGAGTTTACTGGGACATCAATTTTGGACAGAGACTTGCTACGGGCCAATCAAATGTTAGGGAATTGTGTAAATATCTTTGTGCTGGAATTATTATATTGCATTTCATAAGCGTGACGGACTAGTATTTCCAAATTTGCGTTTGAAGTGTTCTTTGTTTACTTTCTACATTGTGGAGAGTGACCTAACAATTTTGCTAATACACACTATATTAGGTAAGTTTATGGTAATATTTTTGTATCATATTGTAGAATTTTCTCTCAATAACAATAGAGCGAAGTATCAATGCCGACACCCTGCTTGGTATTGCTATATTTTAGTGAGTGAAATGGAAATGTTATTCCACTTATTTACACCATTGACGGCGGTGTAGCAATGTAGTGCAATATATTGCATATACAGCGGAAAACGTACAGCTAGGGTACCTAGCACGATATCAGGATCTTGTGGACTCAGTGAGCACTAAAATTGCCATTTTTGTAAAATAAAGACCTGCATCACAATATTTGCAAACAGTTTAGATTGTAGCAAATCATCTTGTTAAGATCTGCACTGTTAACACATTTGTGTTTACAAAATTACCTCTTTCTCACCCCTTTTTAATTAGTGGATTATTCTAAAACTCACATGGAAGAGTCAATGCCATTGAATTACGGGTGAAACAGATGGCTTGATAGTCCAGTGGTAGAGCATTGGGTTTCAACACCAGAAGTTGTGGGTGTAATCCATGTCCTAGGCATGAACAATACTTTCCAAACCCTTAAACCGCTACACACAACAATTGTCATCTGCTGTTGCTTTTATATCTTGCCTTATTTCTCAATAAAAACATGGTTTGTCAGCACTTCAGAATCATTTCCAATGGAAATGATTCTAAAGTGCTGTCAAAGCATGTTGTAAATTATTCGAAAGTGCTGTCAAAGCATGTTTTCGATGATAAAATGGAAAATAGAAAATAAAGATGTCAAAAAAATTAAGATAGCTGTGTAAGGGTTAATATTTCCATCCACTGTTTTTAAGAGATTTGAAACAAAGTCCGGCCCATCTCTATGTGACCATTGGTAGGATCTTAACTCTTTGCATGCTGGGAAACTTGTGGGCTATAAATAGTTTAAAACTAGCGGACAAGAACTCATCATATTTTCTTTTATTTCTCCCTATAAATATCATGAATATGTCTTGTAAATTATTCTAAAGTGCTGTCAAAGCATGTTTTTGATAATACAAATGGAAAATAGAAAATAAACAGCAGACAACAAAAAAATTACGAAATTTCAAGACATATTTACAGAAATAAATAAAACCTATACTCCTAATTTGTTTGGCGGATATTTTCACTGCTAGCATGCAAAAAGTTAACCACAAATAAAATTTATATTATACATTATAGTTGCCACCCTGTCCGTCTTTCCATCTGTCCTACTGTTTATCCGAGATTTGTGTTTTTGGCTACCTATTATCTGATTATCAGTATTGCAGATTTCTATAATCAGGGGTGGCACGATTAACAGAAGATGAATTGAAGATCATTCAATCAATCAATCAATCAATAAAATCCATCAAGTTCTCTATATTTCTCCTTGAGGTGATGCCCAAAGTTGTTTGGTTGAAATACTTAACCCGTTACACCGCTACTCACAACAATTGTCGTCTGCTGTTGCTTTTATATCTTGCCTTATTCCTCAATAAAAACATGTTTTGACAGCACGTCAGAATGATTTCCAATGGAAATGATTCTGAAGTGCTGTCAAAGCATGTTGTAAATTATTCTAAAGTGCTGTCAAAGCATGTTTTTGATGATACAAATGGAAAATAGAAAATAAACAGCAGACAACAACAAAATTACGATAGCGGTCTAAGGGTTAAATAAAGAACAAACAACTATTTTCCAATTTTCAGATTGCCTCTTCACACTGTAGCTGATGGGAGGTCATCAGACCTTTCTATATTACCAGTATTGAAAAGGTAAGCATATAAAATTAACTTTATGCTGATCAGAAATGTGACTGGCCAGAGAAATTAGGCTTATGTCCTCTCAGATCATCATGCGCATCTGAGCAATCTGATCAGTGCCTGTACTGTTCACCTTTCAGTCAGTGAAACACCCGCTATGCTTCTGATGAACAGTATAGTTCCTTATCAGGTTTCAAACGTGTACTAGAGACTCTGGAACTGGACTGTCCACAAAAGCCATAAGCCCCATTTCTCCAGCTGCAGCCACAAATAAGCCCAGTTCTGTTATATCTGCTTATATGTGGCTGTGACTGGAGAAATGGGGCTTATGGGTTTTGCGACCAGTGTAGATCCAGATCAGCCTGTGCATCCGCACAGTCTGATCAGGATCTGCACTGTTCGCAATTCAACCAATAAACACCTGTCATGCTTCTAACAAGCAATATAGAGGTTGTTATCAGGCTACATGAGTGTGCTATTTGATCAGGATCTGCACAACAAAAACAATGTCACAAGCCCCATTTCTCCAGTCAAGGACACATATATAGAGGATCTTACATGGGTGATGATTTAACTCTTTCACCCCTAAGTAACTGGAATGGATTTTGATATGTTAATTTTCCGACCAATCCAATCATCATAAAATAATTTTCAGACTAGTCCATTTTTAATAAGGGGGTATTTTTGTTCTCAAAGATATGAAAGTTACTTGCAAAAAGTGTAGATCCTGATGAGATGGCTCGTCACGAGCCGGCTCATCTGGATCTACACTTTTTGCCAATACCACTATACAGGTCTGTGGTATTGAAAGGGTTAATATGGTATTCATTACACAACTGATTTCATGAGAAACAAAGCTATGCAAAAGTTCCTTATGAAATTAGTTGACGTGTTCAATAAATCTCATATGAAAGGAATACAAATGTAAGATTCTATTTATTGCATAAGACCATCACAATATGTTGAAGCTGCAAAACTAAATTATAACATCACTGCAAATGTAAGATTATATTTATTTTTATTACATTAAATCTGTACCGATAGCCCATTTTGATGCAATAAATACAAATAGCTGGTGTCTCCGTATCTAGCTACCCTCTGCTACATTACAGATTGTTTCAACGTCTCCTGTGTGAAATTATCAGACCATAAAATGCAAATCATGAATTTATCAGTGAATTCAAGTCGACCAATCAATTGCTCAGTCAATCAGCAACTACCCTCGGGGCTATGCAATTCTTGGGGATCAAAATCGGATCCAAATATGTTATTTTCACATACAAAAGCCATTTAAAACAATGTTTTAAATGGCTTTTGTATGTGAAAATAACATATTTAGAATGCAAATAATGGAGGGGGGTTACTATTAGAGAGGGGGCTACTATTAGAATATACACGGTACATGCCAATGGACATGACCCTGTTTGGCTTACATACACAAAATGACATTGGAGTGACGTTGGAAGGACAGACGTCGGGGAATCGCTCTGATCCAAAGCAAGTATTTGCCAATTAGCGAGGTGAAGTGACTATTCTTTGTGAACGCCGCGCAAATCAAATCATTTATCAGCGATTTTCTACAATGTAATATTCCAGTCTTCTACAGGATTCTCGCAATAAATCAATAAAGACATTTCTGTCTCCGAGTTCCGATATCTGCCGAGATAATAGAAAAGGATTGGAGTGATCTCATAATGCCATATATGGCAAACCATTTGCCTTCCAATTGATATACGCTGATTACATTTTGCAGTGAAAAATTACTCTGTATACCTAAGCTTGAAATTAGAAATTAGTTCCTTCTGTTGTTGACACCAGAGTGAAAGTTAAAGGGACCATCCTTTAATTTCTTTTTATAACATTAGAATCTTCTATATTTTATGAACAAGATCAGCATCATTTAGCTAATAGTGGACAGAAAGTGCATGTCTGTCAATATAGATTACATCTTCAATGAGTAGTCATTGATTGAACTTGAGGCTTTTAACCCTTTCACCCCTGAATATACTACATTGCCTTTTACATGCTAAGTTTGTGACTATTCCATTAAGGAGACAATGCATTTTTTTGTAAACTGAATAATTGAACACTACTGACAAATGCTGCAGATCCCGATGAGACGGCTTGTTACAAGCCGGCTCATCTGGATCTACAGTGTTTGCACATGTTGGCTTTATTGTCTGTTAGACTGTAGGGTTGAAAGGTTTAATAATTAACCCATTGCATTACTTTTATGTGTGTGCAAATTTGGAATTTTTTTTTCCAATTTTATTGTGAACATTTGTGCATCCAGTGTTAAACTTTTTTAAGTAACATAATATTATATCTTCACAACCCTAAGTCTGATTGGCTTCACATTCTACTGTCCAACAGTTTTTCTTTTCATTTTCTTGGCCACACATGCGGTTCCCATGTCCAATGTCCAAGTCAAATGAGTCTGAAATTTGATGTATGCGTATTGTCTGATGGTGGTACACTTTGTTTTATAACAGTTTTTGCCATTTTGACTCCCTTTTCTGAGTCTTCAGTGAGGGCATTCGTCTCTCATGGGCACATTTTTTGTGCTCTGTGTTTTTGTATGCTACATGTATCTACACAACCGCAAATGTGAATGACTTGCAATTCTATTGCGATAACATCAGTAATTGTTCCTAATGAAATTTAGGCGAATCGCTTGCAGACACGAGCTGGAATTTCATTACGATGCCAACACTTCTGCTGTAACTGACCCGATTCTCAAAAGACTATTCCAGGGGAAATCAGTGTGATCAAACAACACGGATTCAGGCAGTCAGATCTTAAAGGTACATGCTCACTCAGTAGGCACAAACTGTTCTTTATATGAATTGAATAAGTGTATAATTGTGTCACTATTCCACCAGTTCTAAAAATTACGAGAGCCCGCTATACAGATATAATCATTTAATAATGTTTATTTTATTTTTTGGCTGATAGTGACGCGCGGTGGTATCAGGCTATTTTCATATGCAAATGAGGCATGACATTTTTTAATTATTTATACTAATTAAATGCATCATCTGAAACAAATAATATTTTCAATAGATTATGAAGTATGATCATTGCACATCAAAAAATAAATATAGAGAATACATAGTAATGTCCGTTAACATTTTAAGGAATCACGGTTATCGCCCCTGATATCAGTCATTCTGAAGCCCCACCTAAGCAATTACACACTTTGCGTTTTATTGCAGTTATACTGTGATACACTGTGGTACATGGTAGATGGTTGGGGGGGGAATATATCCTAGGAAAATCTCCCCCCCCCCCCCCCCCCCCCCCCCCCCCCCTCCCCCCCCCCCCCCCCCCCCCCCCCTCTCTCCCCCCGCCATATGCGTCACATGCTAACTGTTCCACAAACATTTTCACTTGATCAGAAATCTTTCCCCAATCTTGTGATATTCTTGTCTATCAAGGGACTTACACTATGCATATGGTAGATTGGGGTGGGGTGTGAGGGAGGTGACTTTTATTGTTCCCTTTTCTGATACTACCAAATGACATACATTGTGCCTATGTGCACATGTTTGGTGGGAAATAATTCTGCTTTGTAGCATTCAAACACAAATTTTTGGGTGGGGGGGGGGAGAATTTCCAGGGTGGGGGGGAGAATTTTCCTAGGGTCGAGCCTGGAAATATTCCCCCCCCCCCCCCCCCCCCCCCCTGGGGGGGAGAATTTCCTAGGAAATTCTTCCCCGGGGGGGAATATTTCCAGGCTCGACCCTGGAAATCTTCCTTGCGAGGGGGAAGATTTCCAGGGGGGAGAATTTCCTGTGACACCAGTGCAATTAGGTTAAAAAGTATCATACAGGTTAAATGTACTAATCAATTTCATGTTTTTTTGCACATAATAATATTCAGGGTGCTTGAAGACTCAGAGTCTCATATTTGGCCTTGACTGGAGAAATGGGGCTTATGTGCATCATGCAGTCTGATGAGAATATGCACTGTTCGCCATTCTATCAATGAAACACCCATCATGCTTCTACAAACAGTACAGCTCGTTGTCGGGTTACAGGAGTGTGCTATTTGATCAGGAGCCACACTTGTCACAAATCCCATAAGCCCCATGTTTTCAGCGACGGCCGCATATATGTACAGACAGTGATTAACCATTTCAACACCTCAGGCCTGTATAGTGGTATTGGTAAAAAGTGTAGATCCAGATGAGCTGGCTCGTGACGAGCCATCTGATGAGCCGTCTGATGAGCCGTCTCATCAGGATCTGCACTTTTTAATAGAAATTTCATATTTTTAAGAACAAAAACACCCATTTTCATAAATGGACCAGTCTGAAAATAATTTTGTGCCAGTTGAATTGGTTGCAAAATTCACATATCAAAATCCATTCCGGTTACTTAGGGGTGAAAGGGTTAATACATAGCGGGCCGTTTGGCTCATTACGGCAATTACATTACAGTTTGCAAGGGTCACATTCTCCACACTGGGCTCCCGCGGGGCCTTGAACACCTGGAATAGCCTGGAATTTGACAAAAAGCCATTCAAGACCTTGAAATTCCTTGAATTTCACTGTAGGGCCTTGAATATCCTGGAATTCTGTAAGAAAATAAACAAAATGCCATGTGACGGGGGAATTTACGATATATACAAAACCGATCCATCCTCAGTTATGCCCCTTTTTCAACTCTGAAAATATTTTTCTCTCCAATCACTCACTCAATGATTGCTGTTGTGTTCATGAATGCTCAACAGCAGTGGCATTTTGTTTTAAAAACAATTTTCTAGTTATTTTGTATTTTTTCAAACACAAATCGTGTTCAATTATAACAATGTGTGTTCAAACAAGCCCACTGGACAATACCGTAATAATCCTAGATATTCTGACACAGTTTATAAATTCTAGGAAATCATTATTATCAAGGCTGCCAGTGAGGGGACTAGCTTAGTGATAACGATGCCCTTGGTTTTCTCTGTAATGTATCCATAGGATCCATTGTCTAGACAACAACTTGTCGAGCATAAAACCTTTAGTAATATTTCTCTAATTGCTACTTCTAGGCAGTGGAGGTCTGGTGTTGTTCCATGTCTCCGCTGTAGGACGGTGAATTACTGGCCAACCTTAGCAGGTAACTCGCTGCACATTGGCTGAACACATCCTTGCTGATAACAATGTATACATGTAGCAGTCAATCTGCTTTTTATATGCCGGTTTGAAAAAACGGGACGTATTATGTATTCCTCTTGTACGGGCGCGGGCACAGCTTGTCCACAAAATAACTAAGAGTTGTACTTGACAGATTGTAACCAAATTTGGTATACAAGTTTATAACGCCCAAACGAAGAAGCCTATTGATTTTCAAAAATTTATGATGACATCTCCCCTTGGTGGCCATTTTTATTTTTCACACTCTGTATCCTTGTCCACACAATAACTCGAGTTCTACTTCACTGCTCGTAACCAAATTCGGTATACATGATTATCAAGGCAAGACGAAGAAGCCTATTGATTTTGAAAAGTTTCCGATGACTTATCTCCCCTTGGCGGCTATTTTTAATTTTCTGACTATCCTTGTCCATGCAATAACTCGAGTTCTACTTGACGGATCATGACCAAATTCAATATACATGTTTATCACGGCAAGAACCCTATTCATTTAGTGAGTTATCTCCCCTTGTTAACAGGCCTTGCCTCGATGGCATATATTGTGACCTTCGGCACTCTTGTTAAATCTACTTTCACTGATATTTCATACGCTACATGCCGTTACTGAATTGTGACTGTGACTGGAGAACTGGGGCTTATGAGTTTGGTTATCAGTGTAGTTCCAGATCAAATATCACTCATGTAGCCTGATAATGATCTCTAATACTTGCTAGAAGCATGGCGTGTGTTTGATTGATGGAATGGTGAACAGTGCAGTGATCAGTATGCGGATGCACAGGCTGATCTGTATCTACATTGGTCATACAACCCATAGGACATCTGCGTAATTTCATTAAAAAATCAGAGTACATGCGGAATATAATTTTTTTCCCAATTTTGACACCATTTACGGAAAATATTGTAAATTTTGTAAACGTATGTCATGAAATTATGCAAATGTCCGAAGGTACACAATCACATAGTGTGTCTCATATACAATGTATACTTACTGATGACAAAGCATCATAGTCAAACCAATTTTGAAAACTGCTTTAACCGATGTTTCACTGGTTTAACAACATTACATATGCATTGTTCTGAACATTACCCAATGAATAGAATACCATGCTAGTGTATTTTGATGTCGGGTTTATCAGGCTCGGCTGGGAATGGTAGGAATTTTTCCGAGCCTCGGAATTTCTACGCATTTCCTAGTCTTGCCTGATAAATGTGGATATGAAAAGACATTGACCTGGAGGGCGTTTCACTAAACTTCGTACAACTAAAATGTTCGTAAGTGCAAAATTATGATAGTCTGTAAATGTCACATTAACAATGTTTTCTTGTAAACAATTATTGGATTTACATTTATTGAGCATAGGCTGCATATGCAAATATGCAAATGCATATGCAAATCAATAAATGTAAATCCATCAAATAAAATTTCCAGACGATCCTAAATTTGCTCTTATGAACATTTTAGTTGTACGAAGTTTAGTGAAACGGCCCCCTGGTATTCTCTATGTAGGATCCTCTGTGGTACTGACTGTATGAAGTCACAATGATGGGCAGTGAAGTTGTCTGTGAGGATTCCAGTGGATTCAACACCCACATACCGGCATCACCAGGTTTGAATATAGAGCAGGGTGCCTGTTACAAGTAAGTGAAACAAGATTACTGCAGACATATGGACAACCCTAGTTGAACATACATGTGACATTCCAAATAGGAGTTAGCCCATGACACTTTAACGATTCCACATCTTGTTCAATGAGTTATCTTCCTTTGATGAATTGTTTACCTAAATGCTTTGATTTAACGACGGCACTGGCTCGATGACCTTGCATGTCGTAATTGTTTACCTTTGTTGGTTTAGGTCCTTGTCCAGAACATAAGTGCTATACTGCTTGACATACATTCAGGATATGTCACACATGTGTATATCAAGATCTAGAGGCGTGTTGCATGTAAGAAACATGACTCAATTTTGAACTTTTGGAGTTATCTCCTGACAAAATGTTCACCTTGTTGGTTCGAGTTCTTCTCCACAGCATAAGTCATATACATGTACCACTTGGAATATATTCATATGGAAGCGTCCTGGTGCCAATGCTAAAATACATATTATCTCCTAATTAGGACTTATTACTCCTAATTAGGACTTACTATCTCCTAATTAGGAGATTGCATCTCCTAATTACGAGATAAATTCTTTTTTAACATCGGCACAGATAGTAAGTCCTCATTCGGAGATAGTAAGTCCTAATTCGGAGATAATAACTCCTAATTAGGAGATACTAAATTGTAAATAGGAGATACTAAGTCCTAATTAGGAGTTACTATCTCCTAATTTAGAGATAATATCTCCTAATTAGGAGATAACAATATTTTAGCATTGGCACCAGGATGCTTCCATATATTCATGATACTTCACTCATGTATACATCATGAACAAAAGGTTGTCACATGCAAGAAAGACAACCTTGGATTTGTATAGTTGACGCAATATTCAACTTGTTTGGTTTAGGCTCTTGTCATAAGTCTGAAATTATTTCATGACAAGCCAAACAGATAGTACTACAGCTTCTGTTGATATAGGCTGCCAGTGGGGATATCCGTGTCTCATGGACACATTTCTAGATTCTGAGAGAAATAGAAGAATTAATCTGGAATTTAAATATCCCTTACATGTATTCTACATATTACAAGATAAAACACTTGGGGGCCGTTTTACTACACTTCGTACGACTAAAATGTTTGTAAGTGCACTAACACTGTTTTCTTGTAAACAATTGTTGGATTTACCGGTACATATATTGAGCATAGGCTGCATTTACAAATGATCCTAAATTTGCACTTATGAACATTTTAGTCGTACAAAGTTTAGTGGTACGACCCCCTGGTTCCGAGATAAGCCAAATGTGCATTGTAGATATTACATTCTCCAAATTCATACTAGAAATCACACAATTTGACAGACGCAATGACGACTGTCTAGCTGTTAATGACACACTAAGATGAATACATGTAGACCACTGCACTTGTGGAAAAGTACCATAATAACCCTAAATATTCCGACACCATTTATTTGGGAAAACACATATAAATATATTGTTTTCCTACAACAGTGAGCATGCCAATATTTAGGGTTAGTATTGTAGTAGTCGTCTAATCACAGTAACAATGTATTTGGATACATTTGTTTTGGGAAACCCATATTTAATAGGGGTTTCCCAAAGCAAATTGTGTCCGAATACTTAGAGTTACTATGGTATATACTAGTCCCACTCGTTGTCCTAGTCTCATTGAGATGGTTCAGATGAGTGATAACAATGTGCACTCGCATTTAAAAATAACAAAAATAGAAAAGAAATGTGACCATAAATATGCCTTAAGATTTCTGAATGTAACGTGTTAATGTGTTAAAACCTTGATTAATAAACCACAGTGCCAACCAATTCCTTTATGTGCAGGATTATCTCCCTTATCATATTTCCTGTCACTAGAGAACCTTTATGAAGTGGTGAGCCGGAAAACGCTTGTGTGTTTAATATTAATGGCTTAAGTTTAGAGAGGCGTCACCATATTGATTTTGAAAACTTAAAACAATGATAATAAAATGAGAGCAAATGCAATATTTTATTCTCACTAATTGCTGAAAAAGATTTGTATGATGATGGGTCTAGTTTTCGGGGTATTAACAAGTTCATTATAAGAATGAATGGCTTTTTTGTGGAATTTATCGGGGTATAAACTTGGAAAAGTCGCGGGAATACTGGACGAAGGCCGGAAGGCTTCGTCCAGTATTCCCGCGACTTTTCCAAGTTTATATCCCCGATAAATTCCACAAAAAGGCCATTCATTCCTTATAATTCCAGCATTTGAAATAAATTCATCAAGAAAATGTGTTTATTTTACGTTTTCTTAAGAATTATTTTAACTGCGCCTGACGGTTACGGAAAGTAGTTCGGCGTGGTTTACTGGGATATACATTTTGGACGGAGACTTGCAACGGACCAATCAAATGTTAGGGAATTGTGTAAATATTTTTGTGCTGGAATTATCAACTAGCGGTTTTTATAAAACATAACATACATGTATGAGCTCAGTTCAATCCATTGGTAAACATTTCTTTCAATGTTACTTGCCTTCAAAATAAGATTGTTGTTAGATTAAAATTCACGTCAGCGCGTTTAGCAACACATGAGCCAGCCATATCTTGAACCTTGACTTATGGTTGGTGTTTTCGGGGTATGTTCCGAAAGTGTCAATAAATCTGCTAATTCGTCCCGAGTTTTCATTGGCTGTTGATCATCGTGCAGATGAATGAGGCACAGTGAAGGAAAACTCGAAACTTTTCTATTGTTTATGATTTTAACAATATTAAAGAGCAGATTAATGGCGGACACAGAAAATCACGATAGGTTAGTGAACAAAATGACCTAAATTACCAGTATTTAGTCCAAACACTAGATTTCAGGGGCGTAGCTGCATTAAGGCACTGCAGGCCCGGGCCTGCAGAATTTTCGAGAAAATGGAAAAATAAAAACGACCAGAGTACATCATTTACCTTCTAGTTTTGATTTTTTTTTATGGGGGGGGCATGCCCCCAGACCCCCCTAGCATACTCGCTCAAAGTCATCAACCGGGCCTGCAGATTCAAATTGGCTAGCTACGCCCCTGGATTTTGTGGCATTTTTAAAAGACTTGATGTACATCAAATCATGCTTATTTTAATCTTCGGACGTAATGTCCATTACAAAATATGTGAATACCCCGAAAACTCCGACTATATTACCCTGAAAACTGGCGTTCTCGACCATACAACAAAAGTTTTGTGTACGGAAAGTAAATAATCAATATATGATATGTGATAAAGTTTATAATCCCAGTCAGCCCAAGCATGCTGGTATGCGTAATACACAGGCTGATCTGGATTTTCACCTGGCCACAAAACCCATAAGCTCCATTTCTCCAGTCACAGCCACATATAATCGGAGAGCCCATGTTTGATGATCAACACCTCCAGTAATGTGTGTGTGTTCATGGACTCGTATGGTCAATCGGCTCACACTTGTGGCCACTGATTACAGAGCATTGCTTTACTTCATTGGAAGGTTAATACCTGTAACAGATTTCATCAAAATTGCAATATCTAGCTTAGTATACTTTGAGGGAGTAATCATTTATTTTTCGCGAATTGCATTATTTCATATAGAACTAACCACTGCATATATTTGATGATTAAAAGTAAGCAGAATTATTATACTGAATGTATTACATTATCACAGCCAAAATGGCTGTGATAATGTAATAAATTCAGTATAAAATAATGAATTTGTCCTTAAATTTAAAATTTCTCTGGTTACAAGTGACTTCCCATAAGTTCCATTGCTGCAGCCATACACAGGAAGGAGAAAGCTGAAACTCTTTGTGTGGGGAGCATAATAAACGACAGAATTATTATACTGAATTTATTACATTATCACAGCCAAAATGGCTGTGATAATGTAATAAATTCAGTATAATAAAAATTAATAAATTTATCCTTAAAGGTACATGCCCACTCAGTAGGCACAAAATGTTCTTTATAGGAATTAAATAAGTGTATAATTGTGTCACTATTCCACCAGTTCTAACAATTACGACTGCCCGCTATACAGATGTAATCATTTAGCAATGTTTATTTTACCGATAGTGACGCGCGGTGGTATCAGGTTATTTTCATTTGCAAATGATGCATGATGTTTTTTCATTATTTATACTATTTAAATGCGTCGCCTGAAAAAATAATATTTTCGACAGAAAATAAAATATGATCATTGCACATCAAAAAATAAATACAGAGAATAAATAGTAATGCCCGTTAACATTTTAAGGAAACACGGTTATCGCCCCTGATATCAGTGTGAAAATTTACGTCCGATATAAAATGTATAATAATGCCAATCAATACGTGGGGTAAAGGTGAATGAATGTTTATTTTGCCAGAAAATGTATCGTATGATGTCTCTGCTATAAAGAACAGTTTGTGTCTACTGAGTGGGCATGTACCTTTAAATTGAAAATTTCTTGCTCAAAGTGTACTTAGCTAGATAAGTATGCTTAGCAATTTTGGTGAAATAGGCTACTGGTGATCAACAGCTTCTTGTCCAAGTCCTGCAATCATGGCATCATTGCTCCAGTAGTCTATTTCACCAACATTGCAAAGTATACTTATCTTTGAAAGTATACTTTGAGGGAGACATTTTCCATTTAAGGATAAATTTATTAATTTTTATTATACTGAACGTATTACATTATCACAGCCATTTTGGCTGTGATAATGTAATAAATTCAGTATAATAATTCTGCATACTTTTAATCATCAAATATATGCTGTCGTTAGTTCTATATGAAATAATGCATTTCGGGAAAAATAAATGATTACTCCCTCAAAGTATACTTTGCTAGAAAAGTATACTTTGCAATTTTGATGAAATATGTGGCCGTGACTAGAGAAATGGGGCTTATAGCATTTGTGACCAGTATAGCTCCTGATCGAATAGCACACTACTGTAGCCTGATAACTATTTACGCTGCTTGTTAGAAGCATTATGAGTGTTTTGTTGATGGAATGGTGAACAGTGCAGATCCTGATCAGACTGTACAGATGCACAGGCTGATCTTGGTCTACAATGGTCGCAAAACCCATAAGTCACATTTCTCCAGTCATGGCCACATGTATTGTATCTAGTGGAAGACAAAATGGTGTACTGATATTTTACACCGTAATGGATGCTTGTCTATTACACTTTTCTAGAGCATAGTGAATTATGAAATATGTTTGCTGCGGCTGCGATGGTTGTAATTTGAGTAAATGCTGAAAAGTAAAGTACTTCACATTTGCACTGTACTGTGTAATACTGTACTGTAAACATGGTAATTTTTGCATCGTTTTAATTCATGCTGATTACGCATATTACGTGCCACACATATTCGTGATAATAAAAACCAGGGACATTATTACATGTAAATATAGAACCAGATCATGACTTTGGATCCACGACATTGACCGTGGCGAGCATGTTGTATCCATTGAGGCATCATTGCCAGTAGGTGCAAACTTGAATGTACATGCAGTTTGATCCTGATTTCCCTGGAGAAGTTGTAGCAATATATATTTACACCTTCTATAAATTCATAATCCAAACGCCCATTCGACATATTGCGTTTACATCCCAATACAATACATTAGACACTTGTGATGTCGCACGATGTTGTTGATTGGTTAAAGTTCGTTTGACGTCATTAATTTCCACGAGGTTGTCGATATCTGCACGCTATTGACCGGCAACGTCGCTGTTCCAGGAATTGCGACAAAATGACGTAAACAAGATAAATCTTAATTTTAACGCCATATTTGGTTATTTACGTTTTTGAAACAGTGTAAATATAAGTAATAAAACCATGGTTTTATTACTTATATTTACACTGTTTCAAAAACGTGAATAACCAAATATGGCGTTAAAATTAAGATTTATCTTGTTTACGTCATTTTGTCGCAATTCCTGGAACGTTTACTGGGGTGTACAATACATTTGGTCTGTTTAAAGTTTGCGTGGAGTCCGAACACTTTAAACAGACCAAACTTATTGTGAACCCCAGTAAACGCAATAGCCCATGATTTTATTCCTTAAATGGCAACTGATCTACAATCGGTAATAGTTATGGTTTTGATGTATGATATACCATACCACATTATCAATGTCAGTACCACACTGAAGATATATAGTAAATTTTGTGAAAATTTCCATGATATAATTATCTTCTTAGGTACAAAATCACATGGTTTGTCTCATATGTGATCAATTACAAACAATTTTAAAATGCAAACATGTGGATTTGCAGTCTTCCAATACATTGTGCAGACTGGTTTTACCG
The DNA here is from genome assembly GCA_029237695.1 of Conchocele bisecta. Taxonomy (NCBI): domain Eukaryota; kingdom Metazoa; phylum Mollusca; class Bivalvia; order Lucinida; family Thyasiridae; genus Conchocele; species Conchocele bisecta. The sequence goes on from CM055267.1 coordinate 45,248,487, forward strand.
AGTCACCCACCTGTCACACATGTATGTGGCCTTGTACAATGGAACCCCTCCGAACCCTCTCTAAACCGGAATTCTCGCTAAACCGAACAGACATTCAAGTCCCGATTTCTCCACAGTGTTTTCTACTCTTCCAATCTGGAACCCCTCTATTCCGTAATCCGAACAACTGGCTGTGACTGGAAAAATGGGGCTTATGGGTTTTGTGACCAGTGTAGATCCGCACAGTCTGATCAGCATCTGCACTGTTGACCATTCCATCAATGAAACACCTGTCTTGCTTCTAAAAAATAATATAGATCATTATCAGGCTAAAGGAGTGTGCTATTTGATCAGGAGCTACACTGGTCACAACTCCCTCCCATCAGCCCATTTCTCCAGTCACATTTCTACCTTTTATTTTTTGTGATCTTCTCTATCTGTCACAAAAGTACAAAACCGTTGCAGGAACTCTTAAGGACCCGTTCTATACATGATCATCGTTTGATTCAAAGATAATTTCTTAGTAAATGTGATAGAATATATGTATAAAATATATGTGAATACTGCCTCGATACTGTATCCTGATACTGTATCCTATACGGCACATGGAGTGGCCAAGTCGGCCATCTTTGTGTGTTCCAGCCATCAGCCAGTTTCACCTGTTCTGCTGTTTGACAAAGAACTCAAAATGTGAAGTAGAACTTATGATATAATATAGCTAATCACATGTAGAAAAGCCAGGAGAACGGACTCCTATCCATTATATTACATCAAACTGTAAACTATGTCTATTTTCTGGACAGGTTTGTGCCTGTTTTTTAACAACATGAACCACCATTATAGATAGCCTCATACACAGAAAATCGCACAACACATACCATATATAGCCACTACTGTACTCTGTTATTAGCTATCCAGTGACATGTAAGCAGTTACCTGAGTGTAATGTCCCTGGTGTTTACTCACCCACTATGTGAGTAAATATGGCTTTACCTATGGGCAACGTGTACACTAACATAGGCTGTGCATCAGATTGAAAAGTTTACACATCAACATTTATTTTTAGATTAATGGGAGAAATGCTCAGATATCTCGTATTTTGTATAGTTTACTGGCATAATATTTATAGCTTACCGTTGTCATATATGTCTTATTATCTATTGCACCAAGTATTATTTTGTTTACTGTCATATTATTTGCTGTGTGCACAACGTGATGAAACTGTATGATGGCTTGTACATACAAAGATGGCGGAGTTGGCAACTCAATGTACCATATAGTATACAGTAACAAGACAATATTCACATATGTTATGTTCATATATCACATCACTCTTATGAAGCAATTATCATTGAAGCTGAGTGTATCAATCTATGACCTACTAACTTAACATGGTTGTTAAAAACTAGCAGAGTAAAACGAAATACAGACACCAAATCAGATAGTGTTGTCTTAGCAGAACAATAATCATGCTAAAATAATCAAGTTGAGTAGATGTCAAACAATTAATGAGACTTGGGTTGCACAATATTTAATTGTTTGGTTGTGGACTAGCTTCAGCATTCTTATTGATCGAATTGGGTAATAACTTGGAAGTTGCGGTAAAATTACAATGCTTCCTAAGAAGACTATGGAGAGCATGACCAATGTATTAATCAGTTATTTAATTACTAAAAGCACTGGGTCTCATATATACACAGAAACTCTGAAAGTGATGAAACTGATAATTAAAAAATAAGATTACTTAAAAATAAGATAACATTGTAGTATTACATTTTCATTTGCATGTCAAGTTTGATGTGGAAAACCGCAAGTCAAGGACATCTCATGCTAAATTGGCCATATTGCATCATCTATAGGAAAAAACCTGCTAGTAGTGACGTAATTCCTTTCACTGATTCACATTTACTACTGACTACCATTTTGCTGCAGATAAGACACACTCACTTGAAACGCTGCAAACGTTTTATTACAAGACATCTTCAGCATTGCACACCTCCATACAATCACCACAAACACCGTAATACCTTAACACACGATGTCCGTGCGTGATTATAAAAATCACTGACTGTAACAATGCGAGAAGTGAATATCGCTGACCTAGTCGATGGTGTAGTGTCCAGCTTTGCTCAAACGTGATTAATCCAACTACTTTGAGTTGGGCTTCTTATTTTAACGATACAATGCTGAATTAAGTAATGTCATCTGTTGTTTATTTTCAATTTTCCATTTTCATACGCCCGTTTACAAACCGGGACATTGTGCTATACCACTGTCCGTCCGTCGGTCTGATTTTCTTTAAATTTATCTATTATCTCTAGCACCCTCAGTCCGATTGACTTGAAATTTCATAGTCCTGTTTATCAATATCTATATTTTCATTCCATATCCCACCCATGTGGTCCACATGCGCAAGGTCAAGGTCAAATTACTTACAAACTTGTGTTAAAGTTTTTAAATTGAGAGTCGATCACTCTGGAGCATTTTTTTTTTTTTTTTTAAAATCAGAAGATTACGTTATCCAAGATGGCCGCCAAAAGGTCATCCTTTTAATATAGACTTCAAACGTCTTCTTCTCATGAACCGCTTGGCCAATGCTGGTCAACTTCACAGTTATGGTGTGTGGGTGAAGCTTTTTCATATTTGTTAAAATGGAGGTTGTCACATAATCCAAGATGGCCACCGTAGAAAAGTAGGTCAAATTCTTAAAACATCTTTTCGCGAACCGCCAGACTGATTTCGACAAAACTTGGCAGGAATGATTGATAGTCAATGCTCTTTCAGATTTGTTAAAATGACGATCAAAAATGGGCAAGGCCCAGCGGTTCAAGTAGGGGTAAAATTTCACATTTAACCAAATATAGTTGTGCTATATATCAAATCGAAGGTATCGAGGAGACGATCACTCTGGAATATTTTTTATCGAAACTGGATGATTATGTCATCCATGATGACCATTGTAAAACGCTTAATTTCATGTTTATAATTTGCTTATGTTTTCTCTTTCGGCGCGTGAAATACAAAACTGACCCGTTTTTTCCGGTGATTCGTTTCAGTCCCCCCCCCCCCCAATGGACTGTACATACTTTGAGATAACCTGCACAGTTATTCAAATTACTTTTTATGAACCTGCAGGTGGTGGTTGGTTGGGAGCATGGGAAGGGTAATTTAACAATCGGGATGTCTTTACCGGAATCCTAGAAACCTGGTTTGGCCCTCAGATACGTCTTTGGCATTCTTGTATGTGAGAGTTGAAACTAGTTATACCCGTTATATGAGTAATATGATTATTCCTAATCCTATTACTTTTAGGGGAACGGGCCACGTGACTTTGGTGTGGTATGGACCTGTCACCATATCAGGTTATTCTAATTTCAGGGCTGAATATATATATTTTTTGATGTAAATATTCCGTTCTGATTTTGGAATTTGTACACTAGCTATGCCTCGATGGACATATATTGTGATCTTCGGCACTCTTATTTCTCATCAAAACATGCTTTGACAACACTAATTGAAATGATTCTAAAGTGGTGTTGAGCCATATTGTTTAAATGAACCTAAGCTTTGCTCAAACTTGGTTAATCAAACTGTTTTTGAGTTGTGGTTCTTATCTTAATTATTTCCACAGAATTGTTTATTATCCCGGCCCCTGATCAGCCATCAACGTCAAATAAATAGTTTTACATTGACAGAAGTATGATGAGCACAATATGATTGAACGTATTGAGTCTATAGAGATAGCAAACTGCGAGCTGTTTAGTGTATACTTGGCTAGCCGATATTTGACGCCAATTTCCTGTTTATCACTTCTCATCATGATGTTGCGCTGTGTCTCCAAAAGTCATTTACTGGCAAATCACATTTAACCCTATATATAAATCCACATCGCCAGTAATACATGGACACCCCGTTGACAAAAGGGTCTTTGAGTTTGCAATCAGTGTATGTCCAGATCAGCCTGCGCATACGCGCAGTCTGATCAGGACATACACTGATCGCTATTCAATCCATCAAACATTTCAGCCTCTGGATGCACATTTTCAACATAGTATTGCTGTCCGTGCGTACAGGAGGATTAATTTTGACAGACACTGATCGCGGATGTTCTAAGGTTTATTTAATCAGCTGTCGCGTACGTGGTATTGATTGTAATTTGAAGCTGGAAGGCTGAACAGGGAAAGTTATTGTTTATTTGACGTCACTTCATTTCTGTGTCGGCTTGTTTTGCTAATATTCACGTGGTATTAGCTCCTTATAGTCCACATTAAACGCTACTTCCTTGTGTTGATAATTGAATGAATGCGGGTCTTAATGAGCATGTGCTTGATATTTGAACTCAAAATTATTGTGGTTTTGTTAACCATATGACGGGTGAGGTTTCGTCAGTTAAACTGCTCGATATATATATAATAGAACATGAAGTCTGAGGATATGCTCCAAATGTTTTATAATAATGGCCTGAGATGGTAAATCAGACCACATCTTCCTGACCAGTGTAGACCATGATCAGCCATTGCTTCTGTTTTGTCTGGTCAGGGCCTGCATTGTTCAATCAGGAAAAATGTTTGTATCATCAGAGCTCCAGATAAGCTGCGTATTTGCGTAAATACCCAATTAAAATTGCCAAAAACCCAATTAAAATTAGAAGTAGCGAGTATCAAAAAGCAATAACAAATTTGTGTTAAATTTATCATGCTGCAGAAAACAATAAACAGACCACAAATATAGCATATTTTTCTTATTTTCCATGAAAACTCATCTTGGTATTTCATTAGAATTGTCTCCTTGGATGCCAAGGCATGTTTTCATTTTGAAGCAAAGTATTCAATATTTGCTGTCTGTTGATGTGTAAACAGTAGTGTGATTTTATTTTACCCAATTAAAGTATTGAAATACCCAATTGCTTCAGATATGATGGAATGACAATACTCAATTACTAATTCCTTATCTGGAGCCCTGTATCATTATCAGAATGTAGGAGACTTCTGTCAGGACAGGCGCTTGACTGGCCACATATATTGGCTGTGAATAGAGAAATGAGGCTTATGGGTTTTGCGACCAGTGTAGATCCAGATCAGCCTGTGCATCCGCACAGTCTGATCAGAATATGTACTGATCGCCATTCCATAAATGAAATACCTGGCATACTTCTAACAGGCAATATATATCATTATTATTAGGTTACAGGAGCATGCTATTTGATCAGGAGTTACACTGGTCACAAATCCCATAAGCCCCATTTCTCCAGTCGCAGCCACATAATTATGTTGTAAGCCCTGTTTCACTAGTCAGTCATTACTATATTGCAGGACACCAGCTGATAATGTTTACAGGGTTTGTAGCGATCGTAGCAACAGATTGACATATACCTTCATCTACACTATCAAGGATGATGATGGTACACACTGGTCTGAAAGGAATGCTCAATTTTAATTAAAAAAATTAATTTAATAATACAAACGCACGTGTTTATTAAATGTGATATTGCTTCGAGTATAAAGCATTACACGAGATTGGATTTCAATTTACACCAATCTACTGCAGTTGTCTTTCTTAGACTACAACTGAATTTACTTTGAGAATCAGTTAATTAATTGGCAGAAAACAACGATTCAATTGGATTACCTCCCTTCACAGGGCTTCACTTGACTGTATTGGAAATGTGCGGGCTGGTTGTTGGGTGACATCAACTTGTGAGTGCATTAGATAGGGATTGCTCTATGGATGGGGCTGTAATGGGTGGCACACCATGACAAAATCACACTTCTCCAGTAGCCGATTTCGTCAAAATTGCAAAGTATACTTATCTAGCAAAGTATACTTTCAGGGTGTAATCATTTATTTTTCCCGAAATGCATTATGTCGTATAGAACTAACGATTGCATATATTTGATGATTAAAAGTATGCAGAATTATTATGCTGAATTTATTACATTATCACAGCCAAAATGGCTGTGATAATGTAATAAATTAATTATTTTGGCTGTGATAATGTAATAAATTCAGTATAATGAAAATTAATAAATTTATCCTTAAATTTAAAATTTCTCCCTCAAAGTATACTTTGCTAGATACGTATACTTTGCAATGTTGGTGAAATAGGCAACCGGTTAGGCCAGTGTAGCTGCTGACAGGTAATATATGGCTGCATGCTGATCAGTATCTACATTGTTAATTATCCCTTTGCTGATGGCAGGAAGTGTTAGTCCATGTACATGTACATTTAATAGTATGTGAGTAACAAATCGTTGTGCAATAACGTCCTAATCCCATGACCAATTTTGATAATATTTTACAACAATGTGTGTTTAGATATTCTACATTGTTTAATACAACCCACCCCATAACATAAAACCCAAAGTTTTGTTGACCTTGCGTTTAGCAAATGTTTAAAAAAAAAATATTTTCTCAATCATTTTTAAGGCTTCAACTAATTTTGGTATTATTTGGCAACCATGATTGTCTAGATATTCTGCGTTTTTGTTCCTCAAGAATGAATGTCCAAGGTCAAAGTCACCAAGTTATTAAGGTCACCTTGCATTTTCACCTTGAGTTTAGCACAAGTACGTTAACCATTTTTAATGGGTTTTAATAATATTTGGCAACAAGTGTTGTTGTGCATACCCTCATATTGCAATGCTCAAGGCAAAGGTCATTGAGTTATAATTCCAGCACAAAAATATTTTCACAATTCCCTAACATTTGATTGGCCCGTAGCAAGTCTCTGTCCAAAATTTATATCCCAGTAAACTCCCACGCCGAACTACTTTCCGTAACCGTGAGGCGCAGTTAAAATAATTCTTAAGAAAACGGAAAATAAACATATTTTCTTGATTAATTTATTTCAAATGCTGGAATTATAAGGAATGAATGGCCTTTTTGTGGAATTTATCGGGGATATAAACTTGGAAAAGTCGCGGGAATACTGGACGAGGCCTTCCGGCCTTCGTCCAGTATTCCCGCGACTTTTCCAAGTTTATACCCCGATAAATTCCACAAAAAGGCCATTCATTCCTATAATAACTAAATTTATGATAATATTCAGCAACATTGTGTGTCTAGCCATGATGCTTTGTTGTGCATGCCCCCGCCACTCCCTTGTCCCAATGTCAAGGTCACATTGTTACTATGTTCATTTTGGGACTGCCAGGGCATTTACACTGTGTGACACCAGTAAGAATATATCAATGAGAAAATGCGATACATCATGTGATATTTTACCTAAGAAGATGTAACAATTGTTCATGAAAAATATTTACGGAAACTGATATTCGCTGTAAATGACGTCAAAAGTTTCCAAGATTTTCATTTGCTTTGAAGATTTCGTCAACTTTTGACGTCATTTACAGAAAATATAAATTTTGTGAATATTTTTCCGTAAGATATCCCACATCTTCTTAGGTACAAAATGGAAAATTATTACTAATTTTAGTTTTTATTATTCATACTCACCTGAATGGTTGCAAACTATTAGGTTGCTATGAAATCGTCCTAATAATAAAAATCTGCCTACTCTAATCACTCAATTAGCCCACCATAGACCATTCCGCTCTATACACAGCCATTTGGCTCTTCCGCTATTCAAACACCTTCTATTATTGTTAGGTATACAGCTTCAAAATACTAATTTCCAAAAGGAAATCAAACTACTAGTAGAATAGCAGCACGAAGAAACTGAAGTAGGGAGAAGATGAAACCATCAAGCGGGGACGGGAGGAGGGTCTACCTTACCATTCAGGTGAGTATGAATAATAAAAACTAAAATTAGTAATAATTTTCCATTTTTATGTCTTCAAACTAACCTGAATGGTTGCAAGAATTCGTAGTGATGGTGGGAGGTATTCTCACTACTCATACTCGACCGGAATGGTAAGGCAGATTAAAAACCCTCGAAAACAGACAAATATAAATATATATATGGCCTAGGTATCACTTAGTTGTTACATATAATGTAAAAACATAGACTCACCAAAGAAGCATCGGAGCGCCCAAATGGCCCCCCCTTCTCAAACGAAAGTAGGTGAAGAGTGGATGAAGAACGATCCCACCACGCTAGCCATGAGGACTGACTCGTAGAACCGATCTGTACCCTAGTGAAGCACGACGGAGGCTGCTCAGTGAATGCAGATCCTGACCGAAGGAAACCTCGACGAAGATGTTGCCTGGCACCTCACATGCAACAGACTCAACCGAGATAAATACCAAGTCTGAACATAGTCTCATGACGAAACATAACTCGTCCATATCGAGAACACATATACAACGTCCTAAGCACTAAGGTCATCCTAACAAGTAAGTGCTTAGGCGTCAAACTGGCCATAATATAGCCCAAAACCATAACCATATAACTGATATAAGTCAGACAAAGAGAGCAGAAACCAAAAAATGAGTAACTAAAGGTAAAACTAACCTTTTGTAACACCCCTGCAACAAACTGGTTAGGTTGCCTTGCTCTTATCCAAAAATGTACACACCAAAAACTAATAACCAGTGTGATGAACAGTATAAACCATTCATAACCACAGACACCCATACATGAAGAAAAGCAAGTGAAGCTCATCTAGCGATGAGCCACACTTCCCAACCCCCATACTCCACTGGAACTGTAATGACAAACCGAATGATCGGGTTATCAGAAAGAGATCCAGCAGAGCGCAAACAGGTAGATCCAAAAAGTGTCTACAGCGATGCTACCGATAGACTAACCAACAACTTCACCCGCTGCCACTAACGGACCCAGTTGAAGCACATCACCCGCCTGCTCAGATAGCGATCTTAGATAAAACTTGGAAAAAGTATTATAATTTTTCCAAGTTGCCGCTCGCATGACCTTCCTGACGGAAATGCCCGAACGAAAAGCCCAAGAAGTAGAGACTGCTCGTACCTCGTGCGGCTTGGGCCTAAATTTCACGGCCGCAGAACCACTTACTGAAGTATAAGCTCTAGTAATGGCTCTACCTATCCAACGGGAGATAGTAGATTTCGATACCTCCCGCTGGCCTAAAGTCGGAATAAAGAAACGCTTACGGTTGGACCGAATGTTCTTAGTCTTCCGTACGTAATACTTGACCGCACGAACTGGACAGAGCGTGCGATCCACCGCCGCTGACAGACGAGACGGAGGGAGGCCCGGAACCACAACAGGTTCGAGATCATGTGAGGAGGGATTGTGTGTCTTAGGAAGGAAACCCGGTTCATATGAAAAAGAAACGGAGTTCTTTCCCACAGACATATGCTGATCAGCCATCCAGAAAGCATGTAACTCACCTCTACGCTTTGCAGTAGCGAAGGCCAGAAGAAAAGCGGTTTTAATGGAACAATTCAACAAAGTGGCTGAAGCCATAGGTTCATATGGGCTCTTGGATAATGACCACAAAACACAAAGACAAATTCCACCTTGGAGTGGAAGAACGAGACACAAAACGCGCCCTAGCAAAATGTGCGATCATAGCCGACAATTTGATGTCAGTGCCCAAAAACCTCGCTGTGCCATCAGAAAACCGAAGTACACTGGACAACGCCGCTCTATACCCCCGGATGGCCGACACAGATAAATTCTTCGTATGAAACAGAAACAAAAGAAACTCACCTATCTCACCTATAGTGGGATTGAGTGGATCGACCGACTGTTGATGGCCCCAATCCACCCAGGCTCTCCACTTAGCGTCGTACAGCTTTGTGGTGGATGGACGTTGAGACTGAGCGATAACGTTGGCAGCGTCCTCTGAAAAACCATCGCGTCTGACGGCCTGCCTAATAACCGCCACGCGTGAAGGTTTAACATCCGCACATTGGAGTGAAGGGTCTTCCCTGCATGCTGAGACAGAAGATCCTGGCTGAGCGGAAGGACTACTGGGTGTTCTGTCAGCAGTTCCAAAAGCATGACATACCAGCTCCTGGTCGGCCAACACGGGGCTACCAGCGTGATCAGTGACTGATCGTCGCGAATCTTCCGTAAGACTCGGGGCAACATCACGAACGGTGGAAATGCGTACCCGTCCAGATTGGTCCATGACAAGGACATTGCGTCCACCGCCAATGCCCGATGGTCGGGCACCGGAGACACAAACAGAGGCAACCGGTTGTTGAACCTTGTCGCAAACAGATCCACGAATGGACCCCCCCATCTGGACAAAATCGCACTGGACACCGACGGATGCAGAGCCCATTCCGTCAGAACGGGAGAGGACTGCCGGGACAGATAGTCCGCTAACACATTCCTGTGACCTGCTATGTGCCGGGCTCGCAAGGAGATGTGTCTGACGTGACACCACAACAGCATCTCCCGCGTCAACAGACACAGTCGAATTGAATGTGTCCCACCTTGCCTGTTGATGTAAGCCACCACTGTCGTGTTGTCGGTAGAAACCAGCACCACCTGTCCGTGCAGACCGGATTCCGCAGCCGTCAAACCTCGGAATACTGCCAAAAGCTCTAACATGTTGATGTGTTCTCGAGCTTCCCACACCGACCACTGGCCCGAAAAACACTGACCTAGGGGTTCCAGATGAGCCCCCCAACCTGTGCCCGACGCGTCTGTGGACAGAAAATGAGTCGGAGGGGGTAGGGGGTAACACCATGGGCACTCCCTGTAGGAACCTGTCCTCCACTGCCCACCATCTCAGATGCCGTTTGAAGACGGTGACCAGAGGCAAAGACCGATCCAACGGATCGCGGTGAGGCCTCCACAGCCCGAGTAAGTAAAACTGGAGAGGACGCAGATGTAACCTTCCCAGCAGTACCCACTCCGCAGCTGCCCCCAGAACGCCCAGGAGTGACAGAAAGTGCCGAGCCGACATAGAAACCATGTCCAAAACCTGGAAAATTTTGGTCAAAATGCCTCGCACCCTGTCCAACGGAACCCTGATGATCGACTGATCGGTCAAGAAGTTCATTCCCACATAAGAGAAATCCTGTGTGGGAACCAACTCCGACTTCTCGAGATTGGGAATGAGACCTAGTCGCAAAACTAAGCCCCACACCACCTCCAGATTCCGCTTGAGCGAATGAACGCACTGATGGTGAATTAACCAGTCGTCCAGATACTGGAGCAGAGAGACCCCCAGTCGCCTGGCCTCCGCTGCCACAGTTTCCATGAGAATCGTAAAGACATGAGGAGCCGTCGTCAGACCGAACGGTAACACTCGGAATTGAAACACCCGATTCTCGGAAACAAACCTGAGAAACTTCCGAGAGCACCTGCGGATGGGCACGTGGAAGTATGCGTCTAGCAGATCTATGGACACGGCCCAGTCTCCCGGACAAATGGCGCTCCGGATAGACTGAGACGTCTCCATCTTGAAATGTTCCGACAGAACAAACTCGTTCAGAACGGATAAATCCAGGATAGGGCGTAGTTTGCCGTTCTTCTTCGGAACTACAAAAAGGCGACTGTAGAACCCGGAGAAGATACGTCCTGAACCACCTCTATCGCTCTCTTCTCCAGAAGAGAAGCTACCTCTCTGGAGAGGGCCTCCCTCTTGACCAAATCCCTGTAGGGATTCCATAAGGGTGGACCCCTTCGCAAGGGGGGGGACCGTACGAAAACGGAATGGCGTAACCCTGGTGGATTACCTCCCGTACCCAATTGGATCGCGTTATCTCCTCCCACTGGAGAGGAAATAACGAGATCCTGCCTCCTACAGGAGCGGAGACAACTGACATGGGCTGGTCCTCCCCAAACGAAACGGCCCCAGTTGGCCTATCTGGTCTTCCTCCGAGGCCGGCGACCGGAGAAACCACCCCTCCCTCGGCCCCGAGCGGACACAACACTCCTGGAAAACGACCCTACAGGAGGTTGGAAAAACGGAGCAGCCGGAGGAACCCTCGGAACCGTCACTTTCGGTGCAAACCCACGATTCAAAGAACGAGAAGGCACCGTGTTCTTAACCCACTTCGCCTGAGAAGACCCACGCCCCCCTGAAGTAGCATGCCTCTTGCGAGAGACACCCTGATTGGAACGTGACAAACTCCTGGTCAAAAACAACCGTTCCTTAACAGAAAAATCGTCCTTTGCTGCACGTTCACACCTGCCCCCGAACAAGGAATCAGAGGTGATAGGTGCTGAGCGGAGCAAATCTCTGGCAGGACCAGTCAACACAGAGGAGCCGGATAGCACAGCGTCCCTCCTGGACAAAAGCATGTCTGTAGAAGCCGCCAAAGACGTGCTAAGAATATGCTTGGAGGCACGGGCCGCCGACTGAAGTACCGCGTCCAGAGACGAAGAATCATCTTGATTCATAGCCTCCTTAGCAGCCCCCAAACATAAATCAATGTGTGAAGTCATAGCCACAATTGACCGAAGTTTAGAGTCAGCCGACTCCCATGCTTTAGCAAAATGCAAGCCGGGACCCGGAACCGACGAAATACCAATTGCCGATGCGTCCTTATCAAGAACAGGAGGTCTCAAAGGCCACTCCGTATTGTGCGGCGTGTAATATTTAGATCCCTGTGTGACATTCAACTTTCCAGGCACTCGGGAACCCGCAGTGGCCAAACCCTTCCCAAAAGCATCCTCAATCTCCTTAGTCAGAAGCGCTACTGTAGGAGAAAAAGGGAGCCTCGGCAACTCCTTCGTCTCCACCACCGAATCAGCCTCATACAACGCATGAACCCGAGGTGGTGGTGGAGGCAGAGGTGGACACACATCTGCAGGCAGCAGAGTGTAAACCGCATTCAGAGCATCCAAGAAGGAGGGAGGAAGCACATCAAACTCACTCTCCACCTCAGAGTCCTGAACACAGCTAACCTCCACTGGGGAGACAGTAAGAACCCCGGGAACCGACCCATCCAGAACACAACCCTGCCCAGGTAAATCCTTCCCTATCGAAGTAGCCTGCCCAACAGGAACCGACTGACAGTCCTCTACCACGAAACGTGGAAGATCATACCGAAGAGGATCCACCGGTAGAACCACAGGCTGTGGAGGAGCCGACAAACCCACTAAGTTTTGGGACTTAGACAGAGCCCCCAAAACCTTAGCCATCTGATCCAACAAACTAGTACTACGTGTAGATCTATACGAACGTCTCCTCCGACGAACAGGAGAACGAGGTCTAGAAGCAACGGAACCAAACCCCGAAAAGGACCTCGAAGAAGAGGAAGAACAAGACCTAGAACCCGAAGAAGAACTCGAAGAGCTAGAACGATCCCGACCCCTACAACGAGATCGACTTCTTGACATCCGAGAACACGTGGAACGATGACCACCTGAAGACACAGAACGTCTTCCCACCGGAAGAAGCTGGCTGTCCAGAGAAGAAGGAACCAGAAGAATCTGGTGCCCAGTTCCTGGTGGTTGCCCGGTGCCCGGAGGTTGCCCGGTGCCCGGTGTCATCCCGGTGCCTGGTGACTGCCCGGTCGATGACCGATGCCCGGTCGATGACCGGTGACCGGTGACCGGTGCCCGGTGACCTGTGACCGGTGACCGGTGACCAGTGCCTGCCCGGTGCCCGGTGACCGGTGACCCGGTGACCGGTACCCAGTACCGGGCGCCTCTCCTGTGAGAGGCTGGGTCCGCTGTGAACCGGGTGATATGGGATCAAGAACCGGCCGCAGCAACCCTGTGATAGGTAAAGCCCCATGAGCACCGGGTGATAGAGGATCAAGAACCGGCCTCAGTAGCCCAGTATCCCCTGCATGGATCACCGGCCTATCACATGAGGAACGTTTAGAAGTCAGAGACCCCGAACGTACCCTCTCAACGCACACCGATCCCCCCGATGGGGAGATCCCAACTGACGCACCCTCCGAAGCCTTACCTACCTCGGAAGGTACCACTGCTCTCAAGAGTTGAGACGCGGTCACAGACTTCTTCGACCGTGAGGTATGGGACCTACGAGACCCAGCCTTGCCCCACGTCGTATCCGTCCAAAGGCCGGACAAATCACATGGCGTCTCCTTGCAACACCCGCAACAGGAAAAGCACCTGTCCTTATGGGTGTCCCACGGAGACGTCATATGCCCACACAAAGCACGTGATTGCGGCATGCTAACAGATATTGCTACAAAACCCGTTAGAAAACACCGCAAGTACGCCAGGAAAAATACACAAAAAAAATTTAATAAAATTTTTTTTGTCACGGGAGCGACTACACTCGGGGACGAACCCGACAGGGTCCGAAACGCGCACCTCGCGACCCGCGAAAATACGTGACACAGTGTAAAACACCAATAAAAACAAAAGAAAAATAAGCACGTAACACAAATGAGTGACAATAACATGTATTGAACAATATCCAATGACAAATAAAGCCCAAAACACGGCAGAAATTCAAAATTAGAACGAAATTATGGAGATACAAAGTATACCTGCATTCTTGATAGCGTCCTAAAAATAATAGGAGGTGTTTGAATAGCGGAAGAGCCAAATGGCTGTGTATAGAGCGGAATGGTCTATGGTGGGCTAATTGAGTGATTAGAGTAGGCAGATTTTTATTATTAGGACGATTTCATAGCAACCTAATAGTTTGCAACCATTCAGGTTAGTTTGAAGACATAAAAATCACACAGCTTGTCTCGTACAGTGAACAGTGAGAGTGAGTTAAATTTCTTTATGTAGGTGACATAATAATCAATGCCCATTCAATCGCACTCAAGAGTAATCATTTGTTTAATTGGCAGCAGTAATTGATTGTCAACGAGTGAATGGCAGGTACCTGCAGTGACAGGGCAGGATATGACGACATTAATTTTGTAAGAAACGTTTTGTCGACCAGTGTCCCAAATGTCATCATTTTAACCCTTTTAACACCACAGGCCTGTATAGCGGTATTGGCAAACAGTGTAGATCCAGATGAGGGGAAAAAAACACCCCCTTTTCATAAATGGACTACTACTGTTTGTTCCATGTTTTGCTGCCGACGAACTTATAGCTATTAAACATACTAAATCTAAAAAATATTTAAATATAAGTACTTTTTCATCAATAACAAAAAAGTCGCCCTCCCAAATTTTTTTTATTTGATGAAATTCCATAAAATATTGATTTTATTGCGTAAAAAGGAGGAAGAGGCTGACCAGGAGGGTAGAAAAAACGAAACAAAATGAAAATTGACTCCGAAACCTGGCGAGAGAGCTTGGAAATGATGTAAATAAGAAAACAAGTTAGATTTTGAAAATCAGTCTACAAATAAAAAAATATTCAAATATTTTTTTCGCCCCGACGTTAAATTCCCATATGAAAATCTTTTTTTCCCAATAAAATCAATTTTTTTTGAGGAGGGTGACTCTTTTGTTATTGATGAAAAAGTATTTACATTGAAATATTTTTATAGATTTTATGTGTTTAATAGCCAAAAGTTTGTCGGCAGAAAAATGTTGAACAGACAGTAGTCTGAAAATCATTTTGTGACAATTGAATTGGTTCGGAAATTACATATAATAATCAATTCCAGTTACTTAGGGGTGAAAGTTCAAATGTATTTCCAGGTTTGCTTTATAAAATAATCTTTGTCACAGTTTGTATAGTTTATGATGTTCCAGATCAATATTTATATACTAGTTTCACAGGTTCCAGTGAGTACATATTGGCATGATGTATTATTCAATCAGCCATAGCTGCACTGGAAACAAATCAGCCGCCAGTCTGCACTTGCATTCTTTGAAGCTTTAACTGTCAATGCAGAAGTTTATTTTACATTTACATGAGAATCATTTTCAGTGGGGATGATTCTCATGTGCTGCCAAAACAAGATGCTGTGAAGAGTATTTGTGTCCTGCCTATTAACCCTTAGACCGCTACTCACAACAATTGTCGTCTGATGTTGCTTTTATATCTTGCCTTATTTCTCAATAAAAACATGGTTTGACAGCACTTCAGAATCATTTCCAATGGAAATGATTCTGAAGTGCTGTCAAAGCATGTTGTAAATTATTTTAAAGTGCTGTCAAAGCATGTTTTTGATGATACAAATGGAAAATAGAAAATAAACAGCTGACGACAAAAAAAATAAGATAGCGGTCTAAGGGTTAAGATTTCCATAAAGCGAGCTGTTATGTTGATCGAGTCTATGAGAGTAGGTTTGCTTGCTGCTTTAAATGGACATATTGGCAGTTTGTATGATTGAAAATGGCCATGGTAATGAAAATGGATATAACCCTTACAAAATTTCATCCAATTTTATCCATCCAGAGTGGTCGTCATAATTTTAACAAATCTGAAAGACTGGAGACCTGTAGCCTATTTCACCAACATTGCAAAGTATACTTTTCTAGCAAATATACTTTGATTTTTTCTTCCTTTTTTTTTGAAAAGTATACTTTGAGGGAGAAATTTTCAATTTTAGTATAAATTTATTAATTTTTATTATACTGAATTTATTACATGTAATAAATTCAGTATAATAATTCTGCACACTTTTAATCATCAAATATATGCAGTCGTTAGTTCTGTATGAAATAATGCATTTCAGGAAAAATAAATGATTACTCCCTTAAAGTATACTTTGCTAGAAAAGTATACTTTGCAATGTTTGTGAAATAGGCTACTGGTTTGGCCCTCACATAGTTACGTCGTTGGCATTTTGTATGTGACAGTTGAATCTGGTTATACTCCTTATATGAGTATTACGATTATTCATAGTCTTATTTTAGGGGAAGGGGCCAAGTGACTTTGGTGTGGTATGGACCTGGCACCAGATCAGGTTACAGGCGTGGATACAAAAATAATTGCAGGGGGGGGTGTCTGTAATTAAAATTCGGCTTAGCCAACTTCCGCGCACGAAATCGTAAAGTTGGGGAGTCTGGGGGTCCTCCCCCAGGAAATTTTTAAATGCCAGATCGCCGCAGATGCGATTTCCTGACACCTAGGCCACGAAAAAAGTCATCCAACTAGTCAAGTATTGTAGATTTTCTTCTTTTTTAGCTCACCTGAGCGAAGCTCATGTGAGCTATTGTTACCGCAATGTGTCCGTCGTCATCCGTCGTCATCCGTTGTCGTCGTCCGTGAACATTTTCGGATTCCGCATTTTCGGGGATTACAAAATTGTTAAAATGACGTCATTACATAATCCAAGATGGCCGCCGTCTAAAAATAGCACAAATTCTTCAAAAATCTTCTTCTCAAGAACCGCCAACCGGATTTCAACAAAACTTGGTAGGAATGATCTCGATGTACAATGCTCTTTCAAACTTGTTAAAATTGTGACCCCGGGGTCAAAAATGAGTGTGGCCCGTGGGGTCAATTGGGGTCAAATTTTACTTTTGACTGAATATGGTCATATCATATATCAAATTGAAGGTATCAACAAGGCGATCACTCTATGCATTTTTTGTCGAAATCTGATGGTTATGTCATCCAAGATGGCCGCCGAAAGGTCAAAAGGTCGTTCTTTTATTAGAGATTTCAAAATTCTTCTTCACAGGAACTACTTGGCCAATGGTGGCCAAACTTCACAGTTATGGTCCATGGGTGAAGCCTTTTCAGATTTGTTAAAATGGAGGTCGTCGCTAATCCAAGATGGCCGCCGTCTAAAAATAGCACAAATTCTTAAAAAATCTTCTTCTCATGAACCGCCAGCCGGATTTCGATGAAACTTGGTAGGAATGATCGATGTACAATGCTCTTTCAAAGTTGTTAAAATGGAGACCCCGGGGTCAAAAATGGGCGTGGCCCATGGGTCAAATTGGGGTCAAATTTTATTGTTGACCGAATATGGTCATGTCATCCAAGACGGCCACCGAAAGGTCAAAAGGTTGTTCTTTTATTAGAGATTTCAAAATTCTTCTTCACACGAACCACTTGGCCCATGGTGGCCAAACTTCACAGTTATGGTCCATGGGTGAAGCCTTTTCAGATTTGTTAAAACGGAGGTCGTCGCTAATCCAAGATGGCCGCCGTCTAAAAATAGCACAAATTCTTAAAAAATCTTTCTCATGAACCGCCAACCAGGTTTCGACGAAACTTGGTAGGAATGATCGACGTAGAATGCTCTTTCAAAGGTGTTAAAATGGTGACCCCGGGGTCAAAAACGGGTGTGGCCCGTGTGGTCAAATTTTATTTTTGACCAAATATGGTCATGTCATATATCAAATTGAAGGTATCGATGAGGCGATTGCTCTGGTGCAATATTTGTCGGAATCGGATGATTATGTCATCCATGATGGCCTCCAAAAGGTCCATTTATTCGAGATTTTGAATGTCTTTTTCTCAGGAACCACATGGCCGATGCTGGCCAAACTTCATAGTAAGTTAAGATCTTTGGGTGAAACATTTTCAGATTTGGTAAAATGAGAGTCATCGCTTAATCCAAGATGACCGCCATATAAAAATAGCACAATTTTTTTTAAAACACATGAACTGAATGTCACATTCTCCTCTGGTGTTAATGGAGTCAGGTGAGCGAATTAGGGCCATCATGGCCCTCTTGTTTTTTTTGCCGGGAGCAGGGGGGGGGGGGGGAGTCCTGACCCCCCCCCCCCCCCCCCCCTGTATCCGCGCCTGGGTTATTCTAATTTCAGGGCTGAATATCTTTTTTCTCAATGTAAATATTTTGTTCTGATTTTGGGATTTTCCCCCCAATGCAACAGGTTAAAACGGGATCGAACCTGTTTGCCCGACCTTACTTGACCTTAGCTGTCGATAGGCCGTTAAGCATAAATAAACAAACAAACATATTTGTTAAAATGGAGTTGTCGCATAATCCAAGATGGCCACCATAGAAAATTAGGTCAAATTCTGAAAAAATCGTCTTCTCTCGAACCGCCAGACCGATTTCGATGAAACTTGGCCGGAATGATGAACCCAGAATCAAAAGTGGGCGGGGCACGGGAGCTCAAGTAGGGTTCAAATTTCACATTTGGCAAAATATGGTCATGTTATATATTAAATTGAAGGTATCCAGAAGACTGGAGCATTTTTTGTCGAAATTGGATAATTATGTCATCCAAGATGGCTGCCGAAAGGTCGAAAGATCCATTAAAAAAATCACTAGTTAAATTAGTAAGACGCTTAATATATTGGGTCAGTCACCTTCAGAGACGGTAGATGTATGGTATTATAATGTTGTATAAATTGCTTGTTTTCCCTTTGTGGGCTTGAAATGCAACACTGACCTGTTTTTCCTGGTATTCCGTTTCCCCCAATGCACTGTACATATTTTGAGACAACCTGAACAATATGACTTTTATCAATTTTTTATGGAACTTTGTATGTATTTTCATGTTCTTATTGGCCATATCTGTCCGTAATTCCACACAATCTGATCTGTAGCCGATTTCACCAACATTGCAAAGTATACTTTTCTAGCAAAGTACAGTGCGACCCAGTTAGTACACGGAAGTCCGGCGACATACAACCTTCCGTGTTGCTTATCCGAACCGTGCTATATCCGTTCTCGCCCAAGATGCATCATAATGTCAACAAAAAATACATGTACACTGTACACTGTGACTGCGAATGAACGACGTCGCCAATGCCTATAATATGCCATAAGTTTTCACTGTTATCTTCGCATGTAATAAATATATTGAATCCAAGAATTGTTAACATCATGTTAACGTCATGTTTTATTTATTCATCATGTTCATGTAGAATGTAGATCTACGCAGGTCCGTGCAATCCATTATTGTAAACGCGTGTAGAAAAAAAGTGTAGTAATGATGACGCAATGACCCAATAACCGATATCCTGTTCCATCAGCTGCAACGTCACGGACAAGCTCGTGCGTTGCAATCTGTGTTTACTCATATGGTGAGCACAGGTGGAAGACTCGGACCTATGACACCAAAATAAATGCCTATTAAAAAAATCCCATTATCCCACCCACCTGGTATCGTACTGTACATGACATGACGTTAATAATAGAACGAGATCAAGTGGGTGGGTGGGGTAATGGATATTTTTGTAATGGTCATTTTCTTTGTGTCACACGTCCGACTATTCCACCTGTGGGTTTGAGTACAGACCTGTA
Source organism: Conchocele bisecta (assembly GCA_029237695.1). NCBI lineage: Eukaryota > Metazoa > Mollusca > Bivalvia > Lucinida > Thyasiridae > Conchocele > Conchocele bisecta. The sequence continues at coordinate 45,268,379 of CM055267.1, forward strand.
TAGACATGTTTTGCCAGACGCGTTATAATATTGCGCCAGTTCATGAGGTAATCAGGCTTATCGCGCGAGATTTTTGACGAAGATGAATCTGATAATAGTGTACATTTTCTGTAAACGATATCGAATGTTGACGAATATTAAATTAGTAATTATTACGCATTTGCTCTGGAAATCAACTTTCCGATATATTTGCAGAAAAAGTCAAATCATTCTCGGCGAAAATCTCAGTTATATAATAAAGTTGATTATCTCATACACTGGCTCAATTATGATGTAGTGAAACAAGGCCAGTTGTCACGTACACATTTGTGTACATGCGCCGGGGGCGTGGGCAATGCTGTAACAATTTAGTTAATCTGGGTGAGTTAATCTGCGTGACTGATAAGTGATCTCCGATTGGTCAGCCTTTACACCTAATTAATATTCCACCAATGGTGAGCGCGAACGCATGCCGGAAAAATGAAATCGAGCACATAACAATTAGCACTGCTTTGTTACTGGTCTTACTGATCTTATTCCCAGTTTGCTCAGATTAATTTACGAAATGTGCAAACGTGATCAGCTGCACATTCACATCGGTGAGATAAAAGGAGGCTATATGTCCATAAAAAAAAAAAAATCGTCCATTTTGGGTCTAATTTGGGAAAGAATCGCAAATTTAACACGATTTCTGACAATAGTCGTGTTACAAATTTAACACGATTTTGATATACAAATAGGAAAAAAATTCGGGAGCCAAGGCACAACCGTGTACTAACCGAAATCGTGTTATAGTGAAGCGTGTACTAACGGGGTCGCACTGTATACATTTGATGATTAAAAGTATGCAGAATTATTATACTGAATTTATTACATTATCACAGCCAAAATGGCTGTGATAATGTAATAAATTCAGTATAATAAAAATTAATAAATTTATCCTAAAATTGAAAATTTCTCCCTCAAAGTATACTTTGCAATGTTGGTGAAATCTACTGAAGCTTAAAAGGGACATACATGTGCGCAATTTTTTTTCTAAGTCGTTCCCACGAGATAGCATCTCGTTACCACGACATAGCATCTCGTTCCCATGAGATAAGATCTCGTTACCACGAGTTAGCTATGTCGTTCCCACGAGATAGCATCTCGTTACCACGACATAGCATCTCGTTCCCACGACATAGGTAGCCAATGAAAATGCAGCATAATTACCGCCATTTTTTCTTTCAGCCGTAGTTGAATATAGTCCGGCAGCCAAAGGCCGATTTGGGGCTTTACCTTGTTTTGAATAACATGTTTTTTTATTACTGACTTTGCATGTCCAGACCTTCTAGTTTTGAGATCCAACTGATGACAAGCTGTCACCCTTGAGCGGTTTAAGAAATTTGCACAAATTCAAGATGGCTGTCAAATAGATATAGTGTGCCATATAGTTGCATGAACATGAAGAAATTCAACAATTTAAGAGCGTAAACTGGGTGTATTTGACATAGTGATGAAAATTGGCAACGTTAAAATTCAATTCCTTAACTGCACTATGGGAAAAATCCAAGATGGCCGCCAAATGTGACCATTTGACGTAATTTCATTAGTTCGTCACAACAAAGAGTATGATTTTTATAATATTGGGTTTATTTAAAAAAATGAATGTTTACTTTTGTAACTTTCCTGTGAAATTGAATAATAGTCTAAATAGCAGAACTCCAAAAAGGGCCGCCAATTATAAATATATTACATTATATGTGCAATCGTATCTCTACATAAGAAAACATATATAATTGCACTCAGACCCTATATCAGAGCAAATGTGCATACGAATATTGTGTTTGGATACACAATGATTTTAGTACCTTAGGTACGCAATTAGATCATTGTTTCAACTGCATTAGTCCAATATAGCCGCCAACTATTTTGATATTATTGTAGCAATTAGCTTTTATAATTACACTCGGATGTCACATTTAAGAAAGTAATTATACCAACTACTGGTATTAAGTGAAGATGATCATTTGTTTTCTTAAACTTAATATACACCATTATACAACGTTCAATATCAGAAGTCTAAAATGGGCGCCGGATAATAATATACTAATAATATAATCATATACTTATAAATAGTACACTTGGTTATATACGTTGGCTTATTCGGTTTATTTTGTAAAGCCTTCTTGTCTTGCCAAACATTCCACATCAACATTCGTGCTGACAATATTCTGACACCAAATCCAATATGGCTACCAAATTATGTAATTATAACTTATATAGTGGGTGTTGGCAAGAATATGTAGTGTGGAACTTTACAGTAAACTTTAATGACTTCCTAATTTGAATGAATGCAAAAGGTTTTATTTCATACCATTGGTTCCAAACGCTTCAATGCTCAACAAGTTCACTGTGAAATCACGCGAATTGGCTAACCTGGCTAGTACAAATGGAGAACACATATATATATTTCCACGGTCCCATTAGCATTATTCCCATAGCAACTAATATTCCCACTGATATTATTACATTCTTACAAGTTATTTTTACTGCGAAAGGTACATACTTTCCACTAAAGGGCGGTATGTACATGGTGATTTATGTATAACCTTTTAATATCACTTTTCACTTGGTAAAGAGCAAGTAATTGATATATATTTAGATTGTTATTGATTATGTAGAGCAAATTATATTTCTATGATGAGATAATGTAATCTTTCTATAACATTCTTGTTTTCAATGGCAAGTCGGAATTCAACGTCTGACATGCATGTGCAGTTGATTTTATTAAATACAACTCAATATGGAGTGCATGCATATGACATGTTAACATACGTAAATGCTGAACAAAGAAATAAAATTGAATCACAAATTCAATAATTCTGAGAAAAACACTGAGATAATGTAGAATAAATATTATACTGTGGACACAACTAATACACATTGGAAGGATATATATGACAGTCATTCCAGTTGAGCCACTACTAAATCACGGTAACAATAACTGTTATTAGTCATTGCAGACTACAATACACATAGTACACACCAATATATACAACATGACAGCATTCAAGATACCATGCAATGGATATAAGGAATGCAGTAATCACGAAATTTAATATACTAATATGACAATGCTAAACAACGTAACTGTCATCCCTTGCGGCTCGGGTTTTTGTGCCATCATGTCTTCTTCTTTTCTTATAGTCATATCTACAATATTATATGACTTAATTATTAAACGATGATTGCTATAATTTATATTTGGCAGCCGTCTTGGACTTCTTCTATTGGAACACGTGTCCAATTACATAACAAGGTTACAAAAAAAATAAAAAGATTGACATAAATATGTGTGTTTTCTTTGAAATAGGTCAACGTGACATTTCATATTTTAGTCATTACACATTATGATTGTCATTGCAAGATAATTTATATCTGGCGGCCATCTAAGGATTATTTTATTGGCACAATTGTCTAATATTGCATTTGAAAGTTACATAAAACGTTCAATGTGTCCATAAACCGGAGATATGTATACTAATATGCTTAAATTATTCAATAGCCCAAGTAATTATTATGCACTATGCGCAGTATAAGGCAATGTGACATTTTAAAAAAATATTTGGCGGCCATTTTTTACTTCTGCTATTGGCACAGTTATTTAATTATATTTCTAAGTTACTGAAAACGTTCAGTGTATGCCTGAATCCAATACATCTATACCAATTTACTACGATAGGGCGCTAATATGCAGTTATATACTTAATTATCAGTCGTTTACATTATTGTTATATGATACTATATGTATATGTGGCGGCCATCTTGGACTTCCCCTGTTGAAAAACTTGTCTATGAATATATCGAACGTACTGAAAGCGTTTATTGTGTCAATATGTCCAATATCAGTATCATGTTTGCTTTGATATAGAGCGTGAGAGTAGTTATATGTAAAATATGTCACATTTGGTGGCCATTTTGGATTTTTTCCATGTTACAGTGAATTGAATTGAATATTAAAAGTGTTGACTCTGATAAGTCAAGTAAATCCACTTTTCGCTCTTGAATTACTTCAATACCTCACACGGCATACTATAACTGTTTGGCGCCCATTTTGAATTTATGCAAATTTCTCAAAATGCTCAAGGATGACAGAGTGTCATTAGCCGGATTATGGATGTGGATGTCATGGACAAGCAAAATCGCCAATAATAAAAACTATGTTAATCAAAACAAGGTTAAGCTCCCGGCTGTCGGACTAATATGGCGGTAATTATGCTTCATTTTCATTGGCTACCTATCTCGAGGGAACGAGATGCTATGTCGTGCAAACGACATAGCTAACTCGTGGTAACGAGATGCTATCTCGTGGAAACGAGATGCTATGTCGTGGTAACGTGATGCTATCTCGTGGGAACGACATAGCTAACTCGTGGTAATGAGATGCTATGTCGTGGTAACGAGATGCTATGTCGTGCGAACGACATAGCTAACTCGTGGTAACGAGATGCTATCTTGTGGGAATGAGATGCTATGTCGTGGTAACGAGATGCTATCTCGTGAGAACGACATAGCTAACTCATGGTAACGAGATGCTATCTCGTGGGAACGAGATACTATGTCGTGGTAATGAGATGCTATGTCGTGGGAACGACATAGAAAAAGAATTGCGCATGTCCCTTTTAAGCTGCCGTAGAAATCGGCTACTGGTGCTACACTAGTCTACTTCCAGCCATTGAAGTATTTATATTGCCAACATCAATGATTAGAGTATGCTTTGACAAGATGATTCATATATAAGTGGTTTTCTTTTTTACAACTACTTTTTGTCTGGCCTTTTTCTGCCATTTCTATAACTTTATTATTGTCTATTTCTGGCAGTGTAACATAATGTCTTCTGCCAATAATTCTGTAGTGTATGCTGAAAGGAGATGTGAATGCTGTGTCCTCCTAATACAGGGACCATGTATACCACTGCTTAGACGCACTGACTGATCTGAGGCCCGTTTCACTAAACTTCGTACGACTAAAATGTTCGTAAGTGCAGATTTAGAATAGTCTGTAAATTTCAATTGATTGCTTTACATTTATTATGCCACCGGGTTTCGAAGAAACGGGTGGCATATAGTGTTTGGACCGTCCGTCTGTTCGTCCGTCCGTCCATCTGTCCATCTGTCCATCTGTCCGTCCATCACATTTTCGGTTAACCACTTTGTCACAGTTTCTCAAACTGGTCATAGCATCTACATAAGTTGCTTAATCGCTTCAATACTTCAACACTTCATTCATTGGTATGTGTGCCACACCTGCCTTTTCATAATGTATATGACCTTCGCCTTTTGACCTTCACCAGGTTACTTAAATGACTTAACAATTTTGGTTAACCAGTTCGTCACAGTCTCTCAAACTGCCCATATCATCTACATAAGTTGCTTAATTGCTTCAATACTTCAACACTTCATTCATTGGTATGTGTGCCACACCTGCCTTTTCATAATTTATATGACCTTCGCCTTTTGACCTTCACCAGGTTACTTAAATGACTTAACAATTTTGGTTAACCAGTTCGTCACAGTTTCTCAAACTGGCCATATCATCTACATAAGTTGCTTAATCACTTCAATACTTCAACACTTCATTCATTGGTATGTGTGCCACACCTGCCTTTTCATAATTTATATGACCTTCGCCTTTTGACCTTCACCAGGTTACTTAAATGACTTAACCACTTTGTCACAGTTTCTCAAATATGCTGCAGGTGGCATCTGCGTTCGACAGACGCATTTCTTGTTGAGCATAGTCTGCATATGCAGCCTATGCTCAATAAATGTATATCCAATAATTGTTTACAAGAAATCATTGTTAATGTGAAATTTACAGACTATCATAATTTTGCACTTACGAACATTTTAGTCGTACAAAGTTTAGTGAAACGGCCCCCTGGGTCCTTGCTTATTATGCCCCATATGCGATAGCAAGGGGTGCATATTGCGTTGCTCTTGACGTTCCATCCGTCCGTCCATGTATATTTATATCAAAAAGTTTGTAAGAGTTTTTCCAACATGTAATATCTTCAATACTAGTATTACGTGAAGGATTGCTTCAATACTTGGACACTTGAATCACCTGATCATTTGTCACACACTCGCGCCACCATTAACACGACATTGACCTTAGTCGACTTTGAAATGTCACTGAAACACTTAGCCATTTTGTTATGTCGAACAGTTTGTAAAAGCTTCTCCAACATGTAATATCTTCAATATTATGCGAAGGATTGCTTCAATACTTGGACACTTTAATCACCTGAACATTTGTCACACACTCACGCCACCATTAAACGACCTTGAGCTTTGTCACCTTCAAAATGTTGCTGAAACCCTTAGCCATTTTTGTCGCGCCTGCTTTAGCAGAAGGCGCGATTATAGTCGCCGCTTTTTACGTCGTCTTCATCGTCGTCTGAAATGTCAAAAACTTTGTACAAACTTCATCATCATGCTATAACTTTAAATTTACTTTACGGATTGCTTCAATATTTGTACACTTTTTGTTGAGTCTGCTTGCGGGAAAGCGAGACATAGTGATCACAATAACGTCCGGGTATCCGTCCGGGCGTCCGTATGTGCGTGTGTATGTCCGTGCTTGCATGCGTCTGTCCGTCCGTCCGAAATCTGCGTTAAAGTTTTTAAAAATACCATCAAATGCCTCGGCGGGCTCGACATGCAGGCCGCAGCCATCTGGTTACCTTCATATATTTGCGGAAACACTTAGCTATTGTTTCGCTTCAAAAAGTTTGTACAAGCTTCTTCATCAAGGTATAACTTTCATATTACTTGATGCATTCCTTCAATGTTTGGACACTTGATATATGTAACCATTAGGAACACACTTTTTCACCTTCAAATTTTTGCTGAAACACTTAGCCATATGTTTTGCGTCAAAAAGTTGTACAAGATTCGTCATCATGGTATAACATTAATACTTGACAGATTGTCTCAATATTTGGACACTTGATAGATGTGAGCATTTAGAACACACTCATGCCACCATTAACATGACCTTTACCTTTTTTACCTTCACATTGTTGCGGAAACACTTAACCATTTTTTATGTCAAAAAGTTTCTTCAACCTGGACCTTTTTCGTATTTTAAACATGCACTTCTCTAACGGTTTGTGTGATGCTTACTTTAGCACATGCCCATGATCAAATGCCTCGGCAGGCGCGACACCGCTTCCGTGGCAGAATTCTTGTGTTTTGTGGCTTTGTCTCATTTCTTGTTCTCTTTTTATCGTCCAGTATGCCAGGAGGCATACCCATGTTTTACATAATCTCCAATTAAATTTTCTGAGCATGTTTTTGAGATTTATGCTCAAAATCGGGTAGTTGGATTGGCCGAGGCCGAGACTGTTTAGCTCAGTCTCAACCAATAAACTTCCTGATTTTGAGTATGAGAACCAAGTGCGTACTAGGAAAGTTTTATAATAATATGCACTTGGTCGGTCTATCTATGGTAGTCAAAAAGGTGGTAGGGCTCTTTGTGGGCTGAGGAAACTTGTACAAGATACAAGATGCAAGATTTTATTTCCAATTAAGGGCCATCAAGGGGCAAACAATTTCATACTTTGATTAGAGTGATTCATACATGAAAATAACAATTCAATACATGTAATGTAAACTTGTGAACAATCACTACCGCAATAAAAGCCAATAATGTATGTATGAGACTGGATTTATCCGCGTTTCTCGAATGAATGAATCAGGAAATTGCCTAGTTCTCTCAAAATATTAGTGTTTTCACAAGATAGAAGCCAAATAAATTGATTTGATACTGAAAGACTCTAAAAGTTCTGATGAAATATATGACATTAAAATAGCTCTCTCTTGTGAGTAATGTGGACAATTGAACAAAAAGTGTAGTTCATCTTCTATGGAATTATTCATGCAATTCTCACACAATCTAGATTCTACTGGAGTCTTGTTGTATCTGCCAGTTTCTATTTTTAGTTTATGAGCACTTAAACAAAACTTGGTTATAGCACTACGCATTTCAAAATTGTCAACACCATTTAAATAGTGTTCTAACTGAGAATTATATTTAAATGTAAAGTAAGTCTTTAATTTACCAGTAGTTAACTTTGTCTTCTCTTTTGCCCAATTATCTTGAAACTGCTCTACTAATTTCAATTTAATTTTCCTGACAAGTATTGGCAATGATGTTGGAGCAAATGAGTTGGTGGAAAAAAGTGCAATATCCAGCTTTAACGTCTCAAGGATTGACAAAATATCAGTATACCATGATTTTATCCCATTTTCATGCAAACTTATGGTAGTGTTTAGCCACTCTGATAGCAGATTAGATGAATCATGAGTAAGACGATAATAGTACTTTAACATTGACATTATTATATTGAAATACAGTAGAACTTCGATCGCTCGAACCGGCAACGGAATCGAGTTTGAGTTCGAGCGATGCATAGTTCGAGGGAATGAAGTTTCAAATATGTACTGTCACATTCAGTCAATAAAATCACTTATGTGAATATATGAGATGACCGATGTGACATGCCATTGTATATGCATTACATTTGGAGGGAGAAATGAAAAATAACAAATACAAGTTGCTGTTTTATTCAATATTTGCATGTAATTATACGTCAAATAAACCGCTATGTTCCGCTTTGCGTCTATACATAATACTGGTATTCCCAGTGTCTAAAAATAGCACATAGCACAGTGTTTGGAATAAATATACAAACGGAAAATATAAACGAAACAATGTTTTCCAATCCAATTTACGCTTCGTGCCCTGCTTTCCAGTAGCCGATCTAAGTATCCCCCTGTTGCCAGGTCCTTCCTTAGATTGCTCGGCAGAAACAGTATTTGTTTCTGACTCGGGTATCCCCCTGGTTAGACCAGGTCCTTCGCCAAGTTGCTCAGATACTAGTGTACTCTCAGACATAATTGTCATAGAATGACGATTGCTCGAATTCGTCTCGTTTTATTCACAAACTAAGCACGCATTATTCACTCGATAGACATAGAAATGTGTCAATAGTCGCTCAACAGCCAATTAAACATTACATAAAATGAATTTTGTTCAAATCACTTAATTAGCGTGGACATCATAACACCCGTAATTCACGCCGCTATTGTTTGCGATTCGTGATTTAATGTCATCCCGCGTCAAGGGAAACTTCTCAACGCGACGGCCCGCAATGGTGGAATTCGCACCTCGTTAGACAAACAGCTGATCACAGAGTTACCTGTTCGAGTTATTAGTGGTAATTACCACTGTTTGACCGTCCACGGGACTAATCCACAGGTTCGACTGTTCGAGTAATTCATAGTTCGAGTTTAAGGTGTTTTATTACATGAATTATATAGAAAATTTGCAGGGACTGTCGAACCAGTTCGAGTTTTCCATGGTGTTCGAGCCAGACCTGTTCTAGTTATCGAAGTTCTACTGTAAGTGGGAAAGCGTCCTAAGTCAGACATTACTGCAAAGTTTGTCGTTCTTTTATGCACTCCTACACTATACTTGCAGTACTTAATGTGCAATTTTTCAAACTCAAATTTCTTGGATAATTAGGCAAGTTACAAAAGTTTAAATTAAAATTCCTACCCCCAAAAGACCCCCAACATTCACTGCCATATAATACAATTGGTTTAATAGTGTGATCAAATCGTTCTGTCCTGAAATTCTTCCCAGTATGTGTTTGTGGATGACAATTAGATTAATAATTAATCTAGAGTGGAAAGCATTCTCGCCAAAAATAAGCACGGGAATTTCACAGCAACAACAACAACAAATTTTCAGAAACCTTACGAAAACAGGCCCAGATTATGACAGTTCCGCATATCTGATATGGTTTGTCGGTCTCTAACAAGGCACCATCTTAGACAAACGACATAATGTCGTGATCTGCCTAACAGTATTCAAATAAACAAACAATCGAGTGCTCGTTCTGGGCCGAATTGACAAGGGGGCGAATATGTTGAGTTAAAAATAGATTTTTGGAAAACCCAAAATGATAAATAGAGATTTATATTATGAGAATGGAAGCCGAAACCGATGATTGTATTCGTGCACCAAACCATGGAGTTATGAATCACAAATAATAGAGTATGGCGGTTAATCGTCGCACCCTTAGGCTACAAAAACATTTACAATAACATAAATTTAGCACAAAAAGCAAACAAAACATCACACTGAAAAGGAGATCAAGCTAAGTTGTTAGAACTATTTGTTTAAGGCGTAAGACCCGTGTTTTTAAAAAGTTCAACCTACAAAATATGTGCTGCGTCCAACATAAGCTCATTTGCATAAAATCTGTATGTTTGAATGTTAGTTGTATAATTCTTCACTAGCGCTTGAATAAAAAATGTAAATGGTGATAATGTGGGTGAAGGTAAGAGATACAGGCCCAGTTGGGACTATTGTCACATTCAACAAATTTTCATCTCCTTTCTGCATAATTTGCAGAAAATCTCTAAAATTTTAAAGACAATACCAGCTTTCATAGAATATGGACGTGCTGCTTAGAAGCAACACATTATTTTGTTTGTGATCAATCAGTACCGACCCTGGCTGTACAACTGGGGACTGTTTCACTAAACTTTGTACGACTGAAATGTTTGTAAGTGCAGGTTTATGATCGTCCGGAAATTTCAATTGATGGATTTACATATGCAGCCTATGCTCAATAAATGTAAATCCAATAATCATTTACAAGAAAACATTGTTAATGTGAAATTTACAGACTATCAGAAGTTTGCACTTACAGACATTTTAGTCGTACAAAGTTTAGTGAAACGTCCTCGTAAATCTCGCCCCATATATACCAGTTCTATGCTTTTGTATAATACAATTCATTGATGTTTCCATACTGCCACAAGCAAACATAAGGATTATGTATGGCATTACAGTGCTCCTTTTTGCACATTTTTAGCTGAAAATTGCCTGATTCCAGTTCTTAAATAAGTTTCCGTTTGTTTTATTTTTGTTATATGTTTTCCTCTATTTCCGTTTGTTTTATTTATGTTATATGTTTTCCCCTAATTATGAGTTGTTGCAATATGCTTTTCTCCAATTTCAAACCCACATGCTCCATTTCTAAAATACCAAAAGGAACACTGAATTGTGAAGCATGATCAGGATCTATGTTGATCACAGGCATACTGAGTTTGATGCACATTCTAAATTGGTACAAGCAGCTTGATTGGTCGAGGCTGAGCTATGCTCAGTCTCGACCAATCAAGCTGCTTGTACCAATTTAGAATGTGCTATTACAGTCTGTGATGGATTCCGCCACATGCAGAATTGCTTCTGATTCAACTAGTAATAGACACATGTACAGTGTCAATTGCTTGTTTAAGACAACTAATAATGGATTGGGCTATTTGATCCCTTGGGTGCAGCAAGAGCACCTAACACCAGATCAGGATATTGTGGACTGAGTTCTGAATTGGCAATTTACCCCACACAGGCGCAGGCCAATATATTACCTCATTGTTGAACGGATAACATGAACCCCAATCAATCCAATCTAAAAGTGTTATAAGCATGATATCGTTTTTGTCTGCAAGTGCCAACATATTGTCTCATGTCTGGTAAACGTTGTCGCATAAGAATATATTTCACCGTTGGTAATTACTCTCAACGATATTGTCATATTGGATGGATAGAAGGTTGTCACTTGGGAAATGTCGCTTATTTCTCTTAAATCAATAACAGGAGCAAAACATGTCTGATGATCGCGGTGCCTTCAGTGGGAAACTCAGATCTATCTCTGTACATTGTCCATAGTTATGTATGTGACTGGTGAAAATGGGGCTTATAACATTGTTGGCCAGCCTAGCTCCTGATCTGCTAGTAATTCTATAGCTGGATAAAGATCTGTATATTTTGTTTGCAAGAAAACAACAACAACAAAAATAAATCCGATCCAAGACATGTAATTAGCAAGTTCTCTTCAAGGGCGGATTCAGGGGGGCGGGGGCGGACCCGGCGCGCGCCCCCCCTAAAATTCGCCGAGTAAAGATTTTTTACAAGTTACAAGGCACGTTTCTACGTTCGCGTTGTGAATTTATTGTTTATTGGTTTTATTTTTGCTCCAAAATGCGCCAGAACGCAGGAAATTCGATGTAGATTTCCAAAAATTTCCGAGGGGGAATGCCCCCGGACCCCCCTAGCGCGTTCTCTAATATAGTCAAGTATTGCAAAATGGTTACGCTAACCCGAAATCATGGATCCGCACCTGCTCTTGAATGTATAATTGTGGTTGAATTCATTTTAATGTTGGGTCCGAACTGATTTGGGCTCAATACCCCAATAGACATCCCTACCACATAATATCAAATGCGAATAAGAATTTTTTCCGACTGTTATGCTCTGATCTGAAAGTGATTGTGATCTTATCCCTTAGACCACTACTCACAACAATTGTCGTCTGCTGTTGATTTTATATCTGGCCTTATTTCTCAATAAAAACGTAGTTTGACAGCACTTCAGAATCATTTCCAAAGGAAATGATTCTGAAGTGCTGTCAAACCATGTTGTAAATTATTCTAAAGTGCTGTCAAACCATGTTTTTGATGATGCAAATAAAAAGCAGACGCCAAAAAAAATAAGATAGGGTTAATAGTATTTTGATTTTGATTGTATGATTTGTTTGGTCCTAATTAAATAACATTCATTGATTGTATGTATTGGTATGCTGTATGTAATCTGATTGCATGAATTGGTTGGTGTACTGTGATGGTGTCCATGTGTCAAGTTTCCGCACACATTTTCATTTCAGATATTTTATTTCAGTCATTTTCATTGTTTATTGGATGATCCTTGTGATATGATTTAATGAACTCTGGTGTTTTATGTTAATTTGATTGCATGATTTTGTTGGTCCCGATTGAATATTACATTTATTGGCATGCTGTGATTGATGTCCATATTTCAAGCTGATTCTCACTGTTGGCTGATATTCTACTGTCCCCTGTTTTCTTGTGTTGTCTGTAACAGAGGAAGTTGATTAGATATGGGCCGCAATCTGACAAAACCAGGCCTATTGCATGTGTAACCAATGAAGACATCCGTGCAGTCTGGGTCTTCAGTGGTCTCCTTGGAATACGATTAACCCTTACAATTTTCAATTACAATTTATCGTCTGATGTTTATTTTTAGCTCACCTGAACGAAGCTCATGTGAGCTATTGTTACCGCAATGTGTCCGTCCGTCCGTCCGTCGGTCCGTCCGTCCGGGCACACATTAGGGTACTTATGTGGCTAGCCCCACAGGGTTAAGGACTTTAGTAAAGGATAGGGTTGGTTACAATTAGCCACCTAAAAAATCCTTTTATGTGGCTAAAAATCGTTTTATGTGGCTAATATTTAACATGTGATAAGCCACATAAGTATAGTACTGTAAGAACGTCCGTCGTCCGTCCGTCGTCTGTGAACATTTTCAAACGTTTTCTCCTCCGCTGTCTAAAAATATCACAAATTCTTCAAAAAATTTCTTCTCAAGAACCGCCAACCGGATTTCGACAAAACTTGGTAGGAATGATCAATGTACAATGCTCTTTCAAAGTTATCGTCCATGGGTGAAGCCTTTTCAGATTTGTTAAAATGGCGGTCGTTGTTAATCCAAGATGGCTGGAAGCATCCTGTTGTGGTCTCCAAACCTCTCATGGGTACCATATGGGTACCATGGACTAATGCAGTTTACATGAATGTGCAGGGTGATCAAGATCTACATGGGTACCATGGACTAATACAGTTTACATGAATGTGCAGGGTGATCAAGATTTACATGTGGACCATGGACTAATACAGTTTACATGAATGTGCAGGGTGATCAAGATCTACATGGGTACCATGGACTAATACAGTTTACATGAATGTGCATGGTGATCAAGATCTACATGTGGACAATGGACTAATACAGTTTATATGAATTTGCAGGGTGATCAAGATCTGCATGGGTACCATGGACTAATACAGTTTACATGAATGTGCAGGGTGATCAAGATCTACATGGATACCATGGACAAATACAGTTTATATGAATGTGCAGGCTGATCAAGATCTACATGTTGACCACGGACTAATACAGTTTACATGAATTTGCAGGGTGATCAAGATCTACATGGGTACCATGGACTAATACAGTTCACATGAATGTGCAGGGTGATCAAGAAATGCATGTGGACCATGGACTAATACAGTTTACATGAATGTGCAGGATGATCAAGATCTACATGGTACCATAGACTAATATAATTCACATGCAGGGTGATCAAGATCTACATGGGTACCATGGACTAATACAGTTTATATGAATGTGCAGGCTGATCAAGATCTACATGGGTACCATGGACTAATACAGTTCACATGAATGTGCAGGGTGATCAAGATCTACATGGGTACCATGGACTAATACAGTTTACATGACTGTGCAGGGTGATCAAGATCTACATGTGGACCAAGGACTAATACAGTTTATATGAATGTGCAGGTTGATCAAGATCTGCATGTGTACCATGGACTAATACAGTTTACATGAATGTGCAGGGTGATCAAGATCTACATGGATACCATGGACAAATACAGTTTATATGAATGTGCAGACTAATACAGTTTACATGAATTTGCAGGGTGATCAAGATCTACATGGGTACCATGGACTAATACAGTTCACATGAATGCGCAGGGTGATCAAGAAATGCATGTGGACCATGGACTAATACAGTTTACATGAATGTGCAGGATGATCAAGATCTACATGGTACCATGGACTAATATAATTCACATGCAGGGTGATCAAGATCTACATGGGTACCATGGACTAATACAGTTTATATGAATGTGCAGGCTGATCAAGATCTACATGGGTACCATGGACTAATACAGTTCACATGAATGTGCAGGATGATCAAGATCTACATGGGTACCATGGACTAATACAGTTTACATGACTGTGCAGGGTGATCAAGATCTACATGTGGACCAAGGACTAATACAGTTTATATGAATGTGCAGGCTGATCAAGATCTACATGTGGACCATGGACTAATACAGTTTATATGAATGTGCAGGGTGATCAAGATCTGCATGTGTACCATGGACTAATACAGTTTACATGAATGTGCAGGGTGATCAAGATCTACATGGATACCATGGACAAATACAGTTTATATGAATGTGCAGGCTGATCAAGATCTACATGTGGACCACGGACTAATACAGTTTACATGAATTTGCAGGGTGATCAAGATCTACATGGGTACCATGGACTAATACAGTTCACATGAATGCAGGGTGATCAAGAAATACATGTGGACCATGGACTAATACAGTTTACATGAATGTGCAGGATGATCAAGATCTACATGGTACATGGTACATGGTCTACATGGGCCGTGGAGTTCGCCAAGGCTGCCCCCTATCACCTTATCTATTTATAATAGCATAGAAATATATCTTATCTAAATTTCAATTGCTATAGTTTATGACAAAAAAACACCTGGGTCAGGTGTTTGTCATAAACTATATTGCAATTGAAATTCAGAGGTCATGAATAAGGGGCTAACTCGATGTTAGCCTCACTGATACCTTCAATTTAACATTGAATATGCAACCGTTTAAATAAATTTGAAAATTATACCTTTCCATGTACTAGAATGCAACAAATGTAGATTATTTTGATTTGCTGGGAGGATGCCCCTGGACCACCTATTCTCGAATTCCGTGTGATGAAAACAAGTCATGTGACACACGCTCGTTAGGATTTCATTATCTAAATCGTCTTTACATTACCTTCCCAATAAGCAATTTGCATGGACCTCAGAAAAAGCCCAAACTTTAGGTATGACATTTTTCAAATGACGCAAATTTGATCTATCAATACAACATTGATCCAAAAATTAAAGAATTCGAAAACTGTCTAAATAAATGGAAAGGCAGGCATCTAACTTTGATAGGTAAGATAAATATAATTAAAACATTCGCCCTACCAAAATTAATATATCCGTTAACAGTCATTCAAACACCCCCAGAGAACACTATATATATCAAGAAAAAACTGTACGAATTTTTATGGGATTCTAAACCAGACAAAATAAAAAGAAATGTAATAACCCAAAGTTACGAAAATGGAGAAATTAATATGCTTGATATTGATTTGTTTATAATTTCATTAAAGGCTAGTTGGGTGTAAAGAGACTTTGCGATGAAAATAATACTGGGATATGGAAGCAAATATACATCGAACAACTAAAACAATTTGGTGGAACATTTATTTTTGAATGTAATATTAAATATGAAGATGCAAACAACATTCATAAACACAAATTTATAAACAGCATACTTACAGCATGGGGTCAAAAATTAACTTCACAGAATCAAATGATATCATATCAAAACAAGTATTATGGAATAACTCGCACATCAAAAATGACGCAAAGATACTATTTTACAAAGACTGGCACGATAAAGGTGTTCAACGGATAGAACATATTTTTGATTTTAGGGACAAAACAGTTTTTACCTATTCCCCAGTGTTTGCGGAACTATATTCAATCAGAATTTCAGACTTTCTAAAGTATTACACATTAACAAGGAGTATACCTGCACAATGGGTAGAACATATGAAAACAGAAAGCATTAATTCAGTACAAAATACTCCGAACCTTGTTCATGTAGTACAAAAATGTAAAGGTATAAATAAAAAACTATACAATATGCAATTAGGAAAAATAACAAGGGAGAACATAAAATCAGAACAAAAATGGGCGAATATATTTCCAGATCAAATCCTGAATTGGAAAACAATATACTCTATTACCATACGGAGCACCATAGATACAAGACTTAGAACCTTTCAATACAAATATTTGATGAGAAATCATAGTACCAACAAACTGATGGCCAGGTGTAATAATATAGTAGTCTAGTATATGTGATTTTTGTAACATGAACATACATTCAATCATTTGTTTTGGGAATGTACAGTAATACAACATTTTTGGTCACAAATGACTAACTTTTTAATACAAAAGGGCATTACAGTGAACATCAATTTTTATACTACTTCATTTGGAATAATCGAAACGGTAGCGCATGAAAAGCAATTACAATATATCTTAATCCTAGCAAAATATTATATATTCAAATGTAAATATAATAAGTCTAATCTACGTTTCGACAATTTTTTATCGTACTTAAAACATAGTATTACGGTAGAAGAAATTATAGCGCAAAGGAAAGGAAAAATGGAGATACATCAAAATGAATGGAGGGATTCTGATTTATAATATTACACGATCAGACCGAGCATCATTCAATATGGACTAAATCGAAAACTAGTTACACTTCACTACATGCTGTGTTATGTTGCTGAAAATGACTGTTTTTGTACCGCAAGGGGTACTTGTTGTATGCATAGGTATCGTCTTATATATGGCATACAAACGAAAACATAAGTTGTATTATGAAATTGCAAGTGTTTTACTTTTGTTTTACACGTGCATGCACGTGCTTACATAGAACATGAATGTTACAGGCTGGATAAACTATTCTCTTAATGTCTTTCGCTTCCTAGCTGGAACTCAGCTTAACACCTTCTTCCCATTCTATTATTTTCAACTTCTTTCTATCTATGCTAAAAAAAACACAATTGTTTTCTCATGTAATATTGTAATTGTATACTTGTATGAATGTAACATATTCTGAGAAATAAATAATAAAAAAATAAAAAAGATCTACATGGTACAATGGACTAATATAATTCACATGCAGGGTGATCAAGATCTACATGGGTACCATGGAATAATACAGTTTATATGAATGTGCAGGCTGATCAAGATCTACATGGGTACCATGGACTAATACAGTTCACATGAATGTGCAGGGTGATCAAGATCTACATGGGTACCATGGACTAATACAGTTCACATGCAGGGTGATCAAGATCTACATGGGTACCATGGACTAATACAGTTTACATGAATGTGCAGGGTGATCAAGATCTACATGTGAACCATGGACTAATACAGTTTACATGAATGTGCAGGGTGATCAAGATCTACATGGGTACCATGGACTAATACAGTTTATATGAATTTGCAGGGTGATCAAAATCTGCATGTGTACCATGGACTAACACAGTTTAAATGAATGTGCAGGGTGATCAAGATCTACATGGGTACTATGGACTAATACAGTTTATATGAATTTGCAGGGTGATCAAGATCTACATGTGGACCATGGACTAACACAGTTTAAATGAATGTGCAGGATGATCAAGATCTACATGGGTACCATGGAGTAATACAGTTTACATGAATGTGCAGGATGCTCAAGATGCATGGGTACCATGGACTAATACAGTTTACATGAATGTGCAGGATGATCAAGATCTACATGTGGACCATGGACTAATACAGTTTATATAAATTTGCAGGGTGATCAAGATCTGCATGGGTACCATGGACTAATACAGTTCACATGAATGTGCAGGGTCATCAAGATCTACATGTGGACCATGGACTAATACAGTTTTATATGAATGTGCAGGGTGATCAAGATCTGCATGGGTACAATGGACTAATACAGTTTACATGACTGTGCAGGGTGATCAAGATCTACATGTGGACCAAGGACTAATACAGTTTATATGAATGTGCAGGCTGATCAAGATATACATGTGGACCATGGACTAATACAGTTTATATGAATGTGCAGGGTGATCAAGATATGCATGTGTACCATGGACTAATACAGTTTACATGAATGTGCAGGGTGATCAAGATCTACATGGGTACCATGGACTAATACAGTTTATATGAATGTGCAGGGTGATCAGGATCTGCATGTGTACCATGGACTAACACAGTTTAAATGAATGTGCAGTGTGATCAAGATCTACATGGGTACCATGGACTAATACAGTTTACGTAATGTGCAGGGTGATCAAGATCTGCATGTGGACCATGGACTAATACAGTTTATATGAATTTGCAGGTTGATCAAGATCTGCAAGGGTACCATGGACTAATACAGTTCACATGAATGTGTAGGGTGATCAAGATCTACATGTGGACCATGGACTAATACAGTTTATATGAATTTGCAGGGTGATCAAGATCTGCATGGGTACCATGGACTAATACAGTTCACATGAATGTGCAGGGTGATCAAGATCTACAGGTGGACCAAGGACTAATACAGTTTATATGAATGTGCAGGCTGATCAAGATCTACATGTGGACCATGGACTAATACAGTTTATATGAATTTGCAGGGTGATCAAGATCTGCATGGGTACCATGGACTAACACAGTTTATATGAATTTGCAGGGTGATCAAGATCTACATGTGGACCATGGACTAACACAGTTTAAATGAATGTGCAGGGTGAACAAGATCTACATGGGTACCAAGGACTAATACAGTTTATATGAATTTGCAGGGTGATCAAGATCTACATGTGGACCATGGACTAACACTGTTTAAATGAATGTGCAGGATGATCAAGATCTACATGTGTACCATGGACTAACACAGTTCACATGCAGGGTGATCAAGTTCTACATGGGTACCATGGACTAATACAGTTTACACGAATGTGCAGGGTAATCAAGATCTACAGGGGTACCATGGACTAATACAGTTTACTTGAATGTGCAGGGTGATCATGATCTATACTGGCCAGCAATGAAATATGCTTGATTTTGTCAGATTACGTCTGCTGATAGTGGCTGCCAATTCCAGAGATCAGACAGGTAGTTCAGTGGTGTAGCTAGTGGGGTGAACACCCCCTTATTCCTGACATCTAAATTTCAATTGCATATAGTTTATGACAAACACCTGGGTCAGGTGTTTGTCATAAACTATATTGCAATTGAAATTCAGAGGTCATGAATAAGGGGCTAACTCGATGTTAGCCTCACTGATACCTTCAATTTAACATTGAATATGCAACCGTTTAAATAAATTTGAAAATTATACCTTTCCATGTACTAGAATGCAACAAATGTAGATTATTTTGATTTGCTGGGAGGATGCCCCTGGACCACCTATTCTCGAATTCCGTGTGATGAAAACAAGTCATGTGACACACGCTCGTTAGATTTCACTCTTATGATACATTGTATTCACAGTGGAAAATATTATTGTTAGAATAATGTAAATACTAAGCACACACAATAGAATTTTTTATTTACTATCCAACATTATAAATTACCCCACCCCCACCCAACGAGATTACCAGGGACTCTCCACATGGAGGTGCATAATATTATAGCCCACTGATCCCTGGTATCCGAGTTCCAGAATCAAAGTGAACCATTCACTGTGTTTGCTCAACAATACACACCACCTTGGTAAGAAGCTGGCTATGCCACTGCCTATACCCATGCTCACTTGCTCAACTTCTCAAAAGTATTAGTTGTACATGCCCACTCAGTAGGCACAAACTGTTCTTTATATCGGAGACATCTGAGAATTTTTCTCGCAAAATAAACATTCATTCACCACTACCCCACGTATTGATTGGCATTATTATACATTTTATGTCGGACGTAATTTTCACACTGTTAACGGACATTAATATTTATTCTTTGTATTTATTTTTTGATGCGCACTGATCATACTTTATAATCTGTCAAAAATATTATTTTTTCATGTTACACATTTAATTAGTATAAATAATTAAAAACTATCATGCCTCATTTGCATATGAAAATAGCCTGATACCACTGCGAGTCACTATCAGTAAAGTAAATATTACTATATGATTATATAGCAGACACTCATACTTGTTAGACCTAGTGGAATAGTGAAACAACTATACACTTATTTAATTCCTATAAAGAACATTTTGTGCCTACTGAGTGGGCATGTACCTTTAACCCTGAGACCACTACTCACAACAATTGTCGTCTGCTGTTGCTTTTATATCTTGCCTTATTTCTCAATAGAAACATGATTTGACAGCACTTCAGAATCATTTCCAATGGAAATGATTCTGAAGTGTTGTCAAAGCATGTTGAAATTATTCTAAAGTGCTGTCAAAGCATGTTTTTGATGATAAAAATGGAAAATAGAAAATAAACAGCAGACGACAAAAAAAATAAGGGTTAAAAGCTGTCACATGGAAATGGTGGTCACTAAGACCATATGGTTTTCTAGAGAGTTAACTAGGCCACTTGTGGGTCCATCATTTATCCACCCTCTTGGAGATGGCCTAAATTGCCTCATACAATTGCATGTTGCATGCCATTAACCTATTTGTGCCTGTGACATGAGAAATGGGGCTTATGTGATTTGTGACCATTGTAGATCCTGATCAAATAGCGCACTCATGTATCCTGATAACGATCTATATTTCTTGCTCGAAGCATGACAGAATTTTTATTGATGGAATGGTGAACAGTGCAGATCATGATAAAAATATTGGTAGAGTTCGTTACATTCAATCATATCCGATACAAAATTGGTTAAATCAAATCATGTTTTTCTATTAGACAATCTGTAATCTAGGATGTAAATAAAAGAAAATATATTATTTGCTGTCATGTGTGCGTGCTAAACTCAATTGGTCATCTAACGACAATAACCACTAACAGATGCTTGTGGATTTGAGTTTTCCAATGACACACAATGTGCACTTAATTTCTGTCTCTTATTACAATAATGGATTTTTCCGACACTTTCCTGATTACCAGTCCACTGATACGAGTTGGCAGACAGGAGTAGACCATTTACTGCTTGCAGCCAGTATAGACCGAATACCCTGAGGCACTGTCTGTGCAAGGTACCATCACTATCCGTGGCTGTGACTGGAGAAATACGGCCATTGCGACCAGTGTAGACCCAGATCAGCCTGCACATCCGTGCAGTCTGATCAGGGTCTGCACTGTTCGCCATTGAAACCAAAAATGCTTCTAGAATATGGTATATTTCCATACAAAACTGCAGGTGTGTGTGCTAGCAAATCAAATGCGACACAAATGCTGTAAGCCCCATTTCTCCAGAAACAGCCACAAATGCCAGTCAACATCAGCACCATGTGTACCTGATCAGACTTGCTGGCCTGTAAGCTGGTTGGGCACTCACGTAGCCGATTCGAAATGCCAAGTTGGGCCATGTCGTATTGGCTGACTGATGTATATCTGAGTTCCATTAAATCCTGCCAGTAAACAAGGGTAATATGAACATTTTCTCTAATATCTTAGATTGAAATGGCTATTGTAATGTTACAGAATAACTTACTGTCTTGCCGAAGTCAGCACAATCTGTGATACTTAAACAGGGGCCACACTTAATGTGCCAATGTTGAAATTTATAACATCTTTTGTAAAGTGGTCATATTTTGATGTTCTGTCAATAAAAAGGAAAAAAATGTGATGTCCATGCATCATCGTGCAGCATGTATAGAGCGAGGCATCCGCAGAAATTGAGGTTCATATTTAACACCATGATTTTGGGATATTCATAGAACCCGATTTCCATATACATGTATATAATATGTATGATTTTAGGATTTTAGCACTGATGTAAGCTAGACCATGAAGGTCCTATAATGTAATAGAGGTCATAGATTTTAGCTAACTTGAGCCATTGCTATTGCCCAAGTTATTGTCAACACTCCGCCTTCAATCATTGTTCTCATCTGTTAATGGTTACAATGCTGAATGAAATTTTGTCATCTACCGAGTATTCACAGCACATGTTTTAACAGCACATAAGAATTGACAATTCTCATGTGTTGTCAAAACATGTTTTTTTTTGTTTTAGGAAATAAGTTAAAAAATGGAGAAGAAAAAAACAGCTGACAGTATTTAGCTAAATCCTCCATTAAAATGTTCGAACATTTCAAATACCTTCTCCCTTGCCAATGTGTTTGCTAGAGTGCTTGTGTGAAACTAAAATTAGAGCAATGATCTATGTATGAAACACTTTCAGATTTGTCAGCATATGAAGCACCATATAATCCAAAGAGTGTGTGCCATAATAATGCTTCAATTTCAATGGTATCCCGTCTGCAATGGGTTAAAAGTTTAACTGGTCTTTAGAATGGCAACATATTTCTATAGGTGATATAGTATTATCGGTTCACAACTGAAAACCATTACGTTTCACCAATTGTGCTGTCTGGTATTGTAATAGAGGAATATATTATCAATATCTCCCCTGTTTATCACAGTCTATGATAGCACATGGTGGAATAAAATATTGACCACTTGGAATTTGATCAAATAACATTGGTGTTTGCTAGATATAGATCATTTGCCAGGGGAAAGGTCACAAACTTAGCATGTTCATAAACTTAACGTTGGGGTAAATGTTGTGTAACTTCTGTTTATTTACAGAGAATGTCTTCATATTTCATACATGCATTCATCTGATGACCCTCTATCATGCTGTAGCAAATCCACGATCCACCACCCAACCCTTACCCCAAGGTCAAGGTCACAAACTTAGCATGTTCATTAACTTAACGTTGGGGTAAATGTTGTGTAACTTCTGTTTCTTTACAGGGAACGCTTTGATATTTTATACATGCATTCATGTGATGATCCTCTATTGTGCTACAGCAAATCCATGACCCCACCCCCACCTCTTTACCCAAGGTGAAGGACACAAACTTAGCAGATTCATACATGCATTCCTCATGTGAATAGCTATCATGCTGTAGAAAATCATCAACTTAGTGAGTTCATAAACTTAAAGTTGGGTTAAATTTTGTTTTACTTCTGTTTTCAGGGAGCTCATTGATATTTCATACATGCATTCATCTTAATATGCTATATTATGCTATAGCAAACCCACGACCCACCTTGCACCACTGACCCCAATGTCAAGGTCTGCTGCACGCCCCTTAACCCAAGGTCAAGTTATATATACTGAGCAAAACTAGAAACGTCCCTCCATGTTTAAGGAAAGATTCATCAAAAACCAAAAGGGTTACTTTTAAAAATCAAAATGGAAAAACAAGTTCATTCATTTCTGTATCAAAGCCAATAAATTGCATTTGGATATCTTGTTAAATATTCGAGAGATAACCGGCCAAGGGCGGTAGGGGTCAAAATCAAAAATCACAAAAACTCAGAAATGTGTTAGAGATGGAATTTCAATAAGTAATGTGGCAAATTCAGTAAATCTCGTTAGTACCGAGTGTGGCCACCATTTGCATGAATGCATGCAATGGTCCTACGCCGCATCGACGTGACGTAACGCAATACCAGTGCGTTGGGCAAATTCCTCCATTCCCGTTGTAACGCCCGTGTAAGATCGCGAACATTGTCAATCTGATGGTTAGCTCGTGCTTTGCGGCCCAGCTCATCCCATATGTGCTCAATGGGATTGAGATCCGGGGAGACCGCGGGCCATGGCATGACGTCGACGTTGTTTTGCTGTAAGTATTGAGTGGTGACCCTGGCTACGTGAGGGCGGGCATTGTCGTGCATCAATGTCACACCAGGACCATGCTGACGGATAAATGGTAAGGCATGTGCATTTAGTACATCTGCAACATAACGTATTGTGCATTGATGTTGCCCTGTACAACAACCAAATCTGTTCTTCCGGTTTCCCATGATCCCACCCCAGACCATTACGCTCCCTCCCCCAAACCTGTTCTTCTCAACAATGCAACAATCGGTGAATCTTTCATTTTTACGCCTGTATACCCGTAATCTTCCGTCAGCATGACTAACTGTGAACCGAGATTCATCGGTGAACAAAACTCGGTTCCAGTCAGCCCTTCTCCAGTTCAGATGACGTCGCGCCCATAACAGTCTGGCATGCACGGTGACGTTGGGTCATTATCTGACCAGTGTACGGGCGGCGTGCCCGGATTGGTTGGGCGTTACAACGTAACCGGTTGCGAATGGTCTGCCCTGAGACACCGTATCGCCTAGCAGTGACTGTGTGGCTGCCAATCGACGTTGACGTAAGTGCGTCAACGTAATGTAACGATCGGCTCTAGCCGTCGTTACACGAGGCCTACCAGGTCGCTGCCGGTCGTGAACGGCCCCAGTCTGCTGGTACCGGGCTGCAAGACGATCAATCGTCTTCCGACAGCAACCAACCCGAGGCGCGACCGCCCTGGCGGCCATCCCACCCGCAAGCATCCCAATTGCCTGATTTTCGCTCGTTTTCGGAAAGCCGTGGCATATCGAAAACAGTGAAAAATTAAAAAAGTTTTTTAATTTTCCGAATAGCCCCTATCGCATGAATGGTACGACATGAACTGAATCACCTTATCGATGACAAGTATAGCATGCACGTGCAAAAAGTGGAAATCAACGTTCCGGTCACTGGCCGCTATGTAAACCGTGTGTATCGGCTAAACTCTACACGATCGTATTCTGAACATCGCCACGGTTTGAAAATACATGTACTTTGAACATGTGGTACATACATAGACAGAGCTACACCGGCTATAAAACAGGGACGTTTCTAGTTTTGTTGAGTATAATATTCATGTTTTTTTATGCAACTGCCAAGTTTGAGTGAAGGCTGGCGAGCTTCGTTGTCTGACAACACTTGTTCTCATTTGTTTTTGAATGAATAGATTGTGACCCCTTATTTGAACAATCTCGGCGTGATGTTTCAAATGGTGGTTTGAAAATATATTTGTGTCTAAACTCTGAGAAACATTATTTTCTTTCTTCAGTCCTTACTATGTAATAGTAGTAGGTTAACACATTTCACGCACCATACTTTTACACAAGCACTAAACATTTCCAAACATTTCTGCCAATTTTCTTAATTCTCAACAAAAATCATATTTGCAGGGTTCAGTGGAAGGACTTGGGCCCCCTTCTGACACCTATGTTTGTAGTTAGCGGTTCGAATTAGTGGCAACACTTACATGTACTTCCATTGAGAAATATGAACAAGGTTTTTTTTCTCCACAAACTGGTATAGGATCAACAGGTATGAATTTTTTAAAATATTTTATATTTATTTTTGTTACTTCTCAATGAAAGTATATGTTGTGACCACTCATTTAAACCGTCTCGACGAGACGGTTCAAATGGTGGTCATGAAATATACTTCTGAGCGCATAGAAGGAAAATATTTAGGATTTTCCGCAAACATAATGGCGTATCCTCAGCATTAAATGGGTTAAATGGCTTTGTTGCGAATTGCAGAGAGCTTCTATTTGCTACCATGTTGACAAGTATTGCAGGTCTATCTATTACTTTTGAAGTAATTGAGTTCATGTGTTTATTGATTTCATGCTCCCAACAGAGCTGTTCAGAGATGAAATTCTGAAACAGCATTGTTGTCTGAAAGGATTCTTTTCTGCCTATTGCTATCAAGTGAGCTATTGATGGACAAAATTTGTTTTACCATTGCCTCCGTGACCAGTTTAAACCCATACCAGCCTATGTGTCTTCAATTCGATCATTGCCATCACTTGATCTTCATCTGTCGATCAGTGACTCTGTGCTGCTGTATCATTACATGTACAGAACATATTTATCAAGACATAAGCTGGTCACCAGGGGTCACCTGTAGCCTATTTCATCAACATTGCAAAGTATACTTTACTAGCAAAGTATACTTTGAGGGAGCAATCATTTATTTTTCCTGATATGCATTATTTCGTATAGAACTAACAAATGCATATATGTCATGATTAAAAGTATGCAGAATTATTATACTGAATTTATTACATTATCACAGCCATTAAATGGCTGTGATAATGTAATAAATTCAGTATAATAAAAATTAATAAATTTTTAAAAAAATTGAAAATTTCTCCCTCAAAGTATACTTTGCTACTAAAGTATACTTTGCAATGTTGATGAAATAGGCTACAGGGGTGCGTTTCACTGAACTTCGTACGACTAAAATGTTTGTAAATTTCACTTTAACAATGTTTTCTTGTAAACAAGTGTTGGATTTACATTTATTGAGCATAGGCTGCATATGCAGCCTATGCTCAATAAATGTAAATCCATCAATTGAAATTTCAAGGCGATTCTAAATTTGCACTTACGTACATTTTAGTTGTAAGAAGTTTCGTGAAACGGGGGGCCCCAGTACATTAGGATACAATTACCTCTCAGATGTAGAGTGAATAGATGCTACCTTGTTTAATGAACTTTACATTTAGGTACACGATCATTATGTAATGGAAATATTTCGAAATATGAATAATATTTGCAGTATTTGCTGTTTCAGATTTGCTAAAATGGTGGTCCCCGGGTCAAAAGTGGGAGGGGCCCGGAGGGGTCACAGAGATGGCAACCATTACGATTTTGGTGTAATGATTACTATTTCAGAGGCGTTGCTACGTGTCGTTATGCCGTGTGTCGATGCTGGCCGCATTCAATCTTTGGTTTTGTCCAATGTTGGCATTTCTGTGGTCAAGTAGGGGTCAAATTTCTCATTTGACCGAATATGGTCATGTCATATATAAAATCGAAGGTATCGACAAGACAATCACTCTGGAGCATGTTCGGTCAAAATCGGATTATTACGTCATCCAAGATGGCCGCCAATAGACCAAAAGGTCATCCTTTTATTAGAGATTTCAAGCGTTTCTTCTTGTGAACCTCTTGGCCGATATTGGCCAGGGATCAAATTTGAAATTTGATAAAATATGGTCATGTTGTATATCAAATCTGGAACAACGTTTGTCGAAATCGAATCATTACATCATCCAAGATGGCCACCGAAAGGTCGAAAAGTTATCCTTTTAAGGCCATACAAAAAGTACTTTGGTTCTCAGATATCGCCACGTCAGAAAAATCCCTGCCACATGATCAATAAAAAACACTACCATGCCAAAGTATGTTAAATCCAATCATGTCTGATGAAGATCTGATAATTTTAACATCTAAAGAGGTTATACCGGTAATAACTTTATAGAACATATATGCATCTGGCGACTTGAAAAAAATAAGAATCGAATATCTCAAACAAACAAAAATATATTAAAAAATCCGCCCTCCCGCGTCACATTCCACAAATTCCATGTCTGAGAACCAAAGTACTTTTTTTATGGCCTAATATAGATTTCAAATGTCTTCTTCTTGTGAACCGCTTGGCCGATGCTGGTCAAACTCGATAGCTATGGTGCGTTGGTGAAACCTTTTCATATTTGTTAAAATGGAGGTCGTCGCATAATCGAAGATGGCTGCCGTAGAAAATTAGGTCAAACTTTTAAAAATCTTCTCACACACTGTCAGACAGATTTCGACAAAGTTTGGCAGGAATGATTGATAGTCAATGCTCTTTCTTTCACATTTGTTAAAATGATGACGCCAGAATCAAAAATGGGTGGGGCCTGGGGGGTTAAGTCGAGGTCAAATTTCAAACATGGTCATGTTGTATATCAAATCTAGGAGAAGATCACTCTGGAGCATCTTTTATCGAAATTGAATGATTACGTCATCCAGGATGGCCGCCAAAATGTCATCCTTTTAATATAGATCTCAAACGTCTTCTTCTCGTGAACCGCTTGGCTGATGCTGGTCAAACTTGACAGTTATGGTGTGTGGGTGAAGCCTTTTCATATTTGTTAAAATGGAGGTTGTCACATAATCCAAGATCGCCACCATAGAAAATTAGGTCAAATTCTTAAAAAATCTTCTCACAAACCTCCAAACCGATTTCAACAAATCTTGGCAGGAATGATCGATAGTCAATGCTCTTTCAGATTTGTTAAAATGATGACCCTGGGATCAAAAATGGGCGGGGCCTGTTATAGGGGTCAAATTTCAAATTTGATCAAATACAAATATGGTCAATTTGTATATCAAATCAAAGGTATCGAGGAGATAATCACTCTGGAGCATTTCTTGTCAAAATCGGATGATTACGTCATCCAAGATGGCCACCAAAAGGTTGAAAGGTCATCCTTTTAATATAGATTTCAAATGTCTTCTTCTCGTGAACCGCTTAGCTGATGCTGGTCAAACTTGACAGTTTTGATGCATGGGTGACGCCTTTTCATATTTGTTAAAATTGAGGTCGTCACATAATCCAGGATGACCGCCATAGAAAATTAGGTCACATTCTTATAAAATCTTCTCACGAACCGCCAGACCGACTTCGACAAAACTTGGCAGGAATGATAGTCAATGCTGTTTCAGATTTGTTAAGATGTTGACTGACTCGAGAATCAAAAATGGGCGGGGCACAAGTTGGGGTAAAATTTCTTATTTTACCAAATACAGTCATGTCATACCTGGTTTATCAAATCGAAAGTGTCGAAGAGACTATCACTCTGGAGCGTTTTTTGTCAAAATCAAATTATTACATCATCCAAGATGGCCGCCGAAAGGTTCATGCCAATTTTTTATGAAACTTGGTATATATAATTGACAGTCAATGCCATTTTTTATTTACTGTATAAAGGGGATAATAATTTCAGGTAAGTGATACAGGCCCCTTTGAGCCTCTTGTTTCTCTTACACCCTTCAATTGTTATTATCCAACATGGTTCTGTCTGTGATTTATACAAAATATTTAGTTTGTGATAAAGTTCCAATAATATCGTGCCACTTAACATTGTAATTAACAGACATAATGACATAATTTCACTTGATTATGACGTTCATGGCCATGGTGTGAGTAATTGCATGGTGTGCTCCAGCTTAGATCATGTGTGACCTATTTGTCTCACAGAAAACATATCGGTTCTTGCTGACGGGAACATTAGTGTATGTATTTTTTCCCAATCTGTCTTTCTTATATATTGTTACTGCCACAGTTCCAATAATGCATGACAATCATCAAGTAGTGCAAAAGCCAGTGTTCACAAATACTCACCAGTATATATAGAGAATAGTAGGTTAGTGCCGTGAATGGGAAAAAATATCTGGCAAGGCTCAGGAAACGGGATGGGCGAGGCTCTGCCTAGCACATCCCGTTTCCGTGCCGCGCCAGATATTTTTTCCCATTCACGGCACTAACCTACTATTCTATTTATCCCGTCAACACATACAAATGGCTTTAAAATGCAAAAATAGTATTGACTGAATATCAAAAATGTTTCACGGCACCGTGTTTCACAGCACATACGTACTGTGTTGACGGGATAAAACATACTGTGTACCTGCTTATAAATCTTTCTCACGAAACACTCTGTTCTTATGCTAAAAATCCGAAAGTTTGATTGGTTGATACTGAGCTGTGCTTTGTCTCAAACTACCTAATTTTCGAATTTGCATGAATCTGTTTAAAATCCATACAAATTTGTGGAGCATGCTCATTGATATTGTAGTGGTCAGTGGAAGAAGGGGACTAAGTACATAAGGACTTAGTCCCTTTCTTCCATTGACCTCTTCAATATTGATGGACATTGGCTGATGGCCGATTAGCTGATACCGGTTTGCTGTAACGTAGCAGGATGTTTATGTATCACAGAATAATGACCTGGGTGTGGAAGGACAGTCATCCTGTCGTGTTATGATTAGCTACTTCCACTCTCTCGTTGCTGACAGCTCTGCAAACCTATGTTAAGTATTATAATAATACCAGCCTGGCATGGCGTTGTTTACATGCTTTGTTTATATAAACATCGGTGTATAAATAAACATGGAATTCCTGTAGATATTTCCCTGTTTATTATCGTGCTTCGCTATAGTCGTGATGATATATTGCGATTGACAAAACAGTATCTCATACTGGCGCAGTGGGTAAACTGGCGGCCAACGGTGGTACTTGGTTTTAATTTTGCACTGCATGTGTTCGATCCTCACTTTGGCCATTATATATATATATATTAATTTTTTTTAGCTCACCTGAGCGAAGCTCATGTGAGCTATTGTTACCGCTATGTGTCCGTCGTCGTGAACATTTTCAAACGTCTTCTCCTCGGTAACCATTGGGTCTATAGTCACCAAACTTATGGTCATGGTCCTTAGGTAGGGGGATTACAAAATTGTTAAAATGACGTCATTACGTAATCCAAGATGGCCGCCGTCTAAAAATAGCACAAATTCTTAAAAAATCTTCTTCTCAAGAACCGCCAACCGGATTTCGACAAAACTTGGTAGGAATGATCGATGTACATTGCTCTTTCAAAGTTGTTAAAATGGTGACCCCGGGGTCAAAAATGGGCGTGGCCCGTGGGGTCAAATTTTATTTTTGACCGAATATGGTCATGTTATATATCAAATCGAAGGTATCAATGAGGCGATCACTCTGGTACATTTTTTGTCGAAATCGGATTGTTATGTCATCCAAGATGGCCGCCTAAATGTCAAAAAGTCGTTCTTTTATTAGAGATTTCAAAATTCTTCTTCACATGAACCGCTTGGCCCATGGTAGCCAAACTTAAAAGTTATGGTCCATGGGTGAACCCTTTTCAGATTCGTTGAAATGGAGGTCATCGCTTATCCAAGATGGCCGCCGTCTAAAAATAGCATAAATTCTTAAAAAATCTTCTTCTCATGAACCGCCAGCCGAATTTCGACTAAACTTGGTAGGAATGATCGATTTACAATGCTCTTTCAAAGTTGTGAAAATGGTGACCCCGGGGTCAAAAATGGGCATGGCCCGTGGGGTCAAATTGGAGTCAAATTCTATTTTTGACCGAATATGCTCATGCCATATATCAAATTGAAGGTATCGATGAGGCCATTGCTCTGGTGCAATAATCGGAATCGGATGATTATGTCATCCATGATGGCCACCAAAATGTCCATTTATTCAAGATTTTGAACGTCTTTTTCTCAGGAACCACATGACTTGGCCAAACTTCATAGGAAGTTAAGATCCTTGGGTGAAACGTTTTCAGATTTGGTAAAATGAGAGTCATCGCTTAATCCAAGATGACCGCCATCTAAAAATAGCACAATTTTTTTAAAACACATGAACTCAATGTCACATTCTCCTCTGGTGTTCATGGAGTCAGGTGAGCGAATTAGGGCCATCATGGCCCTCTTGTTAATATTGTTTTTCTGTTTTCTTTTTCTTTACTACATGTAACAACATTTGACATGGTAATTATGAACCACATGCCGACAACTTGAACCTCCTATGTTTGTGAACAGCATAGCCCCAGATCAGCCTGTGCATTTGCGCAGTTTGATCAGGATCAACGTTGTTCACCATTCCATCAATAAATATGTTACCTTACAACAGCAGATACTGCTGTTGTAAGATAACATATTTATTACTTTGACGTGGCTATGGTAATAAATTGCATCATAATCATAAGGTAATTTTTAACAGATGGTCTCCATAAGTAAGCAAATTGCATGCATTCTCCAACAATATATATTTCGAAACACATTACCAGTCAAGCATTTTGTCGGTGTTCACTTTCTCTTCTTTGCAAACTTTCAGAACTTTCAGAAAGTTTAGCGCAATTTGTTTCTTTTCTGAACTGAGTGGTTTATTTTTCGACATGGTGTTCTCCGTAACAGATTTGCATTTGTAGTTAGTCGACTTTCACAAAAGCACACGAATGTGCAGAATGCATTTCACAATGATCAGGTGCAGAGTGAAGTGCTTTATAATGTTGTGTAAAAGTAAATGCACAAATATGTCGTGATGTGTGCATTTCCTCCGGCGCCAAAATAGTAAAAGCGAGGGAAAAAAATATGCCCTAGGCTGTATTCGAACTCACGACCATCCAACCACCAAACAGCAGATCTAGCCACTAGAGCACTAAACAATGTTACTGTTATTAACAATTCTATCGAATGTTAATGCTTATGCACTGGTATACAAATACCATGTCTTCAACATATGACGTAAACTATTTAAAAATAGCACGTGTTTACAATAATATTTACAATAATAACGCGCCAGCTCAAAGCGGTACACCTCTACCGGGTACCTAGCTACGACTTGACACACAGTGTCTGATAATAATATGAAATAGCAGGCATTGATGCTGATGCAATATGCAATAATAGTACTCAATGGCATAAATGTTTGTTTCATTGTAAAACACATTACACTACAGTGGGGTCAGCGTGTAAGTGCACACACGAACGAACACAACAGGTTGGAACCAACCTGTCGTGTTCATTCGTGTGTGCACTTATACGCTGACCCCACTGTAAGCATTGCTCATTTCGTAATAATTCCAGCACACAAATATTTACACAATTCCCTAACATTTGATTGGCCCGTAGCAAGTCTCTGTCCAAAATTTATATCCCAGTAAACTCCCACGCCAAACTACTTTCCGTAACCGTGATGCGCAGTTAAAATAATCCTTAAGAAAACGGAAAATAAACACATTTTATTGATGAATTTATTTCAAATGCTGGAATTATAAGGAATGAATGGCATTTTTGTGGAATTTATCGGGGATATAAACTTGGAAAAGTCGCGGGAATACTGGACGAAGGCCGGAAAGCCTCGTCCAGTATTCTCGCGACTTTTCCAAGTTTATACCCCGATAAATTCCACAAAAAGGCCATTCATTCCTATAATGAGGCTTCACAAGTGTGACAGCTGCTCGGGAACAACAGTGATCAGCAATTCAGTATATTATTCAGCTTTATTGTTGTTGTCACAATGTTTTACCATGGAAAAGTTGGTGTTTGTGATGTTATGCCATCATTTCTCGCCAGTTGACATTTCATTACCACATGGAACAATATATGGAGTTTGTTGGCGTAGGCAAGAAATAGAGGAGACATTCTGGTTATTTATGTGCAGAATGAAGACAAGTTCAATTATGTTAAAATGTTTAATTATGATTCCAGGTCATCAGAAGGCACTATTAGAATACATATAAAATAAATTGATGCCATTTACAGTAAATTGAGTGGGTGGCAGGTGGGAGCACGCGATGGGTAATTTAACGATCGGGGTTCATCCTTACCGGAATCCCGACTGGAGACCTGGTTTGGCCCTTACATATACGTCTTTGGCATTTTGTATGTGACAGTTGAATCTGGTTATACCCCTTATGTGAGTATTACGATATTCGTAATCCTATTTTAGGGGAAGGGGCCAAGTGACTTTGGTGTGGTATGGACCTGGCACCAGGTCAGGTTATTCTAATTTCAGGGCTGAATATATTTGTTCTCGATGTAAATATTCCGTTCTGATTTTGGGATTTTCCCCCCGATGCAGCAGGTTAAAATGGGATCGAACCCGTTTGCCCGGCCTTACATGACCTTAGCTGTTGATAGGCCGTTAAACACTAATAAACAAACAAACAAACAGTAAATTGCATTACACATCGACTATTGTCTATCAGAGGTTGGTAAGTGATTTGAACACCCCTGCAGACAATAGAAAAGTTTGCATCTATATGCAAACCTGGGCACGAAATAGTTTGTGCTTCACAGTCAACCACACACGCTGTGCAGCTATGGTCATTTGGTGACACGCTGTGCAGCTATGGTCATTTGGTGACACGCTGTGCAGCTATGGTCATTTGGTGACACGCTGTGCAGCTATGGTCATTTGGTGACACGCTGTGCAGCTATGGTCATTTGGTGACACGCTGAATACCTGCTTAGAAAAGGGACCTTATGACGGCCATTTATAAATACATGTGATACACATATTGGTACAGTTTCATAACTGTGGTGTGGACCACAGGTGACGGGAAAAAAAATCACATGACGGTGTATATATATAGATATTAAAGGTTAACAACGAACTTTACGAAGTGAAAGACGTGCCTTTTAAAAATCTGTTAATATGATAGAAATCGGTACCTTACTATTCCATTTGATGTTTAATATTTGTGAAAATACACCAGTCCGGGTCTCGGTGCCGTTTACTGGGTGTAAGAGTACCTTGCGCCTGTGGTACAGCACTAGATTTGTAACCTAGTCCTCCCCGGAAAAAGTCGTCGTTATCGAGGGTCCCTGAATTGTTGCTCAAATTTCCCATTATCGAGTATTTTTAGACGTTCAACACGTCGACATTTATAATGTTACATTTAAACCGACTTTGTATACGTCCACAGTGAAGTACACATCCTGGTATGCTTGCTATGCTTCTTATTTGTGGACAAAATCGGATTTTTATCTTTCTTCATCAGAAAATTCAATTTACCTATTTTACAACGGCCATTTTTGTTGGAGAGAGATGCTGCGGCCCGATTGGCTAAAAATCGTAAAAGGCAAATATTACAAATGTATGATTTAAATTTAGTTTAAGTTACAGTGTATACTGATATTTAAGTTTATTTTTAATTTATTTTATTAATCATTTTAATACTAAATAGTATTTAATAATACACAGTTACAGTTTACCATATATGGTCATTGTGGTTGTTGTTGTAGATTTAAGAGTAAACAAACCGGGGTCTCATTGACTGCAAGTGCAAGCTAAAATGCGCTATTTTCATATTGCTACCTACTGTATATTTTTGCATTTTTTACTTTAAATTATTTTCACAATTTGAAATCTACATTCCTTTGTGCTAAACAAAACAGAGAATTATACCGACTACAGTGTACAGTACTACGTAAGTTTATCGGCTAACTTTCGAGGTTGTGTCAACGCATGGTATACTTGAATAGTTCTGTGGGTGGGGTATTGATCTGGGAACGTTTCTGTCACAGCAGTTGACGAGCCATAATAATTTGATTTGTGTATAGATTTGATAAATATACTGTTTTGGGGTATTTTATGCAGCGGATCTAACATGTTTGGTGATTTTTTATGGTATATTTATTAATAGACTACTAACTTTATAAGAAACTACGCTAAGCCGAGTTTCTTATGCAATCAGTAAATCATAATGAGTTTAATATTAAATATCATGTTAAGTAATCAGTTATTCAAGATCCTATTTATTGTATAATATTATCATAGAAACATACTGAAGCTGTACTGATCAATTAACTGAATGTTTTCTGTAGCCCAGTTTCTTACACTAACTAGTACATATTGACCTGTATGGAAAGGGGGTTGGGGGAGGAGAAGAATCTGAAAATCCGAACTGAATATTTACAGAAAAATTAGTACCATAACCTGGTCTGGTGCCAGATCATCACCATACTAGAATCACTAGAATCACTTAGCCACACTCCCTAAAAGTAATAGGATTAGTAATAATCTTTCTACCTTTATAATGGGCGACATCTCTGAAACAACAATAAAGCCGAAAATGAACTCTACCGGAGGGCCACATTAGGGAGATTCTGGCAAGGATGAATACCATCGTTAAATTTACCCTATGCATGCTCTTGACTAGCCGCCCACTCCAGACAACAAATTGCTGATACAATGGTTCAGAAATATGACAGAAATCAATTTTTATTACTCCCCTTTCATCACCTGCTGTACAATGTAACATACAAATGTATCCGAGATTCAGCTTGGATTTTACTTAGAAGACACCACTAGATGTTAATTTTCCTATCCCCTTTGACTCTAACAAACATTGCTGATCCAGATAAGGCACATGGACCCTTTCAACACTAAATAAATGGAACAGATTTTGATATGTTAATTTACCAATCTAATTATCACTAAATGATTTTCAGATTAGTCCATTATGAAAAGGGGTTGTTTTTTTCTTCTCCAAAACATATGAAAATTGCATATATATCCTGATGAGTTGACTGGTCGCAAGCCGGCTCATCTGTATTTACACTGTTTGCAAATTCCACTATAGAGGTATGTTATGTTGACAGGATTATGCTTGTTACAATAACATTGCTATGACCTGGTGATAAACTTCAACCAATTATATCAACTGCCATCCATCACATTGCACACTGGCCTCCTAAATTGACAATATGTAACACAGTCCTGCAGAGGGATCCATCTGAGCAGATGGGTATGAAGGCTAGAGCTTCGTTGTAATTACATAATTAATATAGCATGAAGTGCATGTACATACCATATTTATTCTAGTAAACATACATGGGATGTGCAACTTTTGAAATCAAAAACAATTCAGCAGAGCTGCAGATAAGCTGCGTATTTGCATAAATACCCAATTAAAATTGCCAAAAACCCAATTGAAATCAGAAGTAGTGAGTATCAAAAAGCAATAACAAATGTGTGGTACCTTTATCATGCTACAGAAAACAATAAAGACCACAAATATAGCATATTTTTCTTATTTTCCATGAAAACACATCTTGGTACATGTATTTCATTAGTAATGAAATGCCAAGACATGTTTTCATTTTGTGTTTCCTTCGACCAATCAAATCATGTTCTCAGTCACACCCTCTGAATCGCGAGACAATCACCTTCACTACAGCCTACTTCCAGAAATTAATTTGCCTATATCTGTACCATATTTTAATCCCGATTGGCTTTGTTTGTTTTATGAAAAATTGTGTGTGAAATGTAAGGAAATGTTTATTTAACCAGGTGAGCTGATTATCTTTGAATAATGCCCTCGTGATTGGGTCCTACTGCTAAATAAACTTGGTTCGCTAAGCTCACTCGTTTATTTAGCGTAAGGACACACTCACTCACGCATTATTTCACGATAATCAGTTTACCTGGTTAAATAAACGATATGTGTTGCATACTAGAATTTGTAAATATTGAACAGTAATGATTTGCTGGTGGTTGATCTCAGTACAAGCTGTGAATAAAAGGATGGGTTAAACAACTACTGTCTGTTTTGTGTAAACCTGTTCATTTCTGAGGGCTTCATGAACACTGAAAAAAAAGTAGTTTTTTTGCTTATATTTCTTTGAACCATTGACTTTACTATACAAAAAAAAAATGCTTAATACCCTCCCGTAATTTAACATTGGCTAAAATGTTGAATATCGGAAAAAAACATCATGTAAAAGAATGCTCATTTATTAATTTTGCCAAATATTAATAATCGTGAAATAATATTATTTTTTCAATATATAGGGTAGGTGAAATAAATTGTTTGGTTTTGTCAAACAGATAGTAGTACCCGTCATCTGGGTGGTGCAAATTTTCGATGTAACCACTTGGTCAAGTTGCATTCGTCACAACAAATCCGGTCCATATCAACATTATTAACTTGGTTACATTTGGCACACAAGCTGATGTCTAGTTACTTCTGGTACTGTGTGGGCATTTTTGGTGCTGAAACATGAACCTCTTTCCTGTGTTCCATCTTCTTTTTGATATTCATAGAATCCATTATATCTCTGGTGAATTGCTTGAGGAAGACAAGCACTGGTGTTTTTTTCAATATGACATGAAACAAGAAACAGTTAGTACCACAAACTTTCACCACAATATTATCCATGCACAATTGAACATTATCATTTATATTGTCATGGTTGAATCTGGTATATTATTATTCAAGTTAATATAACTGAAGAGAGAAGTGAAACATTGATACACGTATGCTGCTTAGCATCACTTTCTAAAGTGTCCAACTCATGATATTCAACCACTATTTCTCTTACTGCCTCATCTACTTCTCATCAGTTGGCACGTCACTGTCTTGTTCATCATTTACTTTACATGTGTCACTTTCTGACCTGAAAATATAATAATTAAAAGTGTATTATTATAACAGTAGATTTCTGAGTATTTGCCAAGGTCATGTTAATGGCAGCACGAGTATGTTCCAAATGCTTACATGTATCAAGTGTGCAAATAATGAAGGAATCCATCATGTAATATTAAAGCTGGGGTCCCATATGCCAGGTTATAATATAGCGATACAGATATTTATGTATATTGAATATTTTGTAGATATGTTTGTTCGGTGTGTTGGGGTTTAACGGCCTATCAACAGCTAAGGTCATTTAAGGCCGGATCAATGGGTTTAGTACTAAATCCCATATATTACCTGTACAAGTACATGTACAAATGGGGGAAAATCCCTAAATCAGAACTGAATATTTACAAAAATAAAAATATATATATTCAGCCCTGAAATCAAAATAATCCTGATCTGATGCCAGGTCCTCGACACACCAGAATCACTTGGCCCCCTCCCAAAAGCAGTAGGATCAGTAATAATCTTACTAATTTTATAATGGGCAATAACCCAATTCAACTCCCAGTTAATTCTGTAGATATGACATTTTCCGGCAAAATAAACATTAATTCACCATTGCCCCACGTATTGATTGGCATTATTATACATTTTATATCAGATGTAAATTTCCACACTGATATCAGGGGCGAAAATGCTAACAGACATTACAGTATTTACTATTTATTCTCTGTATGTATTTACTTTATAATCTGTCGAAAATATGATTTTTTCAAGCGACACATTTAATTAGTATAAATAATTAAAAAATATCATGCCTCATTTGCATATGAAAATAGCCTGATACTAACAGTAAAATAAATATTACTAAATGATTATATCTGTATAGAGGTTACTCGTAATTTTTAGAACTGGTAGAATAGCGACACAATTATACACTTATTTAATCCTATAAGAACATTTTGTGCATACCATGTGAAGATCAAAAAGGCCATGGTCACGTTAATGGGGGCATAAGTGTGTTCAAAATGCTCACATGTATCAAGTAATATTAAAGTTATATATGATGATGAAGAAACTGGTACAACGTGTTTCTGCAACATGAGTGTGTTCAAAATGCTTAGATGTATCCAGCGTCCAATTATTGAAGCAATCCGTAAAGAACTAAATATATCATGATACAGAACTTGTACAAACGTTTTGACATTGCAACGACTATAGTAGCGCCTTCTGCTAAAGCAGGGGCGACAAAAATCATGGGCTGTTGCATTTACAGTGGTTAGTAAAACATTTTGCCGGCTTAAAGTGTCGAGTCCAAAGGAATCCTCACAAGCTTTAAACAGTTTCACAAACTTTAAACAGACCAAATGATTTACAGTAAACTTAACAGCCCATCGTTTTATTACTTACGACAATTTAAAGTTGGGGTCTCATATGTTCGGCTTTCATCGGTATAACTACATATGAATAACAAGGCTTATAACTTTGGTCGGACACGGCCTCGTATCATAACAAAATAAAATGTTTATACTTTGATATTCTTTGCATAATTATGTTCCAACTATGCTATTTCAGCAAGATAACAATACTTCTTAAATGAAAAGGTGTATTTTTCGCCAAAATATTTACATTATCGTTAATAAAATCGCGAAATTTGTTACGATACGAGGTCGTGTCCGACCAAAGTTATGAGCCTTGTTTTTAGCTCGACTATTCGAAGAATAAGTAGAGCTTATCTTGTCACCCCGGCGTCGGCGTCACCGTCACGCCTTGGTTAAGGTTTTTAGTCAACCTTGTATATGGAATACTACTGGCCCTACACCCACCATACTTGGACAACTTCATCTCCTAGTGATGTACATCAATAACCCCTGATCTATATTTGACCTTGACCTACATTTCCTCTTCAATTACTTAGTTAATTCCCCTTGGTTAAGGTTTTTAATCAACCTTGGTTAAGGTTTTTAGTCAAGCTTGTATATGCAATACTACTGGCCGTACACCCACCATACTTGGACAACTTCATCTCCTAGTGATACACATCAATAACCCCTCATCTATATTTGACCTTCACCTACATTTCCTCTTGAATTACTTAGTTAATTCCCCTTGGTTAAGGTTTTTAGTCAACCTTGGTTAAGGTTTTTAGTCAAGCTGTACATGGAACACTATGTGTTTCCTTGTTGAATTGGTTTTTGCAATTGTGCTACAGACACCATACTTGGACAACTTCATCTCCTAGTGATGTACATCAATAACCCCTGATCTATATTTGACCTTTACCTACATTTCCTCTTGAATTACTTAGTTAATTCCCCTTGGTTAACGTTTTTAGTCAAGCTTGGTTAAGGTTTTTAGTCAAGCTGGAGGATGATACTAATGTTTGCCATACCGACTTGTTGAATTTTTGAATTACTATGTTGCATA
Source organism: Conchocele bisecta (assembly GCA_029237695.1). Taxonomy (NCBI): domain Eukaryota; kingdom Metazoa; phylum Mollusca; class Bivalvia; order Lucinida; family Thyasiridae; genus Conchocele; species Conchocele bisecta. The sequence goes on from CM055267.1 coordinate 45,309,119, forward strand.
CAGACACCATACTTGGACAACCTTTTCTCATAGGGATGTACATCAAGAACCCCTGATCTATATTTGACCTTGACCTACATTTCCTCTTCAATTACTTAGTTAATTTCCCCTTGGTTATTGTTTTTAGTCAAGCTTGTATATGGAATACTACTGGCCCTACACCCACCATACTTGGACAACTTCATCTCCTAGTGATGTGCATCAATAACCCTTGACCTATATTTGACCTTCACCTACATTTCCTCTTGAATTACTTACTTAATTCCCCTTGGTTAAGGTTTTTAGTCAACCTTGGTTAAGGTTTTTAATCAAGCTTGTACATGGAATACTATTGTGCATCCAGACACCATACTTGGATAACTTTTTCTCATAGGGATGTACATCAATAACCCCTGACCTTTATTTTACCTTCACCTACATTTAACCTTGAATTACTTGGTTAATGTTTATAGTCAAGCTTGTATATGGAATATTCCTGGGCCTACATCAACCATACTTGGACAACTTCATCTCCTAGTGATGTACATCAATAATCCCTGACCTATATTTGACCTTGACCTACTTTTATCCTTGGATTACTTAGTTATTTCCCCTTGGTTACGGTTTTTAGTCAAGCTTGTATATGGAATACTCCTGGGCCTACAGAAACCATACTTGGAAAACTTCATCTTCTAGTGATGTACATCAATAACCCCTGACCTATATCTGACATTGACCTACATTTAACCTTGAATTACTTACTTAATTTCCCTTGGTTAAGGTTTTTAGTCAACCTTGGTTAAGGTTTTTATGCAGGCCGCAGCCACCTTCTTTGTCAAGCTATGTGTACATCGACAACCCTCGTAGTCGAGCTATGCTGTTCTCCTACAGCTCTTGTTCATACATGTATGTAGTTATACCGATGAAAGCTGAAATACGTCAAATGCCTGTGCCATATGTTAGGCAATCCATTTTCTTTATAGGAATTAAATAAGTGTATAATAGTGTAACTATTCCACCAGTTTGAAAATGACGAGTGCCGTCTATTCAGACATAATCATTTGCTAATCTTTACTAAGAGTGACACGTGTTTGTATAATGTATATGGTTATTTTGCTATGCCAATGAGGCAGGACATTTCAAAAAGTTGATTTGCACAACTATTAGCCATATGTTATGCATGATTCGCTTTGTTTTATAAAGTATCATGTGTGACATGCATACAAAAATGTTGATTTAACTAGATGAGATTATTATCTAGAAATAATGCCCTTATGATTGCGTTCTACCGTTAAACAAACTGGGTTCGATACGCTCACTCGTTTGTTTTGCATAAGGATAAAATCATTGGTGCATTATTTCACGATAATCAACTCACCTGGTTAAATTAACGGTATGTCATTCATGATTGCAATATTTATGGGAATGATTGTGGTGTCACTGGTGTGGGTCATAAACATTCGGACAGGGAGAGATGATTGGCAATGACAATTGTAAGGAATGTGGGTGAGATCTGTCAGAACAAAATGTGGCCAAATCACTGTGGGTTATTCAGAAAAAAATAAAGTGGGGTGGATGTGATGTAACTGCACATATTCCGCTTTATATGCAACAGGTTGATCTATATCTTATGTAGTGCAATGTAATTAGAGTAGCTTAGAAAATCTCGGCTCTACGGATGTGTTTTACTATTTCATCTGTCTTTTATATTTTCTGTATCCGTGAGCTGAGATTTTCTAAGCTATTAATAGAGTTATGTACGCGGAACAAGATGTGATGTACCCGCTACTAATCCACAATGAAGGTTACATCACAATATAGAGATAGATAGCCGTGCCAGACTGCGAAAGAAAAAAATGTTTTCTTTGTGTGTGTGTGTGGGTGGGTGGACAATGTGTGTGTCATCAGTAAATTAAATAAAGGGGGCGTTTCCTTATGTAAATGTTTCTTTTAGGATGTGGGGGCTGGGAGATGGGTGGTAGTTATATTCAGATAACTGCACCAATGATATAATAATCTTGCCATGCTTACCGAATCGTAAACACAACCAGTCAACACAGCCTCAGTCACAGCAGGCGGTGCCTGTAGTGCAGGTCAGTGCGGCCTTCTTCCCTTCTTTTCCCGCTCATGAAAGATGTGTGTAACAGAAAATGTTTTTCCGCTGGCCGCCGACATAAATGTTATGACCAGTCGCGGCAGAAAACGCTTCCAATTATCGTAAATTCATTACATTTTAACTTGTGATGTTCCCGCGATCTAGCAACATATACGGCTCACTTGATTTACAATTTCAAACTGCCGGTTTACTCCATGGGTCGGGCGCGAGTGTTACCGATACATATTAATTTTAAAAATGAAAAATTGTATTTATTATACCCACTTTTTTGGGAAAAAATGGGTATATTGTTTTCGTCACGAGTGTCCGTCCGTCCGTACGTCCGTCATGTTTCTTGTAACTTGAAAAACTTTTTCACCTTCATACCTACGCGCCTGATATTTGGTATGTAGCTTCGTTATCATGTGCAGATGCGCAAAGTGAATTCGGATTTTTCATCCGACCCTCCATCATGGATTATCTCCCCCTTTCGGACTCAGAATTTCCCATTGTTTCCTTGTAACTCGAAAAACTTTTTCACCTTCATGCCTACGCGCCTGATAATTGGTATGTACCTTCGTTATCATGTGCAGATGCGCAAAGTGAATTCGGATTTTTGATCCAACCCTCCATCATCGATTATCTCCCCCTTTCGGACTCAGAATTTCCCATTTTTTCCTTGTAACTCGAAAAACTTTTTCACCTTCATACCTACGCGCCTGATATTTCCTATGTAGCTTCGTTATCATGTGCACATGCGCAAAGTGAATTCGGATTTTTGATCCGACCCTCCATCATGGATTATCTCCCCCTTTCGGACTCAGAATTTCCCACTTTTTCCTTGTAACTCAAAAAAACATTTTCACCTTCATACCTACGCGCCTGATATTTGGTATGTAGCTTCGTTATCATGTGCAGATGCGCAAAGTGAATTCGGATTTTTGATCCGACCCTCCATCATGGATTATCTCCCCCTTTCAGACTCAGAATTTCCCTATTTTTCATTGTAAGTCGAAAACTTTCTCACCTTAATACCTACATTTCTGATATTTGATATGTAGCTTCGTTATGATGCGCAAAGTGAATTCGGATTTTTGATCCGACCTTCCATCATGGATTATCTCCCCCTTTCGGACTTAGAATTTCACTATTTTTCCTCGTAGGTCGAAAAACTTTTTCACCTTAATACCTACGCGTCTGATATTTGGTTCGTAGCTTCGTTTTGATGTGCTGATGCGCAAAGTGAATTCAAATTTTTTATCCGACCCTCCATCATGGATTACCTCCCCCTTTCGGACTTAGCATTTGGGGAAAGTGGGTATATTGCGATGGTGCGCCATCGACTTTTTCTAGTTTTTTACTTGGTTTCAGCTAAATACATTTTTATATTGCATCTTTGTTACAATTTATTTCTAGAACGGACTCCGCAATCCGCTACGAACAACACAACACTTGCCTACTTGATTTGAGGATATTCTATCTCAAATCGTGGATGTCAGTAAAACAAGTGTACCATACGCTGCGATCCGGTCGTTCATCAACAGCAGCCAACCAGAACACGACTCGCAATTCACTGCGGATTGGTCTCCATGCCAGCAGTAAACATATTCTATTTTTGTAAATCAGGGACCGTCGATAACGACGACTTTTTTTTAGGCCTGATGGGTTGACAAAACTTACCTGTATTGCAAGCAAAGGGCATTTTTTAACACGGTAAACGACTCTGTGACGCTGATTGATGTATTTTTAACAATAATCAACGTCAATTGTTACAGTAAGGTGACGATTTCTATAATTTCAACGGATTTGAAAAGCCTGTTGATTTACCTGTTGTGCACCTTGTATCTATCTATAAACGTATACAACAGACTATCAGATTAGTTGTTCCCATCACCTGTGGTGTGGACAGTGATTGACTTACAAATATGTTATAGTCTGTATTCAGACAATAGCATAAACTAAATTAGTCATCAGTTGCACACAAACTATCATTCGCAACACTAGTTTTCTTTTCAGCATAATAATTATATTACCCCCGATTTGTTTTCCAGACGACTCATTTTCTTCATTATGATATGTGTATATGTGAGGCCCAGTGCATTTTTATTCGAGCGCTAGCAAAGAATTATACAACCAACATCCAAATTTGAGGTCTTACAGCTTGTATGCAAATGAGATTTTTATGTCTTCAAACTAACCTGAATGGTTGCAAACTGATAGGTTGCTATGAAATCGTCCTAATAATAAAAATCTGCCTACTCTAATCACTCAAATAACCCACCATAGACCATTCCGCTCTACCCACAGCCAATTGGCTAGTCCGCTATTTAAACTCCTCCTATTATTTTAGGACGCTATCAAGAGTGCAGGTATATTTGTCTCTCTCTTTATTTCGTGCTTATTTTGAATTTCTGCCGTGTATTGTGCCGTATTTGTCATTATATTTCGTACAATACATATTATTATCACTCTTGTGTGTTACGTGATTTTCTCCATTGCAGGCACCGGGCACCGGGCACCGGGCACCGGTCACCGGGCACCGGGCACCGGGCATTATGTCACCGGGCACCGGGCACCGGGCTATACCTATCACAGGGGTGTTTCGGCTGGTTCTTGATACTATATCACCCGGTTTGAAGCTGACCCAGCCTCTCTCAGTAGAGGCGCCCGGTACCGGGAGGGCACCGGGCACCGGGCACCGGGCACCGGTCACTGGGCACCGGGCACCGGGCATTATGGCACCGGGCACCGGGCACCGGGCACCGGGCACCGGGCACCGGGCACCGGTTAGGCTACGGGCACCGGTACAAACACCTGGCACCGGGCACCAGACTCTCCTTGGACAGCCTGCTGCTTCTTCCGGTAGGAAGACGTTCTTGTCTTCGGTTGGTCTTCGTTCTACGTGTTCACGTAAGTCGAGGAGTCGATCTCGTCGTAGTCAGGATTGGTTAGCTCTTCGATTTCGGGTTCGGAGTTTAGATCTTGACTTCCTTTTCCTCGAGGTCATTCTCTTTAGGTTTTGGAACAGGTTCATCTAGATCTCGTTCTCCTGTTCGTCGTAGGAGACGGTTGTATAGGGCTTCTACATATAGTACTAGCTTCGGCAGTACATATACTATTTGGAACGATACAGTACAGTTCTGTTGAATCAGATTCCACGTATGTGGTAGATGACTGCCAGTCTAGGGTTGCTGCGGCAGGTGCTTATCACATTCACCCGGTCACAACGTACCCTAACTCTCGCAGGAGAGGTGCCGGTATTGTGTTACGGGCACCGGGCACCGGGCACCGGCACCGGGCACCGGGCACGGGTAGCAACATTTCTGACCGGGGTGTTCGTGGGTTCGTATCCTGTGTACATATTGTGTTTTTATGTATCCGGCTTCTCGAGATCTAGCTCTTCCGTTCTCGGAGGAGACGGTCGAGGTGGTATTGGACGCCGTGGTGCTTTGGCTCCGTACTTGTTTTCTGGCCTGCTCTTTATTCGAGTGTATATGAGTTCGAATTCCAGTCTATATTCAGGACTCGACACGCGATAGAGTTATGATGGTTCAGTTGGCTAAGATTCTGGAGTTCCTGTCTAAGTCCTAGTACTTAGTGGGTTTGTCGGCTCTTTCACAGCTGGTGGTTTTGCCAGTGGAGCCTCCCTATAGGGTACTTCCTCGGATGGCTGTTGTGAGGCTGATTCGGTGGTGGTGGAATTGCCGGAGTGGTCGTGGTTTCATTGCTCTCCTACAGTAGGGCTTTTTGATACGTACATTGGGGAGCTTTAGGTAGGATTTGGCCACTGCGGGGTTCCTAGTGCTCAAACTTTGATCGCCACACTGGGGTCTAAGTTCTACATGCCCCTCTATGCGGTATGGTTTTTGAGATCTCCGTTTCTGGACAAGGACGCCGCAGCGTTTGGGATATCTTCGGCTCCTGGTCCTGGTTCGCGTTTGCGAAGGCATGGGTGTAGGCTGTTAAGTCGATTGTGGCTATGCCAACTTTCGATTTATGTTTGAATCAGTATGATTCATCGTCTCTGGACGCAGTGCTTCAGTCGGCGATTTGTGCCGCTAAGCCTCTTGTCTACATGTCTTTGGAGTTTTCTATGGACATGCTCTTGTCCAGGTGAGACGCAGTGATAGCCGGCTAGTTTTTTTTCTTGAACGGCCATAGTTTTGCTTCGTTTGCCTCTTTTGACCTCTGTTAATTGTGCGATCGAACGGAAACAAAGGGCAGCTACGGTACCGATGGTCCCTCCTGCTGCTCCTTCTTGTCTACCTCCTGTGGGGTCGTTTCCCCTGACGGGGGTATTTTCAAGGGTTTAGTAGAGTCTCTCTTGAAGTATAGTGCTATAGAGGAAGTTCGGGACGTGGTCGGAGCGCCATTTGCCCGGTAGACTGGGTTGTTTCCATAGATCTGCGGGTCTCGTACTTCCACGTGCCCTTCCGCAGATGCTCTCGGAAGTTTAAGTTGTTTCCGAGTTTTGTGTCTTTTAGATCTAGAGTAGTCGTAGTTGGTTCCCACACAGGATTTTTCTTAGGTGGGAATGAGCTTATTGACCGATCTATCAGTCATCATAGTACCTTTGGACAGGGTGCGTGGCATCTTGTTTTAGTTTCCGGGTACTGGTCAGAGGTTCTCTGTCAGCTAGGAAATTTCTGCACTCCTGGAATTTCGGGGTGCAGAATAGGGGAAGGTTATGTTTGCGACCTCCAGTATTACTTACTAGGCTATGGAGGCCGCACCCCGATCCTTTGGATCGGTCTCCTGCCTAGGATCACCATCTTCCTACGTTGTATCAGATGGTGGGCAGTGGAGGTCTGGTTCCTACAGGGATTTCCCATAGTGTTACCTCCTCCTACTCGCTTTCTGTCCACAGACGCGTCGTGAGAAGGCTGGGGGGCTCATTGGAGCCCCTACATTGGTGTGTTGGTGGTCAGTGCAGGAAACTCAGGGACACATCAACATGTTTTAGCTTTTGGCAGTGTTCCGGGGGTTGACAGCGGCGGATTCTGTTCTGCACGGACAGGTGGTTATGGTTTCTGCGGTCATCTCCGGTTCTGACGGAATGGCTTCTGCATCCGTTGGTGTCCAGTGCTATCTTGTCCGGATGGGGGTATCCATTTGTGGTTTTGTTACGGCAAGGCTCAAACGACGGTTTTATTTTTTTCACTGTTTGCGCCCACGTACCGATTCGGACTTTTCAATTTACTCGTTCCAGTATAACTTCGGACCCATGTACTGCATGTTGGACATTGCTAAGGAAGTGATTTGAGATACCAACTGTTCGTGTTTATAAGATCGCATGTAATTCACTCAATTGTAATTATTATAAACAAGCGTCCGTTAATGATTATGGCATTTACGGATCGATTCATGTCAGGCATATAATTGGCTATTACAAGAGTATTTTTGTGATTTCACGTCACACTGTCGTTAATTGGTTGACCACGGCTTACGTGGTCGGCTTTGACGGTATTCCGCGATTGTAACACGGTTACCGGCGGCATGTTTTGATCACTTTGTATGTGTGAAAAACTTACCTGTGCCAATTAAGTTTGACCAGACTTTACGACGCCCGCTGTTCAAATTGCATATCGACATTACAGTATAATGTGTATTAATTATACCATCGGGACTTGTTTTCCACATCGATATAAACGAAATGTCGACATTTCCGATATCGATATAGCAGGTATGTAATTTATGAGTTATATAGCAGTTCGGCCGGGACCACTAGCGTATATCGACATAAGCAGGTATATCGATGTAAGCAATGTCGACATAACGCGTATCGACTGTATATACAACATGCTGTTGTCACTCCATCATTTCTGAAGCAATTGGGTATTTCAAAATGTTAATTGTGTTAAATAGAAGCACACTACTGTTTACACATCAGCAGTTTCTCCTTTGACCGAGATTTCTCCCTCAGATACTTTATCCCTTCTCACATGATCTGGAATCAGTTGTGGTTCGGGCCTCCCTCCGTCACGCCTGTCAGCGACAGTGGTTCACACTTTCTGTCCAGTCCGTGCGATGAAGCATTAGGTTCGGAAGAATTAGGACATCCGGTCCGACCGTAAATGTTTTTTATTACCAATTTTAAGCCAACGGGAGGTATCGCAATCCTTTGTCTTCCGTTGGATAGATACGGCCATTACTTGAGTTTATTCTACAGTAAGTGGTTCTGCAGCTGAGTTGTTTAGGCCCTAAATGCACGAGGTGCATGTAGTCTCGACTTCTTTCTATGATCGCTCTCTGCACTGGCAGGAGATGCGTAACTGCCAACTGTTACGATTTTTCCGTATTTATTCCGGGAAATACGTTAGATAGACGGTAGTATGGATTACTATTAATAGTACGTTTTTTGATCGGCGCGGGTATATCTGGATATTATTATTTCGTTTAAATACAATTCTGCCAATAATCCTATTGTTTTATTTACCCGTTATCATTCTCGTCTAGAGATTACCATTTGATATTCCAGCGCTCAGAGATATTGATTTATTCATCACGTAATTCGTATAATGTCTGATCTAAGCGTGCAGCCAACTTATTTGGGGATTGTTTTATCGGAAGAAGTTAGGACAACACTTCTGTTCATCTATGATTATCAGCGAGACATGGCCCAATTTGGTCCTGTCACAGCGCGGTGATGTTTTTGCGTCTTGCAATCAGTGTTATTGTAGTTATTCGGGTGCTCATTGTAGCCGAAACTTGGGCCAAGGCTATATTTAACTTATTTTATGCATATAAGTGAGTACTGATTTGTGTTCCGGAATACATATGTGGTGTTCCGGAAAGTAACCCCCTTTTCTCTCCATGTTCCTCATGTGACCGACATGGGGTTGGCATCTCAGGGAGATGTTTAAGAACTGGGTCCGTTAGTAGCAGCGGGTGCAGTTGTGGGTTTATCAGCCGGTAGCATCGAGTTTAGGAGGCTGTTTGGATCTACCTGTTCGCGATAGTCTGCGATTTTTTCTGATTACCCGATTATTCGGTTTTTTGTCTTTATACGTCCCAGTGGAATCCTGGGGGTTGGTAAGTGTGACTCTCCGCTCGATGAACTTCACTTGCTTTTGTTGATGAACGGGGATCTGTGGTGATCTATGGTTCTTACGGTCATCACGCTGGCCCAGGAGGCATTGTTTTGTACATGTTTCAATTAGGGCGAGGCTACCTTTCTAGTTTGTAGCAGTGTTGTTGCAAAAGGATAGTGTTTCACTTTGGGTTAATGATTCTATTCTCTTTGTCTACTATACATGGGTTTATAGGTATACAGGGGTCGACACTCGCAGTGTCCCGAGATCCCGAGGATCCCTGTTTTGTAGGAGGATTCACTGCATTTTCAAGAAAATCCCATTCAACATTATGTAACAATAGGGATGTCCATGCTGCGGAATCCCTGGGCCAAAAGTTAGTGTCAAACCCTGGTATAGGTTTTGATCTGGCTTTAGGGCCAGTTTAACTCCTCAGCACTTGCTTGTTAGGATGACCTTAGTGCTTAGGGCGTTTATACTGTGTTCTCGATATGTACGAGTCATGTGTCGTCATGAGACTATGTATAGATCTTTGAGTTTATCTCAGTTGAGTTATTGCGTGTGAAGAATGCCGGGCGACTACATTCGCCAGGGCTTCGTCTGGTAGCAGCAGCTATACCTTGAGTATTCTCGGCGTTCTAACCAAGTATAGCAGGTTGGAGTCTACGAGTCAGTCTACGAGACTAGCGTGGTGGTGCTTGTCTTTATCCACCTCTCTTCTACTTTCGTAGAAAAGGGGGGGGGGCCGCTTTGGGCTCCCCTATGATTCTAGGGTGAGACCATGTTATTACTATATAGGTAACACCCAAGTTTGTACCTAGACCAAATATTTTTGTCTGTTTGATTGGGTTTTTAATCTGCCTTACCATTCCGGTCGAGTATGAGTAGTGAGAATACCTCCACCATCACTACGAATTCTTGCAACCATTCAGGTTAGTTTGAAGACATAAAAATGGAAAATTATTTCTAATTTTAGTTTTTATTATTCATACTCACCTGAATGGTAAGGTAGACCCTCCTCCCGTCCCCGCTTGATGGTTTTATCTTCTCCCTACTTAGTATACTTCAGGCTATTTTTATCTAGCAGTGTCATTTCCATATGGAAATGATTTACTTTTGAAGCTATATACCTAACAATAATAGGAGGAGTTTAAATAGCGGACTAGCCAATTGGCTGTGGGTAGAGCGGAATGGTCTATGGTGGGTTATTTGAGTGATTAGAGTAGGCAGATTTTTATTATTAGGACGATTTCATAGCAACCTATCAGTTTGCAACCATTCAGGTGAGTATGAATAATAAAAACTAAAATTAGAAATAATTTTCCATTTATGTCGGTCGCAACACATATTTTCCGGGTTGAACTATTTAAAAACACGTGTCTTACGACATAAAATAGTTCTAACAACTTAGCTTGATCGCCTTTTCAGTGTGATAAATGTTTTTGTAGTCTAAAGCGGCCCTCACATATCAGTCTAGGCGCCCGCGTGACTCCTAAAACAAGCCAATAATGGCATTTTTGCGAGGCGTCCGACTGGACGCTGCCCGGGCTCCGCTGCAATTTTTAGGGGTCGCACGAACCCCGCGGGCATGAAAACCTGACTCCCAAATCTGGGATTTTCCAAACGCGATTTTAGGTCGTGGCAAAACCTGTAGATATGTCTCTAGGGCCCGCCCGGCGGCCTGCCGGAAAAACCAACCAGTGATCTGGCGACCGCCTGAAGATTGTGACGAAAATTAATAGAAAACAGTCCGCCGGGCACCGTGGGATTTTCACGGGCCCTTCATGGCCACCCTACAATAGCCTCACGGCCCCCTCATGGCCCCGCTGGTCCCGACCGGTCCCCCAGTGGCTTCTAAACGGCCCACCCCAATAATTTGGCCCTGGAGTATTATATAGTCCCTGGATTTGGCATTTCATTCACCGTCTCTCTCAGTGCTGTAGCCGTCTTTTTCATGCAGTACTGACCCAAGTCATCGCTGATTTTTGACAGTATGGCGCCACGACAACTCATCCCCCCGGAATGACAACGACGTGCACATATTGCAAAACTGCGGACGCCCGGGGGAAGCCCGATTATCCGGCCGACGCCCTGGCGGGCGCACTGTCTCCACTATGATCCAATGTTCAAAAGGCACCGCCCGGGCCCTGTCTAATATGTGAGGGCACACGTCGCAGACATGAAATTCGCCCGATTCATCCACAGGCTCTAAATCCCCCGGCGACTCCTGTGATTAGAAAGATCGAGCGGACGCCGGCTGATATGTGAGTGCCACTTAAGGGTGCGACGATTAACCGCCATACTCGAGTATTCGTAACTCCATGTTTCGGTGTACGAATACAATCTTCAGTTTCGGCTTCCATTCTCAGAAATCTCTATCATTTTTGGTTTTCCAAAATCTCTTTTTAACTCAACGTTTTCGCACCTCCCCCATGTCAATTCGGCCCAGAACAAGCACTAGTGATACTTTATAGTGTTGATTCCATAATAGATATAATCATAGTAATGTCAATTCATGTTTACGTGATCCGAGATGTTACGGAAATTTAATTTTTGAACACCCCTCGTAAATGAATTGTATAACTGACCAACCAATAATAGATACATTAATTCATATGCTTCACGTGCATGTACATTTGTCAGACTACGAGAGGCCCTTCGATTACAAACATATTCTATACATGTATGGCTGGGTTTTGAAAGGGAACTGTTGAACGTTTTAAAACGTGTTGGGCTATGTATATATAGTAGAACCTATCTAAACCGGACACCCAGGTGACACCATTGTGTTTAATTTAATTTTGACTGTAATTTATTTCATTGCCGTGTCTGTTCATGATTGAAAATTACAAAAATGTACAAATATTACTTAGTCACAGTGGAAACTGTAAGCTGGACAACTTGGGGGGCCTCCGATTAGAGAGGATCCACTGTGCTATATAATTCATTGAATTGGTATAGGCTTTCAATCAGTTTCACTCTTTGCGGCACATATCGTATTATATAAATGGTGCCCTTGGTTGAGGGGGATATTGGGGATTATCTCCCCGAGGGAACATTATCTCCCGAGGTGCAGCCGAGGGAGATACTGTTCTCGATGGGAAATAATCCACAATATCCCCCTCAACCAAGAGCACCATTTACTTTATTATACCGAATATAACTAACATTTCACATTGCCTCTATTTCTTCGACAGAAACATCTGCAAAATGTTTGTTTCCACTGGCTTCCGCCATCTTTGTTTACATCTGCACAGCTGGTGCCCGGTTTACAATGCTTTACTGTTATAGGGGTAATAAAACGGGGGTACCAGTCAGCGTCTGCTTTCATCTCATTCGGTACTTTCGGTTTCGATGCGCGATAAGCTACAAGGTACTCCAATTAATGTTCGGTAGTTTCCGTGACCAGACTTTGGGTATCTTCGGGCGAAACGGTCCATAATTATATTACGTCATGGCATTATTGCCCTCGGGGTACATATGGCCAATTGCTTTATACCACGTGGTAGCGAATTGACCAATGCAAAGCGTCAAATTTAATATGAGGTATAATAAAGATGAATGACTGTCCAACACAAATTATTATGATAGTTGTGCCAGTGGGACACGGACACTCCCGATTGCAGCATATGGCGAATAAAGCAAATAAGGATGTTATTGATTGGCTGTAATAATTATAGAAACAGTTCCTTTGATGACACATTGAAGCTCACAATTTCCACTGAATACTAACCAGATGTAGTCGGTAAGTCGATGTGTAAGTCAGTTACTGCCCTAATTGAGGTGTCCATGTGTTTAAGCAACCTACATGTGCCCATGAAACAACTCGCCGCTAGCCGCAAAGCGGTGTTCCATGGGCACATGTAGGTTGTTCAAACACATGAACATCTCAATTAGGGCAGTAACTATTACTTAACAGTGGGATACTATGGGTATTTTGGGTATTATATACCATATAGGGTTGGAATAAAAACCAAGCATTTAGAAGATAATCTGTCCTTTTTCATGTATCCAAATTAGCTGAATTAGAATGTATTTTTGTTTTAGCTAATTTGAGCTACCGATATGTTTGAGTCAGCTATTGACAATGTCTGTCTGATATGCTTTCTTCTACATTGTCAACTAACATTGGAACACTTCTTAAGGTACATGCCCACTCAGTAGGCACAAATTGTTCTTTATATCAGTGACATCGCTGGAGACATTTTCTGGCAAAATAAACATTCATTCACCATTACCCCACATATTGATTGGCAATATTATACAATTTATATCAGACTTAAATTTCCACACTGATATCAGGGGTGATAACCGTGTTTCCTGAAGATGTTAACGGACATTACTGTTTATTATCTGTATTTATTTTTTGATGTGCAATATTATTTTTTCAGGTGATGCATTTAATTAATATAAATAATTAAAAAATATGCCTCATTTGCATATGAAAATAGCCTGATACCACCGCGTGTCACTATCAGTAAAAAATATATTTCTAGATGAATATATATCTGTATAGTGGGTACTCGTATTTTTTAGAACTGGTGGAATAGTGACACAATTACACACTTATTTAACCCTTTCAACACCACAGACCTCTATAGAGACAATGTTTGCAAACAGTGCAGATCCAGATGAGCCGGCTCGTAACGAGCCGTCTCATCAGGATCTCCACTGATTGATAATAATTTTAAACGTCGTACAGATTACCCTTTTAGAAGAATGGGATAATTTGAATGAACAAAATTAATGAAATAGCGTGAAACATTGGCATGGAACATCCTATTAAGTTACTTGGTGTTGAAAGGGTTAACCCTTTCAACACCACAGACCTCTGTAGAGACAATGTTTGCAAACCGGCTCAACTGAATCTGCACGGTTTGCAAACATTGTCTCTACAGAGGTCTGTGGTGTTGAACCCTTTCAACACCAAGTAACTTAATAGGATGTTCCATGCCAATGTTTCACGCTATTTCATTAATTTTGTTCATTCAAATTATCCCATTCTTCTAAAAGGGTAATCTGTACGACGTTTAAAATTATTAACAATCAGTGGAGATCCTGATGAGACGGCTCGTTACGAGCCGGCTCATCTGGATCTGCACTGTTGCAAACATTGTCTCTATAGAGGTCTGTGGTGTTGAAAGGGTTAATGTATTTAGAACCCGGTGGCTCAAAATGCAACTCCTCAAAATATATGTACCTCAAAAGATTTGCAAGGCCTGCGGACCAATTTCTCATTATTTTGTTATACAATAGCTTGATATTCTTGTCGAAGTTTGCATTTGGCTAATTTTCACACCTTCTAATCTGATTAATTATGATCAAAAGTTGATCTGTGTACCTGTATATGAAATGTGAAGTTAAATAATTAAAGTGATGTGATTCAATAGTTAAAGGTACATGTCCACTCATTAGGTTATAATATAGGGAGACTGACAGATAGTTTTGTATATTCGGTAGATCTAACATTTTCTGACAAAATAAACATTCATTCACCATTACCCCACATATTGATTGGCATTATTATACATTTTATATCAGACGTAAATTTCCACACTGACATCAGGGGCAATAACCGTGTTTCCTTAAAATTTTAACGGACATTACTATTTATTCTCCGTATTTATTTTTATACGACCGTTAGGTATTATGTTTTACCGCACGGTGGGCGGGCAGGCGGGCGGGCGGCTGAAGAAAAAGCGCATAGTTCGTGTACACAACTCCTCCGAAACCGTTCAGTCGATCGATCTGAAACTATACACACGTCGAAAAAATATTTTTTAACAAAAATATCACCTTTTTAACATTTTTTCTACATTTTTCTATACAATTCTATATCATTTCTATTTTACACTCTACTTTTCTATCTCTGCCTAAATTAGATTACATGTTTAGCACAACGAGATCAAGAAATAATGCTATAGACTTTCAAATTCTCATTAATGTTTCTTGCCTTGGTGACAGCTTCACATTTCTGCATCTTCGCTGTCTGGCCCATATTCGACGGGCGTATTTTGTGACTTGCGGCACTCTTGTTTGATGTGCAATAATCATACTTTCCGGTGACACATTTAATTGGTCATAAATAATTAAAAAATATCTTTCCTCATTTGCATATGAAAATAGTCCGATACCACCGCGCGTCACTATCAGTAAAACAAATATTACTAAATGATTATTGGAATAGCGGGCACTCATAATTTTTAGAACCGGTGGAATAGTGACACAATTATACACTTATTTAATTCTATAGAGAACAGTTTGTGACTATTGAGTGGGCATGTACCTTTAACATTGTTGGGTGTAATACTTGTCAACTTCAATTAATTATTTTGCATTTACTAGTCTGTTGTTGGTCATTAATAACATTACGCATAATTATGTGACTGGTAACGAGAAAAAGGATTACTTCATCAGGTTGCATGAGCATGCAAATTGATCTAATTTACTCAATAAACCATGTTTTGTTGCGGCAGAACATGTGACACATGACTGGTTCCCAGACCATATATAGAGAATAGTAGGTTAGTGCCGTGAATGGGAAAAAATATCCGGCAAGGCTCAAGAATTTCTTTATTTATCATCAGAAGTATATGTTGTGACCACTCATTTGAACCGTCTCGCTGAGACAGTTCAAATGAGTGGTCACAACATATACTTTGGTTCGGAAATAAGGAAAATAGATAGAGAATAATAGGTTAGTGCCGTGAATGGGAAAAAATATCTGGCAAGGCTTAGGAAACGGGATGGGCGAGGCTCTGCCGAGCACATCCCGTTTCCGTGCCGCGCCAGATATTTTTTTCCATTCACGGCACTAACCTACTATTCTATTTATCCCGTCAACACCTACAAATGGCTGTAAAATGCAAAACTTGTATTGACTGGATATCAAAAATGTTTCACGGCACCGTGTTTCACGGCACATACTTAGCCATATTTTCTACATTATTGTATCCAATTCCCTATCATTTCTATTTTACACTCTACTTTTCTATCTCTGCCTAAATTAGATTACATGTTTAGCACAACGAGATCAAGAAATAATGCTATAGACTTTCAAATTCTCATTAATGTTTCTTGCCTTGGTGACAGCTTCACATTTCTGCATCTTCGCTGTCTGGCCCATATTCGACGGGCGTATTTTGTGACTTGCGGCACTCTTGTTTGATGTGCAATAATCATACTTTCCGGTGACACATTTAATTGGTCATAAATAATTAAAAAATATCTTTCCTCATTTGCATATGAAAATAGTCCGATACCACCGCGCGTCACTATCAGTAAAACAAATATTACTAAATGATTATTGGAATAGCGGGCACTCATAATTTTTAGAACCGGTGGAATAGTGACACAATTATACACTTATTTAATTCTATAGAGAACAGTTTGTGACTATTGAGTGGGCATGTACCTTTAACATTGTTGGGTGTAATACTTGTCAACTTCAATTAATTATTTTGCAATTTACTAGTCTTGTTGGTCATTAATAACATTACGCATAATTATGTGACTGGTAACGAGAAAAAGGATTACTTCATCAGGTTGCATGAGCATGCAAATTGATCTAATTTACTCAATAAACCATGTTTTGTTGCGGCAGAACATGTGACACATGACTGGTTCCCAGACCATATATAGAGAATAGTAGGTTAGTGCCGTGAATGGGAAAAAATATCCGGCAAGGCTCAAGAATTTCTTTATTTATCATCAGAAGTATATGTTGTGACCACTCATTTTGAACCGTCTCGCTGAGACGGTTCAAATGAGTGGTCACAACATATACTTTGGTTCGGAAATAAGGAAATAGATAGAGAATAATAGGTTAGTGCCGTGAATGGGAAAAAATATCTGGCAAGGCTTAGGAAACGGGATGGGCGAGGCTCTGCCGAGCACATCCCGTTTCCGTGCCGCGCCAGATATTTTTTTCCATTCACGGCACTAACCTACTATTCTATTTATCCCGTCAACACCTACAAATGGCTGTAAAATGCAAAACTTGTATTGACTGGATATCAAAAATGTTTCACGGCACCGTGTTTCACGGCACATACGCACTGTGTTGACGGGATAAATACCAACATGATCTGAGCTGGGCTCATATGTCACTATTTCCAGTGACATCACAACCATATGTGACATTAACATGGGATCACTCGAAAGATGTGATCACTCAAAAAAGTTGGGCCTTTGTCTAATTGAGCCCACTATATTTCAAATACCGGTATATAGGAAGGGAGAGATGATCACGGTCACTGAGGATTTGTGTCCACCTTGTTTGTAAGGTGAACATCTGTGTCTTACACACACAGTTTTCTAGCTTACGACTAACAAGGTGTATGAGACTAACAAGGTGTATGATCACGTGGTACTAACAACAAGTACTGAAATTTCCAGAATCCATCTGATTCAAAGTACGTATTCTTTTATAGTGTCCTTATTACGTAACAGATTTTGATGAAATATGGCGCATCAAACGCGTCTTGTTAAGCTGCATTTGGTGGTCTCTGTATTTTCGCCCAAACTTCTGTCGTTTTTGCGAAGAATCGATTTCCGTGTCTCCGACACAGAAATTGATTTTTTTGCAAAAATGACATAAGTCTGTGTCAAACTCACTGGACCACCAAATGCAGCTCATGAAGACGCGTTTACTGCGCCATATTTCATCATATTAAAGAAAATATTAAATAATACTTACTTTGGAATGGGCTACGTTGTTGTTGTTGTAACCACGTGATCATGCACCTTGACTAAAAACATATTCCGAATGCAATGGGTTAATGTCATGTCTCTTCGTCCTATTTGTTGTCATTGTGAGCTGTAAAAGTATCAATTATGTCCTCTATGATTCCCAACAATTTGTTCCCATGGCAAAAATGTGTCATTTAGAATTGTCATATTCCAGCAATTGTTTGTTGTTAGAGGATGAATGGTTTGCAACACCTGGGACACCCATTGTTGCAGCTTATCTCATGTGCTGCCCGATACATGTGCATGTTCAGGGGCCCGTTTCACTAAAATTTGTACAACTAAAATGATTGTAAGGGCAAAATTATGATAGTCTGAAAATTTCACATTGACATCGTTTTCTTGTAAACAATTATTGAATTTACATTTACAATAATTGTAAATCCATCAATTGAAATTTCCAGACGATCCTAAATTTGCACTTACGAACATTTTAGTCGTACAAAGTTTGGTGAAATGGACCCCAGTTTGTTAAACTACACCCTTGTGCACCGATCAATGTCTTTGCGACCTGAAGGGTTGGAGTGGCGGGCAATGGCCAGGTAATTAGATACATTCTAAAATCAACATCTTATGTCCCACTACTCAGAATTAAATCTGTGGCTGGGGCAGCATTGTTCCATCGAGACAACAGACATGTGAAACATCTCAATATCCCAATTTGAGGATGCTTAATCCTTTTGCTCCTATGTATGTGTAATTGGCGGGATATGGACATTTGCCCCCCGGACATTTGCCCCCCAGTCCAAAAATGGCAGGGTGGACATTTGCCCCCCAGTTGAAATGGCAGCTAGGACAATTGCCCCCCAGTCGAAATGTAGGGGCGGACATTTGCCCCCCAATGGAAATGGCAGCTAGGACATTTGCCCCCCAGTCGAAATGGCAGCTAGGACATTTGCCCCCCAGTCGAAATGTAGGGTAGGACATATTGTATGAAGTGTACCATGATACTTAATTATCAAAGACATCAAAGTAAATTGGGTGTGATTACTGATTAGCTTTAAACACTGATTACATAATGATATCCATTCACATAATTAGCAAAAGTTGTATTGTATGAAGTGTACCATGATACACTGTGGAACAACTCATTCAGCCACCTTGTAGGACATAAAAATCCCGGACTCTGGCATACTATTCAGTGTATACAGAAGGATCAACTCAACGTGATCACAGAAGTGGAGCGAGTGAGACAGGGTGCCCCAACACGTAAACGTGTCCGCCGCGAGACGAGAAATCTGCAGGATAGACTTAAACAACTGTGCCAGGACTTTGATGCTGGTGAGAAGGATGTGCGCGACTTCCTTAGAGCGGTCGGACATTCCGTCCGATTCGTCTAATTGACAATGTAACTCTAAAACGTGCTACATACTGATGTGCTATAATGTGACATTTTGTTATTTGTTCGAATTTCATAGTACTTGATACACAAACATTGATAATCATGCCAAGAGTGTGTTGACATTGACATTAATCTGTTATCTGTTTTAATTTCACGAGACATCGAAATAATGAGTATTATCATGGTTAGTTCATAGTACTTGATCACAAACATTGACAATCATGCCAAGATTGTGTTGATATTGACGTTAATCTATTATCATGTTTTTACACTTGATCACAAATTTATATGCTCAAATAAACTGGTTGTTTGGAAATGTGTTGTAATCTTGTCACACCTTGTCATACCTCAAATTGTTCACTAGGGGGCAAATGTCCTAACTGCCATTTCGACTGGGGGGCAAATGTCCTAGCTGCCATTTCCATTGGGGGGCAAATGTCCGCCCTACATATTGACTGGGGGGCAAATGTCCTAGCTGCCATTTCAACTGGGGGGCAAATGTCCGCCCCTACATTTCGACTGGGGGGCAATTGTCCACCCTGCCATTTTTGGACTGGGGGGCAAATGTCCGGGGGGCAAATGTCCTACATTCGTAATTGGCTGTTACCTGTAAATTTGACACTACTAAGGTGCTGCACTGGCCATGAACACAATAAGGCCATGATTTCACAGTGTGTCACATATCACTATCAGTTTCAGGAAGTGAGGAAACAGGATGACATAAAATCAGTGAAAAGATGTGCCAGTCTACAGGTAGAGAATCAAACATTTACATCGGAATGTTTGAAGGGTTCCTCCATCACGCCATAACTTGACGATGAATTTAACCCTTAGACCGCTACACGCAACAATTATTGTCTGCTGTTGCTTTTATATCTTGCCTTATTTCTCAATAAAAACATGTTTTGACAGCACTTCAGAATCATTTCCAATGGAAATGATTCTAAAGTGCTGTCAAAGTATGTTGTAAGCTATTCTAAAGAGCTGTTAAAGCACGTTTTTGATGATAAAAATGGAAAATAGAAAATACACAGCAGACAACAAAAAATTAAGATAGCGGTGTAAGGGTTAATGGACTATTTTTTGGGGCATATTCATGTTTTACAAACATAATATCTAGTTCTAACAGTCATATAATGCACAATTCTGCCTGTCTGTGGTTGTAATGTAACACATGGGCGTCAAACTGACAAAAGGTGTCTTGTGAAATTTGTAAGAAGTGTAGCCACAGATCAACTGACATTTCTCTGTGATTATGGCCAACCCTGAATGCCATCCACTCTGATTATTATTTTCTGAATGTATGTGATATTGATGGACATTATCATGATGAGCAGGCTCTGCACTAGCTACAAATGGAAAACCTTACTGTAAGGCCATTGTAAAATAAATGCTAGATTCTCATCCATTTTTTGTTCAAAATGGGGGCGGGGGGGGTGAATTTTTTTATTTATTTTTATATTTTAAGGATATCGGAACCATCGTTTGTGTTAACTCTTTGCATGCTGGGAATGAAAATAATGGCTATACTCTCTAACTTAATTAATAGCAAATGACAACTCATCAATGTCTTTTTTCTTTCTCTCTGAAAATATGTAATTACCCATCGCATGCTCCCAACTATCCACCACGTATTGCCAATAAAAAAAAAGATTGGGGCAGGCCTTAATTCTCGGGGCGGGTGGGGATGAGAATCCAGCATTTATCTCATTATGGCCTAACCCTTGCATTGTGTCCTTGCCCGATATCTGTGTTGACCGCTTGTAGGGTTGCTACGGATTCCAGGAGTAAAACACAGTATTCCTGTTATATCTTTAATTTAAACTTATTTTATTTGCATATTGTTTACAAGTTCATTGTCAATGTCAATGCTATATACAGTACTATGCAAATGGGATTTTATTGAAAGCAAGCTTATTTAAATCCTCTCCCTTATATCTTTAAAGTGACTAGAAGTGGATTGTACTAAGTGATCTTAAATTAGGACATAAAGGCACCTGGCAGTAGATTAAGATGTTGAAAGTACTCTTGAATTTTCCCAATTGGTTGCTGCCAATTACATGAGTAAAATACAGTATACACTTTTTGCCATAAAAAGTGATTAAAAGGGATTTGGTCTACTAAAGATCTTGCATCTGGACACTGTAAAAGCACCTGGCAGTAGATTAAGATATTCAAGTTACCGAATAAGTTGCTGTAGACTAAAAGATGATTGGACTATGTGATCCCAAATTTGGACATTATAACTGTATCTGACATTAGATTTGGATATTATCAGTAGAAAGTTGAATTTGCAATTCGCCCATGATGTTTTCTGTGTGCTCACCTATTTGTGCATGACCTCATATTACGAAAGTCAATACACACATGTCAATGTTGTCTATGTGTCTGTCTGCCTATCTGTCTGGGCATCACAAAGTGGTGATGGTGATAATTAAAGGTGTCAGTGGAAGAAGTGGGCTAACTCCCCCCTTCCACTGACCTCTTCAATTATTCCTTTTGTCTATGTGTCTGTCTGCCTCTCTGTCTGGGCATCACAAAGTGGTGATGTTGATAAATGAAGGGGTCAGTGGAAGAAGGGGGATAACTCCTTTATGGAGTTAGCCCCCATCTTCCACTGACCCCTTCAAAATCTTCATCACCACATTTATACAACAATGTGTGCTCTTTGTAAGTTGTCATTTCTCATGAAGTCACCACAAATAAATCTGTAATGTTGAATCGGCAATAAAACACGATAACGCAGATCTGGAGCAGTGTTTGCATAAAATATTTACAAAGAACAAGTTATTTAGATCACACGCGGCATATTGGCAATAATTGGTTGCTGCCACATGTGCATTGTGTAATAGTGTAGTAGAATACTAGTTTAGCTAATTACTTCCCCTGGTACATGTAGGCCGACAAATGGGAATTTGTATATCCCTATGCACATTGCAGTAGAATCAATCTGTAAGTCTATAGGAACTGTACTGTGCTCAGGCTCAACCAATCAAATTACTTAAGTTTGAGTAAATGTTTCACGTCAAAAATGAATCGCATAAACATATTTCTCATCTAGTATTCTAGCACAGAGTGCAGCACCGGTGATCAGAGCTCCAGATAAGCTGCGTATTTGCGTAAATACCCAATTAAAATTGCCAAAAACCCAATTGAAATCAGAAGTAGCGAGTATCAAAAAGCAATAACAAATTTGTGGTGCCTTTATCATGCTACAGAAAACAATAAACAGACCACAAATATAGCATATTTTTCTTGTTTTCCATGAAAACACATCTTGGTATTTCATTAGAATTGTCTCCTTGGAGACAATTCTAATGAAATGCTAAGACATGTTTTCATTTCGAAGCAAACTATTCAATAATTGCTGTCTGTTGATGTGTAAACAGTAGTGTAATTTTATTTTACCCAATTAAAATATTGAAATTCCTTCAGATATGATGGAGTGAAAATACTCAATTACTAATTCTTTATCTGGAGCCTTGGGTGATGCAACATTTTATTAGAATCGCATCATACTCGGTGAGACCACTTAGTGCGTATATTCCAATACTCGACCGGATTGAGCAATTATGCACTAGAGGAAGAAGTGAATAACACATTTATTTATGTGCCCAACTTGAGAATTTGGAGACTAATTGAGGATTACAGGGTTAAACATTACACAAGTGGGGGTCTAGCACTCCAGATAAACTCTAGGCCCACAAGCTGATTCGAGACACACCATGTGATTTTGTACCTTCTGCGTAATTTCATCCGATACATTTACAAAATTTACAATATTTTGCGTAAATGGCGTCAAAAGTTGACAAAATGTTCATGTACTCCGAAAATTTTGTCAACTTTTGACTTCATTTAAGAAGAATATTTTAAATTTTGTAAACGTATTTAATGAAATTACGCAGATGTCCGAAGGTACAAAATCACATGGCGTGTCTCATTCTATGTCTGAGGTTCTCTTGCAGTCTTATAAAACATGGTCATCTGCTGAGAATCTGCAACATAATTTTCTGTGGCCTAATATGTGGCTATGACAGGAAAAATGCATCAGGGGCCCATTTCACTAACCTTCGTACAACTAAAATGTTCGTAAGTGCAAATTTAGGATCGTCTGTAAATTTCAATTAATGGATTTACATTTATTGAGCATAGGCTGCTTATGCAGCCTATGCTCAATAAATGCAAATCCAATAATTGTTTACACGAAAACGTTGTTAATGTGGAATTTACAGACTACAGTCAGAATTCGTTACAGCGGCACACGTTATAGCGGCATATTCGCCTCCCGGCACAATAAGCCGCCAAACCGCCGCCGCACAATAAGCCGCCGGTACCCGGCGTCGCTGGTACCAGCGCTGTGACCCAGCTCTGTTATCCGGCATTACGGAAACCGATATTCGGGAACCAGTCACTGACCATATAATGTGCGTCATAACCATGATAACGGCGCCGGTACCCGGCATCGCTGGTACCCGGCGTCGCTGGTACCAGCTCTGTTATCCGGCATTACGTGCCGGAAACCGATATTCGGGAACCAGTCACTGACCATATCTAAACAATTTCTACAGCTGATTAACCCCGACCTGCTGTCATAAATCGCGGCAATTAACGTGTCGGTACCTTGTCACCTGCTGTGATGTACTATTTTGCAAACATCAATTAAGAAATGAACAGTTAGCAACTAAATTTACAAGTGATTAAATCCAGCAAGGACCGATAGATTGTAAATAAAAAAATATCATAATCGTGAACAATTTAAATAATTATCGTGTAGCATTGCCTCTGGGGCGAGTTCAGATAGGGACGAATCGTCATGTAAATATTTAAAGGGAAACCACTCTACAGGGATCCTCTAGATTATCGGACAAAAA
This sequence comes from Conchocele bisecta, assembly GCA_029237695.1. Lineage (NCBI taxonomy): Eukaryota > Metazoa > Mollusca > Bivalvia > Lucinida > Thyasiridae > Conchocele > Conchocele bisecta. The sequence goes on from CM055267.1 coordinate 45,333,185, forward strand.
TGGCTGTTTTTTTATGATATTTTTCTTAAAATAGCAGCTACGGGCATACAATTTTCACAGAACAATCGTCGGTTCTTGCTTTCTCAACGCATGCAAACTATTGAGCAAACTGTGCCATCTTTGTCACTTAAAATTGGGTCAGATCATCAGTCGTAAGATTGCCCCAAAATTAACATCGACAATCAATTATCCGGACAAATGTATAACCGTCTTATAACTTGTATTCTCACCTTCAAATCATAATTGTATCGCCTGAAAACCAGTATAAACAGCATTGTGTTGTTTTGCAGAAAAAACAATCACCATTCGCTTCTTGGAAAACATCGTAATATAGAATTTATTGTATTTATAGTACAACTCTGCAATGACGTAATGGGCGCACTCGATTGAGCTCTTCATAATTTGGTGGAAAATCCGCGGTAATGATCGTTTCGTACACTGGTGTTTTCGCACCTGTCGATTTTATCCACGAATTAATATGGGTGCGAAATGGTGTGTAATGGCTTGGGTCCGAAATGGCTTGGGGCGATTTGGCCTTGAAACAATTATTATTTGTTTTTGAATAATAAGTAGCTCTTCGTTCTTTTTCTATCATGATACATTTTCGCATTCCTTCCTATCTGCTCTGTATTGTACATTGTGTATTAAACAGTCTGACAATTATATTGGAGGAATGCATCGTATCGTGTGCATACTTCACACAACAGAGTATTGAAAAACTCTATAGGGGGCCTCAAATTATGCGCATGCGCAGTGACACATACAAGCCCCCGCGCGACATTTGACGTTGTAAACAACTTGTGGACATAGTTGGGGGAATGTTTTCAGAAAAATTTACTAAAATGTTTACCTTGGCGATATATTATTCACACTGGCATGGAAACAGCAAGCACCTGAGTGACTTAGATGTGTTCGTTGCAAAATCGGATCAAATGAATGCGTTTAATTAACAGCTATTTTGATTTGTCCGATAAATTGATTGTCCGGATAATTGGTAGGACCCCCCTGTACATGTTTTTGCTTTGCAATTTTATAAATTTTAGCATGTAAATTAAAACAAACTGTTTATTAAAATATGTGTTTCTTTTATAAATGCACATGTTTGCGAATTGCTAACAATAAAGAAACAATTTCACAGATAATTCGGTATTCACCACGCGCTCTACAATTAACAACAGGTTCGCCTGCAACCTAGACTTTGTCAAATACCGGATTAGCTTTGAATTTTGTTTGCTTCCTTGATATAAATTCGTATATATGCATTGCTTTATCAATGTGGTGACAAATAAGTATATATCTCACCGATAATGCTAATGTAAAATGACAGCAAATAGCGTCGATACAATGCGTGGTTACCAATTACCGACATGTTCCAATTACCGGAATTATCACGACAGTCTGATAGCGAGGAGAAAATCGCCGATTCTTTATACCGGCATATTCGTTATAACGGCATATTCGTCTCTGACGAACTATGCCGTTGTAACGAATTCTGACTGTATCATAATTTTGCACTTACGAACATTTTAGTCATACGAAGTTTAGTGAAACGGCCTCCAGTATTGCTTCTGATCAAATAGCACGCATCAGTAGCCTGATAGCGATCTATAGTGCATGTTAGAAGCATGCTGGGTGTTTCATTGATGTATGGCGAACAGTGCAGATCCTGATCAGCCTTCGTACGGATGCACAGGCTGATCTGGATCTACACTGGTCGCAAAACCAGTAAGTCCCATTTCTCCAATGACAGCCATATATACAATATTTGGAGTCTACTTAGTTGTGACTTAACCTGCATATTTTCCGTTTTATACTTAAAATGTTGCACTATATCGCTACACCACGCTCAACGGTCAAAATATGCATAATAGCATTTACATTACTCAGAACTATTATGTGACAGACATGACATACATAGTACATCTCCTGAGGGGGTTCGAGCTGTCGGATCTGTAGCCTATTTCACCAACATTGCAAAGTATAATTTTCTAGCAAAGTATACTTTGAGGGACAAATTTTCAGTTTTAGGATAAATTTATTAATTTTTATTATACTGAATTTATTACATTATCACAGCCAAAATGGCTGTGATAATAAATTCAGTATAATAATTCTGTACACTTTTAATCATCAAATATATGCAGTTGGTAATTCTACATGAAATAATGCATTTCGGGGGAAAATAAAAGATTACTCCCTCAAAGTATACTTTGCTAGAAAAGTATACTTTGCAATGTTGGTGAAATCGGCTACAGGAGCTAGTCTGGCCAGAAATATTATAAAATTACAAATCAAGAGATTTATCAAAATCGAGCTCAACTTCATGTACCAGAAAAAAAAAATACATTACAAGTGCGGTTTTATTGTACTTGTTCATGTCTGTCACAGACTTCGTTCTGAGTACATAACTCTAATTACATTTCATTACTTTGTATTACATTAGAGTACCGTAGTATTTCCAAATTTGCGTTCTTTATTTACTTTCTACTTCATGGAGAGTGACCGAAATTTGCTAATACACACTTTATTAGGTGAGTTTGTGTTAATACTTTTGTATCGTATTGTGGAATTTCTCTCAATAACAATATAGCGAAGTATGAATGTGAACACTCTGCAGATTTTTTCTATATTTTAGTGCGGGAAATGTAAATGCTATTATGCAAATTTATACCATTGACTCTGGTGTAGCGATATAGTGCAACCCGTTGCCTAAAAAGCAGAAAACATGCAGCTATCACAGACTTTGCCAATATTGTCAGAGTCCTTGACACAAACTCCTCCTAGCACTGGCTTAGGCAAAACTCGATGTAAATTGAACACAATTAATACCAAAATTAGCCGAAATGTACATAACTGTTCAAATGACAATCATGTCTTAATGACCACAAAGGATCGAACAATATTAAATCACTGGAAGGAAGCCCCATTTCTCCAGTCACAGCCACGCATAGCCAGCCATTTTTCTTTGTATGGCCCTCAGAAGACTTGTGGATAATCACCCACATTCCTTCTGCACCCCGTCAAGAGATCATCGACAGATCGCAAATACTTGTACTGTACTTATCGGGCGAAAGTAGTTGCGCGTCAACCTCAGGTGTAATTCAATTGTGACTGTGACTGGAGAAATGGTGCTTATAGGATTTGTGACCAGTGTATATAGCTCCTGATCAAATATCACACTCCTATAGCCTGATAATGATATGTATTGCTTGTTATAAACATGACAGGTGTGTAATTGAGGGAATGGCGAACAGTGCAGATCCTGATCAGACTGTGTGGATGCACAGGCTGATCTGGATCTACACTGGTCGCAAAACCTATAAGCCCCATTTCTCCAGTCACAGCCATAATTACCTGTACGAGGTAGCAATGTAAGGCGAGTTATTGATTTTGTTTGCGTTTGTCACGTTTTACTGAGATACAAATCATTGCTTCTAATAGGTCATAGTTTAGTGATAGCGAGATGAATAGTAAACATATAAATTAGCAAATCATAACTTGATATTTTATAAGCAGTTTACCATTCACGCTGTTTGCCATGGTAGCATAGAAAGAAACATACTTAATGTTTTATGTACGCACATCAAAAGCAATTAAATTTTACAAGTTACTATTCGTATTTTATTTGCTTAAAGGTACATGCCCACTCATTAGGCACAAAATGTTCTTTATAGGAACAACTGTGTCACTATTCCAGTTCTAAAAATTACGAGTGACCGCTGTACAGATATAATCATTTATTAATATTTATTTTAATGACAGTGACGCGCGGTGGTATCAGGCTATTTTCATATGCAAATGAGGCATACATTACGCAAACATTGTATTAGCGAGCCTACCTCACCAAACCCCCGGTTACCTATGTAAACAGCGGGTTTGGTGAGGTTGCCGCGCAATAGGTAATGCGGTCAAATAGGTCACGATGCAGTGACTATTTTCAATCAATAACTTATGTTGTAAGCGATTGTAATGTGTATTTTCAATATTTATATTATTAAAATGTATCATATCGGTACCCCTTTAAGTAATATTTGTATATATTTTAAATGTAATGAAGTTGTCATGAAGCGTATGAATATAAGTATTAATTAATCCAGTTTATATTGAGGCAAATCACACAGCCTAAAAAACATAGTGCTGGAGTATAGACCATAGTATCGTATATTATTCATAAGTATATCACTATTAAACATTAATTACAATATGTATCATATTATTAAAACAGTAGATGCTACCGCTGTTTCGCTGTATGTGATATTTAACAACAAATATTTTTTTATTCGTCCGCGTACGGATTTCTGTCACACAAAGCGCCATTTTCAGTTCATATTTTGACCTGTGCATATAAACCGGTACTAAGTTTAAACAACGCTCGATTCCGTCCAATTCAGATTTCTCTGCAGAATGTTCAGAACTAACTACATATTAAGTAATGTTGCTAAATAAGTGTTAACGGCTGGAACATGGTTATCACTAAAAGGAAGAAACCACAGTCGTATTATTGAAAAATAAGATTTACCTGAGACCTCATGGAGGCCGCCATTAATCCAGTGTAAACAATAGACCGTGTGATCCCATTTCCTGAGTAGCCCCCGCTTAGTGAAACGATGTGCTAATCATGATATTATGTTCCCCAATAATTGGAAACGGTTTGAATTTCTCGGTAAAAACTACGAAAGTCATAAAAAAATAACGATGTATATTTAACATTGGATACGCTTAAACGGTATTACTCTCTCATCGATCGTCAGTTGTCCGTCGATAGCGATTTAACGTACTGATCTGGTCTTAATTTATTGTCAACTTTCAACGCCATTTACAGAATATATGGTTAATTTTGGAAATAAATAACGGCAAATTACGATGACGTCTGCTCTGAAATATCTGTCAACATGCGGACGTAATTTAAGGAAATCGATTATATTTTAAGGCTACATCTGTGACTAATTACGAATTTATGTATGTCTTTGGCTACACCCGACACATTACACAGATCTAGTTGTAAATACACGTCGCTTTGTGTGGGGAAAAAATCGATAATGCGTAGTTGTGTGTGACGAGGTGTTGATCTGATGACACCACACAGCTGTGACCCTTAGGCAATGTTTTGAAATTGACGTGTCGTTTTGATGTGTGCCGCAACACCTCACTGTCGGAGACAACATGACAATTAACGATATACTCTCGATTATACACAGATCTATTAGACGGCTGGTTATTTAAAATAAAGAGTAGTTCAGTACACCTTCGCCGATATTGTTTTTTAGAAAATCAGTAATATTTTCCGTAAATGGTGTTGAAAAGTTGACAAAAATTCTATCACCGTATTTAGTTGTGCCGATATTGTTTTAAAAAATCAGTAATTTTTTTCCGTAAATGGTGTTGAAAATTGACAAAATATATAGCCGCATTTCTCCGATATTTGTTTAGAAAATCACCAATACTTTCTGTAAATGGTGTTGACACAAAATGCAGCGTTCACGCGGAATTCAAATAAAATACAAAATAATAATTTAATAAATAGACGCCGATGGCTACTGTGTTTGCGGCCATGAATTCTGGTCGTGGTAGCCACAGGCGCAGTTCGAACAGTGTTGTGAGCAGATGGAGGACAATAATTATTTCAAATTCATAAAAAAAATTTTGCTGTCCGAAAATTAATTAAAGATTTTGGGACAGTAAAACATTATATGGTATAGACAGTATAGACAGTACCTCAAACTTAAAAAAACAGTAACAAACTGCTGTGTATATATTACTTAAACTTAAAACATCAGTAACAAACTGTCTGTGTATATATTACTTAAAGACAGACACTTTAATTGTTGGTAAGCTTCTATCAATTTATAGGTATTTTTATTAAAATCATAAAATTGTGAAAATATTAAAAAATATTAAAATCACAAAAATAATATATATGGAGAAAAAATGTTTATACCACGTCGAGGTTTGAACCCCCGACCTTTTCGGGAATCGGTAATTAAATCATTGAAGTCGGCGACCTTAACCTCACGACTGTTGCGCCATTTATGACAATCACAGTTATACAGAAGTGCTATCAGTATTACGCCACCATTTGAACGTAATAATTATAAATATTTGCAACTCCATCTACAACAATACCGTTACAGAGATACGCTATTGAAACAACATGTATTAGTACCCATAACACAACAAAGTAATGTATCATTATATATCACAGGAGATAGCTTAAAACTATATATCCTAATCATAAACAGAACAATCCGCTTGGCTCGTATGAAAATAGTTCGCGTGATATTGATTATCTCCCTTGCTGAAAGTAGTTCAGTGATTTATTAATTCCAAATAAGACGTGTTTGCGTAATGTAATATTTGTTTAATTATTTATACTAATTAAATGAGTCATCTGAATACATAATATTTTTGACAAATTATAAAGTATGATCATTGCACATCAAAACCATAAATACAGAGGATACATAGTAATGTCCGTTAACATTTTAAGGAAACACCGTTATCGCCCCTGATATCAGTGTGAAAATTTACATCTGATATAAAATGTATAAATATTGCCAAACAATATGTGGGGTAATGGTGAATGAATGTTTACTTTGCCAGAAAATGTCTCAGATTATGTCTCTAATATAAAGTGCAGTCTGTGCGTACTGTGTGGGCATGTACCTTTAACGTAAGTATAAAATAATCGCACAAACATGTGTTTTACATCACTAGATTATGCAATTAAATTGACTGTCGCAGGTGATACATCAGATTGTAAATTTTATTAAAATGTAATATCTTTTGTTTTTACAAAGCCATATCATTTGTATGATGTCTTGTAAGTGCATATACGTTAAAAAACCAGCAATGCAAATCACACTTAAATAATTAACACCATTTGCATTATATTATATCACATTCCAGACATATCTGAGACAGCCTCACTTTATAGTCAATTATGATTTGTATCAGATGGAAATGAGCATTTTGACTACTTTTATGAAGTTGTATATAGATTATTAATTATATTTATTGCAGGAAACAGGGGGCCGTTTCACTAAACTTTGTACGACTAAAATGTGTGTTAGTGCACATTTATGATTGTCTTTACATTTCACATTAACAATGTTTTCTTGTAAACAATTATTGGATTTACATTTATTGAGCATAGGCTGCGTATGCAGCCTATGCTCAATAAATGTAAATTCATCAATTGAAATGTACAGACGATCCTAAATTTGCACTTACAAACATTTTAGTCATACAAAGTTTAGTGAAACGGGCCGCAGGCTCTGACAATGTAATAACAGAGTGTCATAAAATCATAATACACTAGTGTAATAAATACATGCAATTAAAGGAGACTGCTATGCAAAACATGTGAGGTGATTACTACAGCTTTGGTGTATGATCATGTGTTTATGTCTAACACTTGTGTTGATTTAAGCCTTACACCGCTATCTTATTTTTTTTGTCGTCTGCTGTTTATTTTCTATTTTGCATTTTTATCATCAAAACATACTTTGACAGCACTTTAGAATAATTTACAACATGCTTTGACAGCACTTCAGAATCATTTCCGTTGGAAATGATTCTGAAGTGCTGTCAAACCATGTTTTTATTGAGAAATAAGGCATGATATAAGGGCAACAGCAGACGACAATTGTTGTGAGTAGCGGTCTAAGGGTTAATACTATATTTATTAAAGGTACATGCCCACTCAGTAGACACAAAATGTTCTTATATGAATTAAATAAGTGAATAAGTGAATAATTGTGTCACTATTCCACCAGTTCTAAAAATTAGAATTGCCCGCTATACTGATATAATCATTTAGTAATATTTATTTTACTGATAGTGACTCACGGTGGTATCCGGCTATTTTCATGCGCAAATGAGGTATGATATTTTTAATTATTTATACTAACTAAAGGCGTCGCCTGAAAACATAATATTTTTAACAGATTATAAAGTATGATCATTGCACATCAAAAAATAAATACAGATAATAAATAGTAATGTCTGTTAACATTGTAAGGAAACAGTTATCGCCCCTGATATCAGCGTGGAAATTTACGTCCGATATAAAATGTATAATAACGCCATTCAATATTTGGGGTAATGGTGTATAGCAGACACTGATACTTTTTAGAACTGTTGGAATAGTGACACAATTATACAATTATTTAATTTCTATAAAGAACAGTTTGTACCTACTGAGTGGGCATGTACGGAGAGCTCCAGTTAAGGTGCGTAATTTGATCAACTTTGGGGAGACTTTCGTTATTTCTTCGCCAAAATTGGCAAGTTGGGAGTGCTTTAGAATCGTCTCGATGAGACGATTCTAAAGCAATCCCAACTTGCCATTTTTCGTGAAGAAATAAGAAAACTACCCGGAAAATTTGGTCCAATTACGCACCTTAACTGGAGCTCTGCATGTACCTATAAACATGTTCACTGGTTTCATATTAAATCACCATTCACCTCAGGTCCTCTACAAATTGCAAAAGTATTAATTTGAGAATCGGTCTCCAAATCGCAAAATTCTTAGCAAATGTCCACTTCATTGATATTTGTAACATCATGACATCGCGTCGTTTTACGCACTTTTCCTATGATTTTACGATTGCATGAATATATTTTGGTATTATACAGTAACTATTAATCTTACATTTTTACTGTATCATCAGATACAGTTATGTCAACGTCCAATGTATATGTTAATATTTTTAGTTATCGCCATTTTTAGCCAGGTTTTTTGGAAAAAAATCCAGGCTATTGGATTGGCGAAAGCCGGGCGGGCGGGCCGGCGGGCCGGCGGGCCGGCGGGGCGGCGGGCGGGCGGGCGGGCGGGCGGCGGGCAGCGTCCACAATCAATGTTAAGTTTTCGTGTTTGAGTCCATTTCTTTGTTACTGTACCACCTAGGACCACCAAACTTTCACAGCTTCATAATCAAGGGGTGCCCACCACATATCACTATCCAACATGTTACTTTTTTTTTTTTTTTTTTTAACTTGACCCATTTTTTCCACGTAGTCGACTTAGCCATTTTCAATGTTAACTTTTCGCGTTTACAATGTTAAGTTTTCGTGTTTAAGTCCATTTCTTTGGTACTGTACCACCTAGGACCACCAAACTTTCACAGCTTCATAACCAAGGGGTGCCTACCACATACAACTATCCAACATGTGACCATTTTTTTACCTTCACCTATTATTTCTACGTAATTGACTTAGCCATTTTCAACGTTAACTTTTTAACGTACGTCTAGTTAAAGTTTTTTGGTTTTAAAACTTTTTCGTTATACTATATCTCTGCAACTGCTTTGCCCATTACCTTGAAACTTCACATGGGTGTTTATCATCATCCATATTTTCATTCTAACCCCCAACCGTGCGGCCCCTGTGCCCAATGTCAAGGTCAAATTACTTTTGTTAAAGTTTTTTTGTGTACTATATCTCTGCAACTGCTTCACCCAATACCTTGATACTTCACATGGGTGTTTATCATCATTGTTGCACCTGCTTGCGGAAAGCGCGATCCTGTGCCCAATGTCAAGGTCAAATTACTTGGAATTTTTTTGTTAAAGTTTTTTTGTGTACTATATCTCTGCAACTCTTGCAATTCACCCAATATCTTGATACTTCACATAAGGGTGTTTATCATCATTGTCGCACCTGCTTGCGGAAGAGCGCGATCCTGTGCCCAATGTCAAGTCAAATTACTTTGAATTTTTTTGTTAAAGTTTTTTCGTGTACTATATCTCTGCAACTGCTTCACCCAATACCTTGATACTTCACATGGGTGTTTATCATCATTGTCGCACCTGCTTGCGGAAAGCGCGATCCTGTGCCCAATGTCAAGGTCAAATTACTTTGACTTTTTTGTTAAAGTTTTTTTGTGTACTATATCTCTGCAACTGCTTCACCCAATACCTTGATACTTCACATGGGTGTTTATCATCATTGTCGCACCTGCTTGCAGAAAGCGCGATCCTGTGCCCCATGTCAAGTTCAAATTACTTTTAATTTTTGAAATTTTTTTGTTAAAGTTTTTTCGTGTACTATATCTCTGCAACTGCTTCACCCAATACCTTGATACTTCACATGGGTGTTTATCATCATTGTCACACCTGCTTGCGGAAAGCGCGATATCGTCGGCATTTTGGCATACGTCCGTCCGTTCGTCCGTGTGTCCGGTTAAAGTTTTTTGGTTAAAGTTTTTCCATCTACTATATCTATTTTTTTAGTGTCCATGCCTCGCCCCAAGGCGCGACATGCAGGCCACGGCCATCTAGTCTACAAAAAGTGGGTATAATTATGTTATCCAAGTGTCTATGCTTGGAAAAAACCTGGCCTTCGTGGCTTTGCGTCGTTTCTTGTATTTATCTATTTCTAGCTATGGCTGTTGGTCGCCATATTTGCCGGTATCTGGTCAATTTGTTCTCATGTTAATTCACTCTCAAGTCAAGTCGTCCTCATTTTGGTAAATTTGCTCTCATCGCATATCATCGTCAATTCGTTCTAAGTTTTAATCGTCTTGGGTGGTCGTAGGTAATTTAACGATCAGAGTTAGCTGTTAAACACCAAGAATCAATCAATTATCTGTCCGTCGTCCATGAACTTCTGAACCACATACAAACGTCACAAAACTTCCATTATAGTCTTTGAGTGAAAAAATTGCAGATTTGACAAAATGTGAAAAAAACACTGACAAGCCGATGTGAACCTGTTTTGCTCCTGGTCCGGCCCTCTGATATTCAACAAATGTATCTGAGAGTTAGATCAATCAAGTTATGTCCATTACATGTAGTAGGTATTGGTTGAGTGATCTGGTGTTTTGTTAGGGTGCAGTCCCCACACCAGATCAAGATTGTTATAAAGGCTGCCATTGGGGGCATCATCAGTCTGGGGCAGGCACGCTTTACTACATTTTGTGTCTGTCGATTCAGTTTCAGTTCTTTCAGTACTTTGATATGATACCCAACAATCATGCTACAGGGAAGTGTGTGGTCTACCTTGTTGGGTTGTTGGCTGAGAAAAGGTTCCTTACGACATTGACGACCAGCATAGTCCCAGATCAGTCTGTGCGATAGCGCAGTCTGATCAGGGCCTATGCTGTTTGCGATTCAGTCATTGAAGTAGCCTTACTATCAGCTAAATTATTAGTCACTATCAGCTAAATGATTAGTCATCTAGTCCAACTATGACTGTGATGATGGAAAATGATCATGTTCTCCAATGGCCGCCAATGTTGTACTGTGCCGTTTCTCAGCCCCTAGGCTGTATCTCCCATTATTCAGCTTGCTATTTCACAGAATGGCACACTTTATTATTAGCTGATCTATTTATAGATCGGCTAATATATTGGTCATCCATCAAATTCTGAAAAAGTTTGTAGCAACCCTTTTCTCCGCTATTCGGTAATCTACGAACGCGAATTTTGCTGTATCACTTCCAAATTGCATCAACCGATAAAGTTTGCATTTTTGGCAATTATCTCCGTTTAAAACTTTAAATATAGCCAAATAACACAATTTTGAATACGTAATGAGCTGAACACCGGAAGAGATTGAACCCGGAAGTTGTTGTTGTTGAAGTCCATAGTTGGCTCTAATGGCCATATACGCCAACATACGCCGATTATTGGGCTAATTTAAAGCTTTTATTTATTAAACAGAACAAGTTTCAGCCACGTATAATCGCATAAAATGTGTTTATTCGGCTAGTTTATAATCGACCTCTGCTCAAAATTTCCTCCGACTAGCAACCCCAGCATCTCGGGTTTATCCCATAGGATCCAGCACGCGCGATTGCGGCAATCCCCCTTAATTATTGTCAATGCCGCAAATTATTGATTGTCTTGCGCCCGACATCGCGCAAAAAATCACGGATGGGCCCCTTTTTAAATGACCAGTGCGCACATTAAAAAAACGTAATTGACTATTTAAACGCGCTGCGTATTTAAATCATTTGAAGGCGTGCAGTTCAATCGAGTTTGTGCGGCCGTTGAACGTAAGCTTCGAGTCGATTTAAACCATTTAAATCGATAAACAAGGGATAAACAAGTGACAACGTTAACCTGTTATGCTCCATTAAGAAGTAATAAGCTTATGGCAAATCATATTACTTTGGGGCCGAGCTACTAAAGTGACTGGTGTGGCATGGAAATTTTGAGTTCTGATTTTGGGAATTTTCCTCATCGTGGACCCGTTTAATGCGGGATAGTACAACCCGTTGGCCGGGCCTTAAATGACCTTAGCTGTTGATAGGCCGTTAAACCATAATACTCACTCGCTCATTCATTCCGGCCTTAAATGACCTTAGCTGTTGATAGGCCGTTAAACCATAATACTCACTCGCTCATTCATCCCTTTCATACATTTTATTTGTATGAAGTTTAGTGAAACGGCCCCCAGCTCCCCCAGCCCAACGTCATTGCATTTGCATTATGGTCTGTTGTGACATCTAATTCTGCGGAATTCATAGTGTCATGAAAAAAATTATTAGCTTTCTTATTTCTCACCAAAAGTATCCTATTACTTTTAGGGACTGGGGCTAAGTGATTCTAGTGTGGTGATAACTTATTAAGGGCTGAATATATATTTTTCTGTAAATATTTCAGTTCTGATTTTGGGATTTTCTTATTTTACAAGTGAAATATGTGATCCGACTCCATTAACCCGGCCTAAAATGACCTTAGCTGTTGACAGGCCGTTAAACGCCATTAAATAAATAAATAAATTCCCACCAACTGTATATGTTGTAACCACTCAATTAACTCATCAAAATAGTTCAAATGAGTGGTAGGTTACACTGTAATTCTGGTATACCGTTAGTTGAACCTGTCTTTGTAGACCACCCAAGTGAGCTCAGAATACATTTAATGGTTTTCACATAGGGTAACATGTATTGTAATCGCCTCGGACAGTTAGCCACGCCTAGACCCCCCTCGATGGGCTAGTCCATAGTGATATCTTGGAGTAACCATAACAAAAAAATGCATGGTGTTACTCAACGTTTAACTGTCATACGCAACCGCTAATACTTGCACTGAACAATATCAACAACGGATGTTTTACGTACAAAAATACATCGGATTATTTTGTTGCGTGTGATTTGCCCCCATTTGCGTCACAAATCGTGCGGTCATCGCTAAATTTAGTAACAGGCTATATTTTTCGGCAGAGTTAACTCCCCTCCGAATACTCTCCACCGGATAAACAACACGCGACTCGTTCAACACACAAACGATATCATGGGGTTACAGCTACCTGCATGTTGACCCAGCTTTTTTTAATGATCGCGATTGTGTCGCAACAAAACTCGAACGTGTGGGTCTAACTGATGTTAATCCTCATTCTATCGATGGATTTACAGCGGATTTTAGTGACATTCCCGAATTCTGCCTGATTGACATTTGTCTATGGTGGTCAATAAGTCAGTAAGTGATAAATTACAGTCAGGGAACAAAATAATGACAGTATAACACATCCAGCGTAGATTAATACCCATATTAATGCAAGTACTGAAAATACGACAACAAAAAAGTTTGGGCTTTCCATACATTGAAAATTTTGTCAGCGGTTTCCCCAATGACGTCATTTGTATGTTTTAATATACTCAATCCGGGGCCAACTATTTCATTCACAAAACAGAAGTAAACATGGCAATGTCAAAGTAATGCAGAAACCGACAAGGCATTTTCAGGCGCGACACCGCTTCCGTGGTGGAATTCTTGTAGTACCCTATGTTCAGTACTTTCAGTACTTTGATTAGAATTTTACAACCAATATCCAAATTTGAGGTCTGACCGATTTTATCCAAATGAGCATATGTCGGTCACAGCGCACATTTTGCGGGTTGAACTTTTTCAAAACACAGGTATTATGATATAAAATAGTTCCAACAGCTTGATCTCCTTTTCAGTGAGACTAAATTTATGTTATTGCAAATGCTTCAGTAGTCTTAAATGTGCGACGATTAATAGCCATACTTGATTATTCGCGATTCGTAACTCCATGGTTCGGTGCATGATTACAATCTTCGGTTTAGTTTCCATTCTCAGAATATAAATATATTTATCATTTTGGATTTTCCAAAAATCTACTTTTAACTCTACATTCATTCTGCAGATCTCAGCTACAGAAAAGACTGGTTTAATTTTATCGCTAAGCTGCTTCTCGATAGTATTGTTTCGCCAGGCTACTGTTGACAATGATACGTATGCTATCATGTCATGAGAAGGGTGTATTGTCTCAGCCCTACCTATTACTATAAAATATAATCTGTCATATTGTAGTTATCGTTTTCAGCCCCCTTGCCAATTCCGCTCAGAACGAACACTCAGACAGCCAGGTAGTTAGAGTTACTTCCCCTGGTCGGGTGTCGCTAGTCCGGTTCACTTCCGGGTTGACTGTTCGTTTATTTGAGAGCTGTTATGCAATTCACGACATCATGTCATTTGTCTACAGAGGACATCTTTTTAGAGACAAACCGCATCAGATATGTGGAACTGTCATGATCTGGGTAAGTTTTCGTAAGGTTTCTGAAAACTTGTGAACTTCCCGCGCTTATTTCTCGCAAAATGCTTTCCACTCTAGATTAATTATTAGTCTATTTGTCATCCACAAACACATACTGCGAAGAATTTCAGGATGTTCAGTCCTTTGATTGATTATAGGTGATCTCCCAGTCAATGACCACCAAACCAGCACATCCTCACTCTCACTATGTTTGCCTGTTGTCTTTTCTTTTGCACATGTTTTTGTTCTCTCCATAATAGGTCTATGGTGTGTCGGAGGGGGTGGGGGGACATCCCCACAACCATATATTGCATGGGCGGATTCAGGGGGGGGGAGTGGACCCGGCGGCGCGCCCACCCCCCCCCCTAAAATTTGTCGAGTAAAGATTTTTTACAAGGTACAAGGCACTTTTCATGCCAAGTGCCATGTATGTATTCCATGCATTTTTCGGTCGTTGTCTTATTGTTTCAAAATTTAAACATTTTCAATCAAAAATCATGTCTAAACATACTGTGACAGTGTCAATATTTTTGCTCCAAAATGCGCCAAAATGCAAGAAATGCGATGTAGATTTAAAAAAAAAATCCCCGGACCCCCCTAGCGCTATCATGAGCTCCGCTCGGTTGACTATTTTGCAATACTTGACTATATTATCGAACGAATATAGTCAAGTATTGCAAAATAGTTACGCCCCCCCCCCCCCCCCCACACCCCTAACCTGAAATCCTGGATCCGCACCTGTATTGTCATGTTAACCCTTAGACCGCTACACACAACAATTGTCGTCTGCTGTTGCTTTTATATCTTGCCTTATTTCTCAATAAAAAACATGGTTTGATAGCACTTCAGAATCATTTCCAATGGAAATGATTCTGAAGTGCTGTCAAAGCATGTTGTAAATTATTCTGAAGTGCTGTCAAAGCATGTTTTTGATGATAAAAATGGAAAATAGAAAATAAACAGCAGACGACAAATAAATTAAGATAGTGGTGTAAGGGTTAAAATGTGTCAGTGTACTTCTATGTTTTCTAGGAAACATAGGACACTATGTTTAACCCTTACTATGCTGAATTAAATTTTGTCGTCTGCCGGAAATGTTTTATTTTCAATATACAAAAACCACTGGAGACGATTCTCATGTGCAAGAATGTCTCCAGCATAGTGAGAGTTAACCCTTTTACCCCATATGGTTTGGTTCTTTCAAATAATGAACCTATATTATCATTACACATTACATTGAAACTAATCAAACAAGAAACACTGATGAATACACCCTGAAATGACGTCTGCACAAATAAAAAAAAAATAATATTTAACAACAGTTTACCAAAGTAGTAATGTCAATTTGAGAGTAATTTGACCTTCACCTTGAGCATAGGGATCGCATTGGCGGGCTATAGAATTATGATATGGATGACGATAAAGAAGTGTGTGAAGTTTCAAGTGAGATATTTTGTACATCAAACTTTAACATAGATTTTACAAAAACATTCAGAATAATTTGACCTTGGCCTTGTGCATGGGTTGTCTATAGAATGAATAGAGAGTATTAGGTAGCTGAACAGACAGAGAGACGGATCAATGAACAAATGGACAGGGTCAGTGACTCTTTGTACCAGGCCTAAAACAATTCTTGGATCAAGGTTGTTTAACCCTTTCCCTGTTTTGCGATATTTCGACTCTTCCAAATCCAAAACATCTGAATAAAAGAATCAAATGCTGGGTCAAATGGTGGTTAAATTATCTGATAGAGTAGAAAACATTGTGGGAAAAGGAGAAATTGCTTGTTACAAGCAATTTCTCCTTTTCCCACAATGTTTTCAAAAGACATCTTCTGCAGAGACGTGAATAGTCGTCTCTATCAGGGAAAGGGTTAACTATATATGCTGGCTGTGAACCTTCGACCGGCTGTTTACCTGTAGTGGAGACAATTACGGGCTTGCTGTTTAATTTGTCATGTAACAACATCAAATGGCTGCCTGCTCCACAGTGATGCTGATTCAGTTGATTTGCCGACGCGATATTAACCTATTTGTATTACTGATCTTGTTTTATCGACAATTCATCTCCCGGAGATGTTTGTACGGTAACTGCCCTGAAAATTGTCACTGACATTTGGCCTACTTGTTGATAAAACGGATCTATGAAATGTGTGACCAGAGTAGCCCCAAATGGACACTGATTTTTGTTCCTTTTTATTGAAAATGATAGTGGGATTCTCACATGTGGCTGTGACTGGAGAAATGGTGCTTATGGGATGTGACCAATGTAGCTCTGAATGGTCTGCGAAATAATAATTTACTGTCTGTTCCTTTCCTGCCGACAAACTTTTGGCTATTAAATGCATTAAATATAAAAAAAAAATATTGAATTGTAACTACTTTTTCATTTTCAACAATAACAAAAACAGACACCTTCCCCATTTCTTTTATTGCAATTGTATAATTAGGTCATCCAAGATGGCAGCTGAAAGGTAAAAGAATCATTCTTCAGTTACCAACTTCAAATTGCTATATCTCATGAACCGCTTGCTTGGTCAAATGTTACAGATATGATTCTTTGCTGAAGCCTTTTCAAATTTAATAAAAATGGCGGCGCCACACAATCGAAGATGGCCGCCATCCCAAAAGTGGATCAAATTCTTAACCATTTTCTCATGAACTCACAAGCCAATCTGAACGAAACTTTACAGAATTGATCGACCACTGATGCTCTTTCAGATTTGTTAAAATTGTGGCCCGTGGTTCATGTAAAGGTCATTCTTTTATTACCAACTTCAGATTGGTTTGGTTTGAGAGCAATTTGAAGGGTAAAATTGACGATGGGATTCATCCTTTACAGTTCCCTATTTTGCACTTATTCTGGCCCTCCAGTACTTGTAAAGTGTATCTGAGAGTTGGATAAAATTATGCCCCTTAACCCTTTACCTGTTTTGCGATATTTCGACTTCCAAATCGAAAACATCTGAATAAAAGAACCAAATGCTGGGTCAAATGATGGTTAAATTATCTGATAGAGTAGAAAACATTGTGGGAAAAGGAGAAATTGCTTGTTACAAGCAATTTCTCCTTTTCCCACAATATTTTCAAAAAACATCTTCTGCAGAGGCGTGAAAAGTCGTTTCTATCAGGGAAAGGGTTAATAGGGTATGGGCTAAGTGAATGGGGTCATCATCAGTGTGGGACAGGCACACCTTCCTACATATTGTTTTTGGTGATACAGTTTCAGTTCTTTCAGTACTTTGATTATTTGGGTCAGTGACTGAATCATGAATGTTAAGGACCCATTCTGTACCTGTAACCAATTTCATCAAAATTGCAAAGTATACTTATCTAGCAAAGTATACTTTCAGGGAGTAATAATTTATTTCCCCCAAAATGCATTATTTCATATAGAACTAACCACTGCATATATTTCATGATTAAAAGTATGCAGAATTATTATACTGAATTTATTACATTATCACAGCCATTTATTGTTTCTGGTGATACAGTTTCAGTTCTTTCAGTACTTTGATTATTTAGGTCAGTGACCGAATCATGAATGTTAAGGAAGGACCCATTCTGTACCTGTAGCCGATTTCGTCAAAATTGCAAAGTATGCTTATCTAGCAAAGTACATGTATACTTTGAGGGAGTAATCATTTATTTGCCCCAAAATGCATTATTTCATATAGAACTAACCACGACATATATTTCATGATTAAAAGTATGCAGAATTATTATACTGAATTTATTACATTATCACAGCCAAAATAATAAATTCAGTATAATATAAATTAATAAATTTATCCTAAAATTGAAAATTTCTCCCTCAAAGTATACTTTGCTAGATAAGTATACCGGTGTAACAGGAAATCTCCCCCCCACTGGATATCCCCCCCATACCCCCCCACCCCCCCCCCCCCCCCACCCCCCCCCCCCCCCCCCCGCCTGCAAATTTGCAAATTCTCCCCCCCCCCCATCACCACCTTCACAGACACTGTCCACAAAACTTTTAATGTATTTTCATATACATTGTTGATATTGTGCTCGGGAGCATACAAAATGCACATGCTAGAACCAGTCTGTTGGTATAAGTATACCAGCCTGACATGGCGTTGTTTACATGCTTTGTTTATATAAACATTGGTGTATAAACAAACATGGAATTCCTGTAGGTATTTCCCTGTTTATTATGGCGCGTCGCTATAGTCATGATCGATATATTGCGATTGACAAAACAGTTTCTCATACTGGAGCAGTGGGTAAACTGGCGGGCAACGGTGGCACTTGATTTTAATTTTGCACTGCATGCGTTCGATCCTCACTTTGGCCATTATATATATATATTTTTTTTTTTTAAATATTGTTTTTATGTTTTCTTTTTCTTTTTAATGAATCTTTATTACATGTAACAACAATTGACATGGTAATTATGAACCACATGCATCCACGTTTATTTAGTTATTAGTTTATTATCTGAAGTGAGAGGTTTATTTTCGACATGGTGTTCTCCGTAACATATTTGCATTTGTAGTGAGTCGAGCTGGACTTTCACAATAACACACGAATGTGCAGAATGCATTTCACAATGATTAGGTTCAAAGTTAAGTGTTTTATAATGTTGTGTAAAAGTAAATGCACGACTGTTTCGGGATGTATGCGTTACCTCTGGCGCGAAAATAGTAAAAGCGAGAGAAAAATGTATTCCTTTGGCAGGATTCGAACTCACGACCGTCCGATCACCAAACAGCAGATCTACCCACTACAGCACTAAACGATGTTACTATTATTAGCAATTCTATCGAATGTTAATGCGTTTGCGCTGGTATACAAATACCATGTCTACAACATATGACGTAAACTATTTAAAAATAGCACGTGTTTACAATAATATTTACAATAATAACGCGCCAGCTCAAAGCGGTACACCTCTAACAGAGGACGTAATATCCCTACATGTATACGTTCTACACCAACATATATTATTTCATCAGAAATATTCCCCCAATCGTGGGTTATTCTTGTCTACAAAGAGACATCCACATCCGCTATGCATATGGTAGTTGGTTGGGGGGGGTGGGGATATTTCCTAGGATACATGCCACATGCTATCTGAATATATTATACATGCCACATGCTATCTGTTCTACACCAACATACATTGTTTCATCAGAAATACTCTGCCAATCGTGGGTTATTCTTGTCTACAAAGAGACATTCACATCCGCTATGCATATGGTAGATGGTTGGGGGGGATACTTCCTAGGAAAATCTCCCTCCCACCCTCAATACATGCCAAATTCTATCTGTTCTACACCAACATACATTATTTCATCATGAGGGAGGGCGGGTTATTCTTGTCTTCAAAGAGACATTCACATCCGCTATGCATATGATTGATGGTTGGGGGGGGGGGGGAATTTCCTAGGAAAATCTCCTCCCCCCCTCCCTCAATACATGCCAAATGCTATCTGTTCTACACCAACATACATTATTTCATCAGAAATACTCCCCCAATCGTGGGTTATTCTTGTCTACAAAGAGACATTCACATCCGCTATGCATATGGTAGATGGTTGGGGGGGGATATTTCCTAGGAAAATTCCCCCCTCCCTCCCTCAATGCATGCCAAATGACACACATTGTGCCTATGTGCACATGTTTGGTGGGAAATAATTCTGCTTTGTAGCATTCAAACACAAACTTCTGGGTGGGGGGGAAGAATTTCCAGGGTGGGGGGAGAATTTCCTAGGGTCGAGCCTGGAATATTCCCGGGGCTCGACCCTGGAAATCTTCCCCCGCGATTTCCAGGGGGGAGAATTTCACCGGTACTTTGCAATGTTGGTGAAATAGGCTACTTATTATCCTCTGATTCAAAGATAATTGCTTTGTAAATGTGATGGAATATTGCATAACATAATTGTGAACATAATGCCTCATTACTGTATCCTATACGGCATGAAGTGGCCAACTCTTGTCATCTTTGTGTGTTCAAGTCATCAGCCAATTTCACCTTGTGGCATTTGACAGGAGAAATGAAAATGCGAAGTAGAATATATGTTGTAATGTAGCTAACTATACATAGAAAAGCCAGGATAACACACTCGTATCAATTATATTATACCCAACTGTAAAATGGTCAGTTTTTTTGACACTTTTGTGCCTGTTTTTTTTAACAACACAAATAACCATTGTACATAGCCTCATACACAGAACATGGCACAGTGTGTCACTTTTACCTGGCCAACCACACAACACATACAGTACACATATACTATTGTACTCTATCATTAGACACTGTTACAATAGTACAGTGTAGCTTCATATGGGGAGAGTATCTATGGCCCATGTGTATTTACATGTAGCACAATGCAGTATCTATGATAAGTGTATACGTCAGCCATAGCTTTAATATGTACATTTTGAGAATGTTGGCAAAAGTACACCGATATCTGACTGGCAGTACATCTTGTTGTAATATAATTGATAGGAGTCTGTTGTCCTGGCTTTTGTAAGTAAGTATGATTAGCTAAATTGTATCATATGTTTTACTTTGAATTTTCTGGTCTTTATCAAACGCCAGAAGAGGTGAAAATGGCTGATAGTATAGAACGGGTCCTTAACATAATATAGCGCTTGGGTATTCATAAAGCAGTTTGCAATAGGATGTTGAACACTTGTTGCAGATGATCATATGTGACTGTTGCTGAACAAATGGGGCTTATTGCATTTGCATGCAGTGCAGACCCAGGTTAGACTGCACACCTGCACAGTCTGATCAGGGTCGACACTGATCACAAAACCCACAAGTAACATCAACATATTATGACCTTACTGTTGATCGGATGTAAAATTTCAACTCGATCAATTTTGAGCCCATTGTGTGCCTTCGTACCTGGATTCAATCCAGCAATTTAACCAAATTGCACCTGTATATTTACCCATGCAGGTACAAACGAGGGAATTAGGCTGCTCGTCAGTGCTAATTAGTCCCCTTGTTAATTATATATGACAATGGCAATATAACGCTGACAGCTTATTTAGTATTGCTGACAATACAGTATGGTAAGTCCTGCTAATTCAGCTAGTTAACACTTTGAACTGTTGTTTGCTATTTAGGTTTTATTTTCCATTTTCTCGATGAAAACATGTTTTAACAGTTTGTAGGAATCGTCTCCATTTATTCTGAAACTGCCAAAATATGTTATTTCTAGGAATGAGACGATATGAACAAAGCAGAGGACAAATGTTCGTTTACTGCTTTGTAAGGGTTAATGTTTCGCAATGCATTATATGTGGCTGTGACTGGAGAAATGGGGCTTATTGGTTTTGTGACCAGTGTAGATCCAGATCAGCCTGTGCATCCGCACAGTCTGATCAGTATCTGCACTGTTCACCATTCCATCATTGAAACGCCCGCCAGGCTTCTAACAAGCAACATTGATCATTATCGGGCTACAAGAGTGTGATATTTGATCAGCAGCTACACAGTCACAAGACACACAAGCCCCATTTCTCTTGTCACACCCACATAATTGATTTCACCTTTCGTGAATGAGCAGACTGCATTTGCTGGCCATGATTCACCAGCCACGATCTGTATTTCAGTTGTCTCCCTTAGATTAGATATACCACCACAGACATTTGCTGGCCATGATTCACCAGCCAAGATCTGTATTTCAGTTGTCTCCTTTTAGATTAGATATACCACCACAGACATTTGCTGCATATTTGCCGGGCGGGAATAAAAAGGTGCATGATTACGTGGTTACAACAACAACAACGTCGCCCACTCCAAAGTAAGTATTATTTGATATTTTCCTTAATATGCAACGGATTTTGATGAAATATTGCGCAGCAAACGTATCTTCATGAGATGCATTTGGTGGTCCAGGGAGTTTGGTACAGACTTTTGTCGTTTTTGCAAAGAATCGATTTCCGTGTCAGAGACACGGAAATTGATTCTTCGCAAAAATGACAGAAGTTTGGCCGAAAATACAGAGACCACCAAATGCAGCTTAACAAGACGCGTTTGATGCGCCATATTTCATCAAAATCCGTTACGTAATAAGGACACTATAAAAGAATACGTACTTTGAATCGGATGGATTCTGGAAGTTTCAATACTTGTTGTTGTTGTTAGTACCACGTGATCATACACCTTGAGACGGCATTTGCTGGCCATGATTCACCAGCCACGATCTGTATTTCAGTTGTCTTCCTTAGATTAGATATACCACCACAGACATTTGCTGGCCATGATTCACCAGCCACAATCTGTATTTCAGTTGTCTCCCTTAGATTAATATATCACCACAGACATTTGCTGCGTATTTGCCAGGCGGGAATAATTGACGTCATGATCCGAGTCAGTCAACAATATTGGGTCTAAGAACAGCATGTTAGTGGGATAATGTCTGCGCTGAATAATTGGCCTGCTTTTGCCGCTAATTGTACCAGATGTAAGAAACTGTGTACTGGCTCATCTTCGTGTGAACAACCAACACATACTACAGTGAGACTGCGGTCTGTGCTGTCTGATGAGGCTCTGCATGGTTTACTGGTAGATTAAGTCAAGATTGTCAGTGTCACCAGATATGTTCATTACTGTAGATATTTTCTGATCAGGGTCTGCTCTTTTTGCCTGTTTATCACAGGACCATTCACATTGCGTCTTAGAATTACTGCAATACCGAAGGTTGCTAATTCAATCCTGCCACAAGCTTAAAAAATATAAAAACCCAACTAAAATAGTATTACATCCCGCTGGTCAGGATGATACTTGAAACGAAGACCCCATCTCTATATGACCTTAGCTGGGACGTTAGACCATTTCATCTTTCACATTTTCCTTAACTCTTTGCATGCTAGCGGCGAAAATATCCACCAAACGAATTAGGAGTATATGTTTTATTTCTCTCTGTAAATATGTCTTGAAATTTCATTACAATTGTGTCCTGCGCACACAATTCTAATGAAATTTCAAGACATATTCATGACATTTATAAGGAGAAATAAAAGAAAATATAATGAATTGTCATTTATAGCCCACAAATTTCCCAGCATGCAAAGAGTTAATCAGCAGCTAGAGTGGGAAACAACAATAAACCCCATTTTGTAAAATTTCGCAATAATAATATTACAAATGTATACAGATCTACTGTGTGTCTGATGCTATGGAAGCGGTAATCGGGCTTGTATCACCAGGCATATGTTCCCTGATGTTAACATGATGGTTGGGTGGATTATGTTTGAATTACCTTTGACTAAGCTTTCTCACAGTTGTGCAAAGATAAAAAGTCAAATAATTAAAATGTTCGCAAGTGTTTGAACAATCTATAGAGTCAACAATAACCTATAACCTAGATATACATGCAGATGTAAGGAAAACTTTTAAAATCATTGGTGTTTGTAATATATGTGCTTCATTGTGGCAAAACATGACCGACTGCACCAAGCTCAGCCTGCTCATATGCACAGAAAGATCAGGGTATATACCATTTGCTATGGAGTTGGACAACCATTTCTGATGCATGAATAAAAACCTTTGGATATGTATCAAGCTGCGCTCTCAAAAAAGTAATAATGTTCTGCCCGAGCAATTTGTATAAATTAGCCATGATAATAAAATAGTCTTATTTCTTGCGACCAGTGTCGACCCAGACCAGCCTGTGCTTCCGCACAGTCTGGTCTGGGTCTACACTGTTCGCCATAAGGACATTGAAACATATATCAATCACACAGTTTGGATTATCATCAGGCTGCGGACATGCGTGTGTGGGTGATCAGGGTCTACACTGGTCAGAATTGAAATAAGCATAGTTTTGTCAGACTGTGGCCTCATATATGTTTGGCATATTGCCACTGACTGAGAAAGAGACCTTACAACATTGCACAAATTTCCGATCCAGGCTACTAAAATGTTTGTAAGTGCAAATTTAGTATAGTCTGGAAATTTCAATTGATGAATGTACAATTATTGAGCATATGCAGCCTATGTTCAATAAATGTAAATGCAATAATTGTTTACTAGAAAAGTTTGCTAATGTTAAATTTACAGACTATTATAATGTTGTTCTGAGTACATAACTCTAATTAAATTTTGTTGCACTGCATTACATAAGAGTTTCCAAATGTGCGTTTGAAGCGTTCTTTGTTTACGTTCTGATTCGTGGAGAGTGACCTGAGAATTTTGCTAATACACACGTTATTAGGAAAGTTTATTGTAATATTTTTGTGTCATATTGTAGAATTGTCTCTCAATAACAATATAGCGAAGTATGAACGTCGACACCCTGCAGGTTTTTCTATATCTTGGTGCGAGAAGTGTAAATGCTATTACGCACATATTTACTGTGAAACGTGGCATAGCGATATAGTACAACCTGTTGTCTATAAAGCGGAAAATGTGCAGCTAATCATAATGTTGCACTTGCAAACATTCCTTATGCTGAATCCCACAATTGGATTGGGATGTAACATTTTGCTGATGGCAGTAAGCATACAACACTGACTGACTGGTTAATAGCATAGGCGCTGATCAGACTGCGTGGATGCGCTGTCTTGTCTGGCACTATGCTGGTCGCAAAAGTCACAAGGTACCTTTACTCAGCCAGCTGCCCATAGTTCCTATTTCGCACTGAAACAGAAGAAACTGTAGATGGGCCATAAAACATGAATCATCATCGTCGTCAGGCAGCAATCTCGAGACACCAACCAACATCCACTAGTCGGGCCATCCACATATACAGGTAACAACTTCGGAGGCTGTCACAAGGTTATCGGGGCGTGAAACGAGTCACACGTAGATACCATACCTGATCGCTTGTTGAGACTAATTTAACACTCGTAAACTGCATGTATCCATGATGTTATGAATACCGTAAACCAGATGATGATCAATCACAAAGTCCTGTTACGCAATAGGTCCCCGACGAGATTTAGCTGGGTTTATATTGGTCACCAACGGCGATTGGTACCTCTACACATTTATAGGTTTTATAATTGTGGCTGTGGAGAAATGGGGCTGGTGGGTTTTGCGACCAGTGTAGATCCAGATCAGCCTGTGCATCTGCACTTTCTGATCAGGATCTGCACTGTTCGATGTTCCATCAATGAAACACCTGTCAGATTCTAACAAACAACGTAGATTGTGATCGGACTTCAGGAACTACAGTAGTCGCAAATACCATAAGTCCCATTTCTCCAGTCACAGGCACATAGACATACCTCTGGCTGATAAAATAGACACATTCATTTATCAGGTACCTAGCTGCACATTGACTAAATACATACTGCCAGATAACACAGTCCTGTATCAGGTCAATCCAGACTCAAAAACTATATTCTCTGACATTGCATTTGTCAAATGATACCACGCATGTGCCTCATCAGTATAATATCACATCAGTGGACACATGCACCCTGTCCTATTATACAATCAGTATAGGAATGAATGGCCTTTTTGTGGAATTTATCGGGTTATAAACTTAGAAAAGTCGCGGGAATACTGGACAAAGGCCGGAACGCCTCGTCCAGTATTCCCGCGACTTTTCCAAGTTTATATCCCCGATAAATTCCACAAAAAGGCCATTCATTCCTTATAATTCCAGCATTTGAAATAAATTCATCAAGAAAATGTGTTTATTTTCCGTTTTCTTAAGAATTATTTTAACTGCGCCTCACGGTTACGGAAAGTAGTTCCGCGTGGGAGTTTACTGGGATATAAATTTTGGACAGAGACTTGCTACTGGCCAAGCAAATGTTAAGGAATTGTGTAAATATTTTTGTGCTGGAATTATACACTGTTTGCTTCCGTGATGTACATTTCCTTCATGTCTGTATTAGACACTGTATACCTCTACCAACCAATTGATTATTCTTTACATTGCAAAATGAAGCCATGCTGTTTAATAATGGACCATACATGTATTTATCAGGTAACCTGCCCTGTATTGGCCGAATACATACTGACTGATAACATATTGTTGTATCAGGCATTGACCTGATACAAACATCTGGGTTACAATGAAGTGAATATTGACGTTCCATTGGTCGGATGATGTCACGTGACGTTACCGAATGACGTCAGCGTAATGACGCAATGTAAACAAGTCCGCGTTCTGTCCACAGATAACGACGTCATATGTGGTCATTTTCGAGCATAAAAAGTTACCTGATAAACAGAATACCAGGCTAGTGTCTTTTGATATCAAGTTTATCAGGCTCGGCTCGGAAACGGTAGGAATTCCTCGCCAAGCCTCGGAATTCCTACGCGTTTCCTAGCCTTGCCTGATAAACTTGATATCAAAAGACACTAGCCTGGTATTCTCTATGTACCAATTTGCCAATTAATCATCTATTAATTGTGATGTTGGCCAATCCAATCAATCAATCAATCAATCAAATTTTACCTACTTTCAGAATGAATCAATCGTTGCATCAGCCAGCCAGCCAGCCCAGCCCAGCCAGCCAGCCAGATTCCCTCTTGAGTTGCTGCATGAAAGAAGAAGTATTGTCACTATTGGGCACATGAGCTATTGGGTAAGGACCAAACCAAACTGGAAATCAAACTGATCAGCTGAAACTGGGCAAAGCTCCGTCTCGACCATCATACAAACTGTTCCGGAAGTGTATTGTGCAAGTGCAAATGCGCAAAAAGTTGTACAATTATATGAGACATGCCATGCGATTTTGTACCTTCGGACATTTGCGTAATTTCATGAAATACGCTTACAAAATTTACAATATTTTCTGTAAAAGGCGCCAAAGGCGACAAATATAATTTCCGCATGTAGTCTGAAAATTTTGTCAACTTTTGACTTTATTTATGAAAAATATTGTAAATTTTGTAAAGGTATTTAATCAAATTACGCAGATGTTCTTAGGTACAAAATCACATGGCATGTCTCGTATGACGTGTTGTTAGACGGGGACTTATTGAGGTTTGGACCAGGATGGCCCTGATTGACTACAACATACATAAACAATAGAACCTCTCTAATATAGACACCCTGAAAACCTCTGGCTGTTTTATTCTGATGTTTCACTGTCCCTTATCTGTGATGGTAATATCTATTTAGGATTGCAAAACATAACTTTTTGTGTGTTTACATTTATCTAAATAACAATGGACATCTATGAACCGGACACCCAGGGGAGACCTCCCAGGGTGTCCGGTTTAGCGCGGTTCCACTGTATAATCAAATAGTGTAATCCCTGATCACACTGAATATGTAGGGAGTTAAATACATATAACTCAAACAGTTATGACTAAGAATTTTGTATCGCAGCGAGTGATAAATGACAAAAAAACAGCGTTACATTTTTCTCCTCCCATAGAATGACAATTTATTAATTACCTACTGGTACAGTAAACATTTGTGTTGTGTTTCTTCACTTGTACTGCATGAATTAAGTGTGATGTTGGAAAAATGGTCTAGAATGGTTTTATCATCCAAATTCCATGTTTTAGATATTATCATTGCTTTCTGTGCATTTGTTTCTGCATTTATTGACAAAAGTTAATTAACCCTTTTCATGCTGATGATTTTGCTGGTAGAATTTTTTTTATTTTTCTTATTTCTGTAAAGAATTATATGGTGTGACCACTCGATTGAACCGTCTCATCGAGACGGTTCAATCGAGTGGCAACAATATGCACTTTTCATTGAGAAACAAATAAAATATATTTTTTAAAAATGTTGGTAAATTTTGATCCATGTGAATCAGTATCCAGCATGGAATGGGTTAACATTGTATTGACTCTGGGACTGATATTATGGAATGTTCCCACATTGAACACTAATGTCATACTCTATCATTGATTCAATTATGAGCCTGAACTCGGGCTCAGCAAGTCATGCCAATGTAATTACCAACTAGAAATGTGGCCTGTCGGCACACGAATGCCCCCGCTGGCAGCCAAAGAAAACGAGGCATATTTGATTATAAGCCATTTACCCGAGCATTAAGGTTTCAAACGCACCAAGTCTGTGACCTTGACCCTGGGCTTAGCGGGAGTGGGACGAATGTGGATTTGTCACAGGGCGGTAGAGGACCATTGGAGCAATGCGTGTGTGAAATGTCACGCAGATCCGAGCAAGGAAACAGAAATTATAAGCCATTTACCCAGCGTTAAGGTTTCGAAAGCACCAAGTCTGTGACCTTGACCCTGGGCTTAGCGGGGGCGGGACGAATGTGGATTTGTCACAGGGCGGTAGAGGACCATTGGAGCAATGCGTGTGTGAAATGTGAAACAGATCCGAGCAAGGAAACAGAAATTATAAGCCATTTACCCAGCGTTAAGGTTTCGAAAGCACCAAGTCTGTGACCTTGACCCTGGGCTTAGTGGGGGTGGGACGAATGTGATGTTTTTCACAGGGCGGTAGAGGACCATTGGAGCAATGCGTGTGTGAAATGTGAAGCAGATCCGAGCAAGGAAACAGAAATTATAAGCCATTTACCCAGCGTTAAGGTTTCGAACGCACCAAGTCTGTGACCTTGACCCTGGGCTTAGCGGGGGCGGGACGAATGTGGATTTGTCACAGGGCGGTAGAGGACCATTGGAGCAATGCGTGTGTGAAATGTGAAACAGATCCGAGCAAGGAAACAGAAATTATAAGCCATTTACCCAGCGTTAAGGTTTCGAAAGCACCAAGTCTGTGACCTTGACCCTGGGCTTAGCAGGGGTGGGACGAATGTTGATTTTTCACAGGGCGGTAGAGGACCATTGGAGCAATGCGTGTGTGAAATGTGAAGCAGATCTGAGCAAGGAAACAGAAATTATAAGCCATTTACCCAGCGTTAAGGTTTCGAACGCACCAAGTCTGTGACCTTGACCCTGGGCTTAGCGGGGCGGGACAAATGTGGATTTGTCACAGGGCGGTAGAGGACCATTGGAGCAATGCGTGTGTGAAATGTGAAGCAGATCCGAGCAAGGAAACAGAAATTATAAGCCATTTACCCAGCGTTAAGGTTTCGAAAGCACCAAGTCTGTGACCTTGACCCTGGGCTTAGCGGGGGCGGGACAAATGTGGATTTGTCACAGGGCGGTAGAGGACCATTGGAGCAATGCGTGTGATATGTGAAGCAGATCCGAGCAAGGAAACAGAAATTATAAGCCATTTACCCAGCGTTAAGGTTTGAAAGCACCAAATCTGTGACCTTGACCCTGGGCTTAGCGGGGGCGGGACGAATGTGGATTTGTCACAGGGCGGTAGAGGACCATTGGAGCAATGCGTGTGTGAAATGTGAAGCAGATCCGAGGAAGGAAACAGAAATTATAAGCCATTTACCCAGCGTTAAGGTTTCGGGACGTGCGTGCGTGCGTGCGTGCGTGCGTGCGTGCGTGCGTGCGTGCGTGCGTGCGTGCGTGCGTGCGTGCGTGCGTGCGTGCGTGCGTGCGTGCGTGCGTGCGTGCGTGCGTGCGTGCGTGCGTGCGTGCGTGCGTACGTACGGACGCCGGTAACACTATATGCCCCCCTCACCATTCGGTGGCGGGGGCATAAAAACATGTTTACAAGATTTACTTATACATGTATTGTATATCAACATTGAATGTGCATGATCTACTTAGCATGACTTTTGAAATATTCTTTTTTTTGTGTGGTATTCTGTGGTATTCTGTGCACATAAAACATTGCCATGGTTTCTGCCTCAAATTAGATTAAATCCTATTACAGTAATTAGATGTAGATGTCAGTTCGCCTTTCAGCATAAGTTACCTGTGTTAGCTAACTGATCTAGGTAAAAACTAGCTTTCCCAGATCTATGATGTTTCCAAACATCCCAGGTGGGTATTGAGCTTCTATAACTTAAATCTGTTCGCCTCGTTTTATTTCGGCCACCGACTGATAAACGGAAAAGTTTGAGACTTGCGACCAGTGTATGCCCAAATCAGACTGCGCATACGCGCAATCTGATCTGGGCATACGTTGTTCACCAATTCATCATTGACGCCTCATTACCATCACTAGAGAATACATTATAATTGGAATATACCGGATCCGATACTTCACTGGTCTGAAACGTTCCAAGTCCTTATTGTGAGCTTGTAACCCATTTGTAATAGTGGATGATGTTTTTGTGTAAATTGAATATCAAGTTGAATGGGGATTGGGGAAATCGAGCGCCTCCCGCCATTGTTGACTCGCTATGTGTGTTTACAGCGAAACACAAAACAGTTGAGGAAACAAAGGTGACAGATCCAACAGCTCGCTTGAAATGGAAACCGTCTTGCTTGTTGCCCCGTTCTTTGTTGCAGTATCAAATAAAATGTGTTTACACTCATTTGAATAACTTTGATTATGTTAACTCGTATCAGTTTGTAACAGCGATGTAATAAACAGTCGGGTAGCTACTTCAATAAAATGTGATAAACGTTACTTGATGTTTGGTAATTCAAATAGAATAAATATTTATTTAGCCTTTTCTAGTCGGATTTTTTGCCCATCATTGTCATTCAACTATTAATTGACATTGTTGGTTACCCGTATATCTGTCTGGTTTTTCAAGACCAAAGTCCTTGTACCCTGCACATCATCGAACTTGATCAATTACTGGTTCTTCACTTATTAGATCTCGTCATTCTCATTCTTAACCCTGTCAGCATTGAGACCTCTTTCAAAATGTTTTCAAACGGTGTAGATCCTGATGATCCGGCTCGTAACGAGCCGGATCATCAGGATTTGCACCATTTGTAGATATTTTTTAATTTTCACAAAATGACCCCCTAGTCTCCAAAGTAACATGAAATAGTCCATGTCTGTTACTTAGGGGTGAAAGGGTTAACCTCTTCTTGGTATGAGGTAGATCTCTCGACTTGCATTGAATGATCACTTGTCTTGTCCACTTATCTTAGACTACATCAACATCTTTTCCTTGCGAATTGATCACACAGTTGATCTCTCTTGCACCACTTGTATTCTACTCTATGTCGGTACTTGACACATTGTCTTGCTTATTGTCTCTATAACTTCATACACTCATATTCTACTCTATGTCGGTACTTGACACATTGTCTTGCTTATTGTCTCTATAACTTCATACACTCATTTGCTCTGTTGACGGCTCATCTTTTACAATGCTGAATTAAATTGTATTGTGTGTTGTTTATTTTTAGCTCACCTGAGGCAAAGGCTCATGTGAGATATTGTTACCGCTTTTCGTCTGTCTTCGTCCGTCCGTCCGTCCGTCCGTCATTTCAAATGTCTTCCCCCGAACCGCTGGGCCAATGTTGGTCACACTTCAGATGATATATGGGTTGGGGCACATCAGATTTGTAAAACTGGAGGTCGTCGCATAACCCAAGATGGCTGCCATGGGACAAGTAGGTCAAATTCTTAAAAAATCTTAAAAGATTTATTAAAATGGTTGCCCCCGAGTCAAAAAATGGGCAGGCTGGAGGGGTCAAAGTAGGGGTCAAATTTCACATTTGACCCAATATGGTCATGTCATATATCAAATCGGAGGTATCAACAAGACAATCACTCTGGAGCATGTTTCGTCGAAATTGGATGATTACGTCATCCAAGATGGCCGCCAAAATGTCGAAAGGTTATCCTTTTATTAGAGATTTCAAACGTCTTCTCAAGAACCGCTTGGCCAAACTTTACATTTAAGTCCTTGGGTGAAGCCTAAATGCATATTTGTTAAAGTGGAAGTCATCGTATAATCCAAGATGGCCATCGTAGAAAAGTAGGTAAAATTCTTAAAAAATCTTTGTCTCATGAACCGCCAGACCGATTTCGACGAAACTTGGCAGGAATGATCAATAGTCAACACTGTTTCAGATTTGTTAAAATGGTAGCCTGGGGGTCAAATAGGGGTCAAATTTCACATTTGATCAACTATGGTCACGTCATATATCGAATCGAAGACTGGCATTTATTCACAGGTTTAACTGTATATCAAATTGAATGTATTGAGGAGACGACCGCTCAGAAGCGGTTTATATTGAAATCAGATGATTACGTCATCCAAAATGGCCGCCAAAAGGTCAAACTGGTATCTTTTTATTAGAGCGTTCAAACAGAATTTTCTTACTAAAGTTTGGCCGATGCTGGACAAACTTCATAGTTATTGTCTTTCAGTGAAACATATTTTTCAAAATGGAGAACGTCACATACTCCAAGATGGCCGCCGTATGAAGTCGGACAAAATCTTTAAACAATGTCTTCCCATTATAATCACCAGACTGGTTTCAACAAAATGTCATAGTAATAATGAATGTATAAAGCTCTCTCAGATTTACTTGCATACATATCAGGTGAGCGATATAGGGCCACAATGGCCCTCTTGTTTACTTTCCATTTGTCTTATCAAAAACATGCTTTGACTGCACTTTCGAATCATGTCCAATGGTCACCTCTGATATCCAGTTGCAGTCAAAATGGGACCTAAGGAAATTTGCTACAAATGTGATTTGATGATATCTGGACCGTCTAGACCTGTTTATAATATCACATATTAACCCTTACACTGCTATCTTAATTTTTTGTTGTCTGCTGTTTATTTTCTATTTTCCATTTTTATCATGCTTTGACAGCACTGTGGAATAATTTACAACATGCTTTGACAGCACTTCAGAATCATTTCCATTAAATGGAAATGATTCTGAAGTGCTGTCAAACCATGTTTTTATTGAGAAATAAGGCAAGATATAAAAGCAACAGCAGACGACAAGTGTTGTGTGTAGCGGTCTAAGGGTAAAATTTTTAGCAGCGATACTGATACTTCAGTGCATGATTGTATGAATACCCGGTATGTGGACTGTTCTTGGGCCACATGATCAAATGTCTGCCATAGAGTTCCTTTTGGCATAGTGTTTGATCTCAGTTAATCAACAAGTATGTTCATGACACTGCATGTTGATGTAACGTTACACCATATTTGGTCTATCCGATCTGGCCATTTGTCAGTCAGTTGAGCTTTAATCTTGTTGCATACAAAGCATACAATACAGATATATGCATGTTCTGTAAATAAAACGCAAATCAATTCAATTTACGTCATTATGAGACTGCAGTATTGGGTATTGTCATGGGATGAGAGAAAATATCACTTGTCAACAAGGTATTGGCAGTGAAAGCGAAACCAGTAATTGACTAGTTTATGTGTGAGTGTTAACCCTTAGACCGCTACTCACAACAATTGTCGTCTGCTGTTGCTTTTATATCTTGCCTTATTTCTCAATAAAAACATGTTTTGACAGCACTTCAGAATCATTTCCAATGGAAAATAGAAAATAAACAGCAGATGACAAAAAAAATAATACAGCGGTCTAAGGGATACCGTATTCTTGCGATTATAAGACGCATTTTTTTTACTCAGATTTGTATCCCAGAAAGCCCCTGCGTCTTATAAATACATGTAGATACATGAGCATTTTGTTCCACCCGAAATATTGACATAAACGACCAAAAAAAATTTAAAAAAATGCGTTCCTATATTTGTTGTTGTTAGTCTTTGGGTAAAATCCGGTATTGGAATATTGGTTTCGTATTCTAAACAGTTCGCGCTTTTACTCGCGCCTTACTCGTTCCGGCCATGTGTCACATTCGGTACACATTTTCTATACCGAAGGCGAACAGTGTATACCAAGATCAGATCCGGTCGACATTTTCTCTGCCGAATCACAATCTTGCCTCTATCATTTTAATTATCTTTTGAAAACATTTACCGGTCCCATATCGGTCGGTGTCATTTTGCCGTGAAAAATATTGCATGGCGCCATTAACGGTAAATCCCAATATGTATAATGCAATTCCACGAAAGTTATAAAACTCCATCATTAGTTTCGAAACTGTGTGTTTACAAGATGCTGATGAAAGTGGCAAGCCTAAGTAAGCTGGCCGACATCAAACACACCGTGTGTCAAGATTTACAACACAAAGCCATATCAAATATCAACACACGCGGTTGCTGACGTCCGTTTCGTATTCGTCACTAAACTGGTACCCTGTCTAATGCGTTCCAGTGAAACAATACTACTGAGAACCAGACTCTATTTATGACACGGTAAACGTGTTTATGTGAATTGGGTCTTTATCTCTGACAAATCCCGGCTTATTGCATTAGCGGCCAGACCAGGCGGTGGATTCGCGTAGTCTGCACATGGTTTACAATGTTCGCCAATCTCTATTTAAAAAATTATAATTACGTCAGCGGACAATGCAAATTCGTCATAGCTATAGGCTGCTTTCAGTGTCATTTACGGAAGATACAACTGCTTTTGAAATATTACATACTGTAGGCGAAAGTTGTGTGTTGCTTTGTGGAAAAAAATCGATAACACCCAACCGTGTCAATAGGTGCTATTATCTTATGTCATCATTCAGCACGAGCTGTAAACTGTGTGACCTTTAGGCGATGTTTTGAAATTGCACTGATTGGTCAACACGCTTTTTGATGTGTGCTGCAGATGTGGCGAACGTGCGGCTTTCATCCTTGCATCCTGGGGGCTATCAGAAACCCATTTCATGCTGAGGATACTCTTATGTTTGCGGAAAATCCTAAATATTTTCCTTCTATGCAATCAGAAGTATATGCCGCGACCACCATTTAAACCGTTTCGTCGAGACGGTTCAAATGAGTGGTTACAACATATACTTTCAGTGAGAAATATCAAAAATAAAAATAAAATAATTAATAAATTTCATATCCGTAAATGTGTATTCCGAAAGGAATGGGTTAAAAAAACACGCTGCATTATACGCAGATATTGATTTCGAAAATAGTTTCCGTAAATGGTGTTGAAAAGTGAAAATACATACCGCAATCAATAATTAACAATATAATACCACTTTCGGCAGCAATATGATTGCAAATATATTAACACGAGTTATGACAATAGTCTGTTACACATTTAACACGATTTTGATTCAAATAGGCAAACAAATCAGGAGCCAATGCACAACCGTGTACTAACCGAGCACGTGTTATAGTGAAGCGTGTACTACCGAGTTCACAGTGTAATTGAAGATACTAGAAAATGGTGAAATACGGACCGGGGAATCACGGACATAGAGTCGGCAAATTACGGACATAGCAAACTATGATAGGGAAAATACAGACAAAAACGTCCAAGGTACGAATAAAAAAACAGTGTCGGGGAATAAATAACAACAACAACTTGGCGAGTTTTCATTTTCTTTTCTTTTTTTTTGTTAGGAAAATTGGGTGCGTCTTATAATCTCATGTAAACATTTTCCCCCAGATTTTGGGCTGAAAATAGCGGTGCGTCTTATACACTCTTGCGACCTATTATCGGCAGAATACGGTAATGACAGTTGAAATGTAATTTCATTGTACTTACTTTTATTCCCTTCATAAATGTAGCAAAATAGGGGAATCATATAAGAGCTAGACTAATGCAAACAGAACTTACATTCGTTTGTGGATTTAATTTGTCATTGTCCTGCTTGTTGTTGAACAAAAGCTGAAAGGGCTAGTGAGCCGCTACCTACAAAAACCACTCGCGAGGTCAAATTCTTAAAAAATCTTCTTGCAAACCTCTGGACTGATTTCAACGCAACTTGGCACTAATGATCGATATTCAAAGCCGTTTCAGCTTTATTAAAATGGTTGCCCCTGGGTTTAAAAAATGGGCAGGCTGGAGGGGTCAAAGCAGGGGTCAAATTTCACATTTGACCCAATATGGTCATGTCATATATCAAATCGGAGGTATCAACAAGACAATCACTCTGGAGCATGTTTCGTCGAAATTGGATGATTACGTCATCCAAGATGGCCGCCGAAATGTAAAAAGGTTATCCTTTTATTAGAGATTTCATTCAAACGTCTTCTCAAGAACCGCTTGGCCAAACTTTACATTTATAGTCCTTGGGTGAAGCCTGAATTCATATTTGTTAAAGTGGAAGTCCTCATATAATCCAAGATGGCCATCGTAGAAAAGTAGGTAAAATTCTTAAAAAATCTTCTTCTCCAATTTCGACGAAACTTGGCATAAATGATCAATAGTCAACACTGTTAAAATGGTAGCCTGGGGGTCAAATAGGGGTCAAATTTCACATTTGACCGACTATGGTCGTCATATATCAAATCAAATACTGGCATTTTATTCACAGGTTTAACTGTATATCAAATTGAATGTATTGAGGAGACGACCGCTCAGAAGCGGTTTTTGTCGCGCCCGCTTGCGGAAAGCGCGATATAGTCGGCACTTTGGCGTACGTACATACGTACGTACGTACCTACGTACGTACGTAACGTACGTACGTAACAACATACGTAACAACGTACGTACGTACGTACGTGTGTGCAGTTAAAGTTTTTGGTTACGTTGTTTGGTTCAATTTTTTTATTAAAGTTTTTGGTTAAGTTCTTTGGTTAAAGTTTTTGGTTAAGTTTTTTGGTTAAGTTTTTTGGTTAAAGTTTTTCGTTATACTATATCTCTGCAACTGCTTTGCCCATTAACATGAAACTTCACATGGGTGTTTATCATCATCTATATTGTCATTCTATCCCCCTCCCGTGTGGCCCCTGTGCCCAATGTCAAGGTCAAATTACTTTGAAGTGTTTGGTTAAGTTTTTTGGTTAAGGTTTTTGGTTAAGTATTTTGGTTAAGATTTTTGGTTAAAGTTTTTCGTTATACTATATCTTTGCAACTGCTTTGCCCATTACCTTAAAACTTCACATGGGTGTTTATCATCATCTATATTTTCATTCTACTCCGTGCGGCCCCTGTGCCCAATGTCAAGGTCAAATTACTTTTGAAGTTTTGGAAAGTTAAATTTGTTTTTTGGTTAAAGTTTTTGGTTAAGTTTTTTGGTTAAGTATTTTGGTTAAAGTTTTTCGTTAAGTTTTTCGTTAAAGTTTTTTGTTATACTATATCTTTGCAACTGCTTTGCCCATTACCTTGAAACTTCACATGGGTGTTTATCATCATCTATATTTTCATTCTACCCTCCTCCCGTGCAGCCCCTGTGCCCAATGTCAAGGTCAAATTACTTTGAAGTTTTTGCTTAAGTTTTTTGGTTAAAGTTTTTGGTTAAGTTTTTTGGTTAAGTATTTTGGTTAAAGTTTTTGGTTAAGTTTTTGGTTAAAGTTTGTCGTTATACTATTTCTGCAAAGCTTTGCCCATTACCTTTTTGAAATTAACATGGGTATTTATCTTCATCTTTATTTCATTCTACCCCCTCGTGCGGCCCTTGTGCCCATGTCAAGGTCAAAATTAATTTGAAGTTTTTGGTTTAAAGTTTTTTGGTTTAAGTTTTTGGTTAAGTTTTTGGTTAAGTATTTTGGTTTAAAGTTTTTGTTAAGTTTTTCGTTAAGTTTTTTGTTATACTATATCTTTGCCCATTACTTGAAACTTCACAGGGTGTTTTTATCTTAATATTTTCATACCTTCTCCGTCCACCCGTGCACAATGTCTGTGACCCCCCCCCCCAATGTCAAGGTCAAAGGTTTACTTTGAAGTTTTTGGGCTTTTTGGAAAGTTTTTGGTTAAAGTTTTTTGTGTTAAGTTTTTTGGTTTAAGTATTTTGGTTAAAGTTTTTGTTAAGTTTTTCGTTAAAGTTTTTTGTTATTACTATCTTTGCAACTGCTTTGCCCATTACCTTGAAATTCACTTGGGTTGTTTTTATCATTTCTATATTTTCTTTCATACCCTCCTCCCGTGCAGCCCCTGTGCCAACTGTTTAAGGTCAAATTACTTTTGAAGTTTTTGCTTTAAGTTTTTTGGTTAAAGTTTTTGGTTAAGTTTTTTTTGGTTTTAAGTTAAGTTTTTTGGTTAAAAGTTTTTGGTTAAAGTTTTTGGTTAAAGTTTGTCTTTGTTATTCTATATCTCCTTGCAAACTGCTTGCTTACCATTGCTTCACAGGGGTATTTGATCATCATCTATATTTTCATTCTCCACCCCCTCCCGTTGCGGACCCTGTGCCCAATGTCAAGGTCAAATTACTTTGAAGTTTTTGGTTAAAGTTTTTTGGTTAAAGTTTTTGGTTAAGTTTTTTGGTTAAGTATTTTGGTTAAAGTTTTTCGTTAAGTTTTTCGTTAAAGTTTTTTGTTATACTATATCTTTGCCCATTACCTTGAAACTTCACATGGGTGTTTATCATCATCTATATTTTCATTCTACCCTCCTCCCGTGCAGCCCCTGTGCCCAATGTCAAGGTCAAATTACTTTGAAGTTTTTGCTTAGGTTTTTTGGTTAAAGTTTTTGGTTACGTTTTTTGGTTAAGTATTTTGGTTAAAGTTTTTGGTTAAGTTTTTGGTTAAAGTTTGTCGTTATACTATATCTCTGCAACTGCTTTGCCCATTACCTTGAAACTTCACATGGGTGTTTATCATCATCTATATTTTCATTCTACCCCCCTCCCGTGCGGCCCCTGTGCCCAATGTCAAGGTCAAATTACTTTGAAGTTTTTGGTTAAAGTTTTTTGGTTAAAGTTTTTGGTTAAGTTTTTTGGTTAAGTATTTTGGTTAAAGTTTTTCGTTAAGTTTTTCGTTAAAGTTTTTTGTTATACTATATCTTTGCCCATTACCTTGAAACTTCACATGGGTGTTTATCATCATCTATATTTTCATTCTACCCTCCTCCCGTGCAGCCCCTGTGCCCAATGTCAAGGTCAAATTACTTTGAAGTTTTTGCTTAGGTTTTTTGGTTAAAGTTTTTGGTTACGTTTTTTGGTTAAGTATTTTGGGGTTTAAAAGTTTTTTTTTTTTGGTTAAAGTTTTTGTTAAGTTTGGTTTTCGGTTTATACTTATTCTGCAAACTGCTTTGCCCATTACCTTTTGAAACCTTCAACAAGGGGTGTTTTTAATCATTTTTGGTCTTATTTTCAATTCTTCCACCCCTTCCCAAAGTTGCGGGCCCCCTGTGCCCAATTTGTCAAGGTCAAATTACTTTGAAGGTTTTTGGGTTAAAGTTTTTTGGTTAGTTTTTGGTATGCTCCTTAAGTATTTTGGTAAAGTTTTTCGTTAAGTTTTTTCGTTAAAGTGTTATATATTCTTTGCCCATTACCTTGAAACTTCACATGGGTGTTTTATCATCATTTATTTTTTTCATTTTTTTTTCTACCCCCTCCTCCGTGCAGCTGTCCCAATGTCAAGGTTTTCAAATTTACTTTGAGTTTTTGCCCCCTTAGGTCTTTAAAGGTTTTTGGTTAAGTTTTTTTGGTTAAGTATCGGTTTAAAGGTTTTTGGGAAGTTTTGGTTTTAGTTAAAGTTTTTGTTTTTTACTATATCTCTGCAACTGCTTTGGCCCATTACCTTGAAAACTTCACATGGGTGTTTTTAATCATCTATTTATTTTCATTCTTCCCCCCTCAAGTTTG
Source organism: Conchocele bisecta (assembly GCA_029237695.1). NCBI lineage: Eukaryota > Metazoa > Mollusca > Bivalvia > Lucinida > Thyasiridae > Conchocele > Conchocele bisecta. The sequence goes on from CM055267.1 coordinate 45,372,974, forward strand.
TCGTTATATATTCTCTGCATGCTTTGCCCATTACTTGACTTTCCATGGGTGTTTTTTGTCATCATCTAAATTTTCATTTTCTACCCCCTTCCCGTGCGGCCCCTGTGCAATGTTCAAGGTCAAATTACTTTGAAGTTTTTGGTTAAAGTTTTTTTCGCGCCCGCTTGCGGAAAGCATGATATTGTCGGCACTTTGGCGTACGTACGTATGTACGTACGTGTGTCCGGTTAAAGTTTTTTGTTAAGTTTTTTGGTTAAAGTTTTTCGTTATACTATATCTTTTTTTTTAGTGTCCATGCCTCGCCACAAGGCGCGACATGCAGGCCGCGGCCATCTAGTTATTGAAATCAGATGATTACGTCATCCAAAATACGTCGTCCAAAATGGCCGCCAAAAGGTCAAACTGGTATCTTTTTAGCTATTGTTACCGCAATGTGTCCGTCGTCCGTCGTCCGTCGTCGTCGTCCGTCGTCCGTCGTCGTCCGTGAACATTTTCAAACGTCTTCTCCTCGGTAACCATTGGGCCTATAGTCACCAAACTTCATGGTCATGGTCCTTCGGTAGGGGGATTACAAAATTGTTAAAATGACGTCATTACGTAATCCAAGATGGCCGCCGTCTAAAAATAGCACAAATTCTTCAAAAATCTTCTTCTCAAGAACCGCCAACCGGATTTCGACAAAACTTGGTAGGAATGATTGATGTACAATGCTCTTTCAAAGTTGTTAAAATGATGACCCCGGGGTCAAAAATGGGCGTGACCCGTGGGGTCAAATTTTATTTTTGACCGAATAGGGTCATGTCATATATCAAATTGAAGGTATCAATGATCACTCTGGTGCATTTGTTGTCGAAATCGTATGGTTATATCATCCAAGATGGCCGCCGAAAAGTCAAAAGGTCGTTCTTTTATTTGAGATTTCAAAATTCTTCTTCACATGAACCGCTTGGCCCATGGTAGCCAAACTTAAAAGTTATGGTCCATGGGTGAAGCCTTTTCAGATTTGTTAAAATGGAGGTCATCGCTAATCAAAGATGGCCGCCGTCTAAAAATAGTATAAATTCTAAAAAAATCTTCTTCTCATGAACCGCCAGCCGGATTTCGACGAAACTTGGTAGGAATGGTCGACGTAGAATGCTCTTTCAAAGTTGTTAAAATGGTGACCCCGGAGTCAAAAATGGGCATGGCCCATGGGGTCAAATTTGGGTAAAATTTTATTTTTGACCGAATATGGTCATGTTATATATCAAATCGAAGGTATCAATGAGGTGATCACTCTGGTACATTTTTTGTCGAAATCGGATTATTATGTCATCCAAGATGGCCGCCGAAATGTCAAAAGGTCGTTCTTTTATTAGAGATTTCAAAATTCTTCTTCACATGAACCTCTTGGCCCATGGTAGCCAAACTTAAAAGTTATGGTCCATGTGTGAAGCCTTTTCAGATTTGTCAAAATGGAGGTCATCGCTAATCCAAGATGGCCGCTGTCTAAAAATAGCATAAATTCTTAAAAAATCTTCTTCTCGTGAACCGCTAGCCGGATTTCGACGAAAGTTGGTAGGAATGATCGACATACATTGCTCTTTCAAAGTCGTTAAAATGGTAAACCCAGGTTCAAAAATGGGCGTGGCCCGTGGGGTCAAATTGGGGTCAAATTTTATTTTTGACCGAATATGGTCATGTTATATATGAAATCGAAGGTATCAATGAGGCGATCACTCTGGTACATTTTTTGTCGAAATCGGATTGTTATGTCATCCAAGATGGCCGCCAAAATGTCAAAAGGTCGTTCTTTTATTAGAGATTTAAAAATTCTTCTTCACATGAACCGCTTGGCCCATGGTAGCCAAACTTAAAAGTTATGGTCCATGGGTGAAGCCTTTTCAGATTTGTTAAAATGGAGGTCATCGCTAATCCAAGATGGCCACCGTCTAAAAATAGCATAAATTCTTAAAAAATCTTCTTCTCATGAACCGCTAGCCGGATTTCGACGAAACTTGGTAGGAATGATCGATGTACAATGCTCTTTCAAATTTGTTAAAATGGTGACCCATGGGTCAAAAATGGGCGTGGCCCGTGGGGTCAAATTTTATTTTTGACCAAATATGGTCATGTTATATATCACATCGAAGGTATCAATGAGGTGATCACTCTGGTGCATTTCTTGTCGAAATCGGATTGTTGTGTCATCCAAGATGGCCGCCGAAATGTCAAATGGTTGTTCTTTTATTAGAGATTTCAAAATTCTTCTTCACATGAACCGCTTGGCCCATGGTAGCCAAACTTAAAAGTTATGGTCCATGGGTGTAGCCTTTTCAGATTTGTTAAAATGGAGGTCATCGCTAATCCAAGATGGCTGCCGTCTAAAAATAGCATAAATTCTTAAAAAATCTTCTTCTCATGAACCGCTGGCCGTATTTCGACTAAACTTAGTAGGAATGATCGATTTACAATGCTCTTTCAAAGTAGTGAAAATGGTGACCCCGGGGTCAAAAATGGGCATGGCCCGTGGGGTCAAATTGGGGTGAAATGTTATTTTTGACCGAATATGCTCATGCCATATATCAAATTGAAGGTATCGATGAGGCGATTGCTCTGGGCAATATTTGTCGGAATCTGATGATTCTGTCATCCATGATGGCCACCAATAGGTCCATTTATTCAAGATTTTGAACGTCTTTTTCTCAGGAACCACATGGCCGATGCTGGCCAAACTTCATAGGAAGTTAAGATCCTTGGGTGAAACATTTTCAGATTTGGTAAAATGAGTCATCGCTTAATCCAAGATGACCGCCATCTAAAAATAGCACAATTTTTTTAAAACACATGAACTCAATGTCACATTCTCCTCTGGTGTTCATGGAGTCAGGTGAGCGAATTAGGGCCATCATGGCCCTCTTGTTTACTAGAGCGTTCGAACAGCATTTTCTTACTAAAAGTTTGGCCGATGCTGGACAAACTTCATAGTTATGTCTTTCGGTGAAACATATTTTTCAAAATGGAGAATGTCACATACTCCAAGATGGCCGCCGTATGAAATTGGACAAAACCTTTAAACAATGTCTTCCCATTATAATCACCAGACTGTTTTTAACAAAACGTCATAATAATAATGAATGTATAAAGCTCTCTCAGATTTACTTGCATACATATAATAACCAGGTGAGTGATATAGGGCCACAATGGCCCTCTTGTTTACTTGTTTTCTTATCAAAAACATGTTTTGACTGCACTTTCGAATCATGTCCAATGGTCACCTCTGATATCCAGTGGCAGTCAAAATGGGACCTACGGAAATTTGTTACAAATGTAATTTGATGACATCTGGACCATCTAGACCTGTTTATAATATCACATATTAACCCTTACATCGGTATCTTAATTTTTTGTTGTCTGCTGTTTATTTTCTATTTTCCATTTTTATCATGCTTTGACAGCACTGTGGAATAATTTACAACATGCTTTGACAGCATTTCAGAATCATTTCCATTAAATGGAAATGATTCTGAAGTGCTGTCAAACCATGTTTTTATTGAGAAATAAGGCAAGATATAAAAGCAACAGCAGACGACAATTGTTGTGTGTAGCGGTCTAAGGGTAAATTTTTTAGCAGCGATACTGATACTTCAGTGCATGTTCTGATTGTATGAATACCCGGTATGTGGACTGTTCTTGGCCCACATGATAAAATGCCTGCTATAAAGTTCCTTTTGGCATAGCATGTGATCCAAGTTAATCAACAAGTATGTTCATGACACTGCATGTTGATGTAACGTTACACCATATTTGGTCTATCTGATCTGGCCATTTGTCAGTCAGGTGAGCTTTAATCTTGTTGCATACAAAGCATACAATACAGATGTATGCATGTTCTGTAAATAAAACACAAATCAATTCAATTTACGTCATTATGAGACTGCAGTATTGGGTATTGTCATGGGATGAGAGAAAATATCACTTGTCAACAAGGTATTGGCAGTGAAAGCGAAACCAGTAATTGACTAGTTTATGTGTGATTGTTAACCCTTAGACCGCTACTCACAACAATTGTCGTCTGCTGTTGTTTTTATATCTTGCCTTATTTCTCTATAAAAACATGTTCTATGTCACGGTACGTAACTCACTGTGGGGAGGAAATGTGTATTCGTGCCCGGCTAGCTCAGTTGGTTAGAGCGATGGTACGGTAAACCAGAGGTCCCGGGTTCGAGCCCCGGGCCGGAGCACATTTTTCTCACCCTGTGACATTTGGCGCCCAACTAGGGACCGTGACTGATATATATACTACCCAAAATGTACCAAAATATGGAATTCAGAGACGAATTAAATATAGAATTCGGGGACGAATTCCAATTTGGTGGGGAAGTATGTCACGGTACGTGACTCACTGTGGGGAGGAAGTGTGTATTCGTGCCCGGCTAGCTCGGTCGGTTGGAGCGATGGTACGGTAAACCGGAGGTCCCGGGTTCGAGCCCCGGGCCGGAGCACATTTTTCTCACCCTGTGACATTTGGCGCCCAACGAGGGACCGTGACTGATATATATACTACCCAAAATGTACCAAATATATGGAATTCAGAGACGAATTAAATATAGAATTCGGGGACGAATTCCAATTTGGCGGGGAAGTATGTCACGGTACGTAACTCACTGTGGGGAGGAAATGTGTATTCGTGCCCGGCTAGCTCAGTCGGTTAGAGCGATGGTACAGTAAACCAGAGGTCCCGGGTTCGAGCCCCGGGCCGGAGCACATTTTTCTCACCCTGTGACATTGGGCGCCCAACGAGGGACCGTGACTGATATATATACTACCCAAAATGTACCAAATATATGGAATTCAGAGACGAATTAAATATAGAATTCGGGGACGAATTCCAATTTGGCGGGGAAGTATGTGTAGTAGGCACTCAACCCGTATCGACGGCTCTATGTTTATTACAATCTGTAAGCGGAGAATATAAGTTACAACACAAGTAAATATATCGACTGATGTTAATGGAGGTTTTCCGGTTAATCCTAAATCTCACGAACAGTGTAGATTTACCCTCATGCACACTCATTAACAATACAATACGAATGTATAGTACTCCTAGGGCACACAAATACATAATCGACCTCACAGTGTTTGCGAACAGTGTAGCCCCTGAGAATACATGATTGTATTCAATGACTATGATACATATTATATTGCACGAGATAGTGGCTGTATTTACGCACATAAAATATCGGACATAATGCAATAGGAGGGGATCCGAACACGAGACATGTGAGAATGAATGAAGGCGAATAAGATAAATAAGACTGAATGGAACAAATAATTGGATAAAGGAGACATATTACGAGATGTTCTTGTACAACTATGTGTTTTGTAGAGCCGCCGGCCGATAATAAGGACTTATGATAAGTAATATATATGACCAGTGAACACCCTGCTCATCAGAATATGATTCTCTGCAGTTATCTATACAATATATTGCTAATGCCTAATGAACCCATAGACAGCGTCCTATCGACGGGACATGGCCAGTGTAGGTCCTGATCAGGATGCGAATGGCAGGATGATCTGGGGCTATGTTGGGTACAAAGGTCATGAGGTCATTATCTCGGTCTGCGGCTCAACCAATAGTATTATTACATGTACAATCGTCTCATATAAATGAACAGTGGAGTATGATTATCACGGAGCCGTCAACAACATGTAAAAGGAACAATACGGCCCGGTTATTTACAAGAGCAATATAAGGCACGATACCGGATTCTCCGCTTTGTTGCGCTACCATTTCAGAGTAAGTATCTCATGAACATGTCCCAGAATAACTGAATGGATCGGCTATACATGCAAAATGCATACAATTGTATAATGCGCGCGCACGGTAAAGAAAATGTAATAACATCACATTTGCTCGGCCGTTCGCGATCAAACCACGAAAATGAATCGTATACAATGTGAAATGGGACATGTACATGCATCAAATAACACAAAATAAGCGACAATGATTACCTGTAAGCGGAGAATATAAGTTACAACACAAGTAAATATATCGACTGATGTTAATGGAGGTTTTCCGGCTAATGCGCCGAAATCTCGTAGGTCGCGCCAGAAATCATTAAAATCCTGGCGAGATTCTACGAGACCTCATTAACACAGTTGAAACTCCCGGCAACCACAGGCGGCCTTAAATTACGAAAAGTAAAATACAGTGCGATAAAAATAAGTGCATATATGGCGTATAGGATGTACGGACTATTATGAGGTATATTATGGACTGTATGGGGTATAGGATACGGCTATGGGAATTATATGGTAAATATGAGGTATACGTCAGGATGGGAGTGATGGGTTTTGAGTGGGGTCATTAAAACGTAACACCAGTACTTGGTTGGCCGGTTACAACAGCACTTCAGAATCATTTCCAACGGAAATTATTCTGAAGTGCTGTCAAAGCATGTTGTTAGTTATTCTAAAGTGCTGTCAAAGCATGTTTTTGATGATAAAAATGGAAAATAGAAAATAAACAGCAGGGCCTGGTTGCTCAAAGCTTCTGTTAGCTTAACAGACTGTTATGCTAAGGATTTAACAGTCTGTTAAGCTAACAGATGTTTTGAGCAACCGGGTCCTGACGACAAAAAAATTAAGATAGCGGTCTAAGGGTTAATGACAGTTGAAATGTAATTTCAATGTACTTACTTTTATTCCCCTCAATGCAAATATAGCAAAATAGGGGAATTGTATAAGAGCTGTACTGATGCAAACAGAACTTACATTCGTTTGTGGATTTATTCTGTCATTGTCCTGCTTGATATTGAACAAAAGCTGAAAGGGCTAGTGAGCCGTTACCTACAAAAAACACTCGTGATTTCATCTGTGTCATACATGTCGTTGACTTATCATTGGAGTCAAAACTTATTTACTATTGTAATACATGGGCTGCCCACTTGAAAAGTGCTTTATGACATCTGCGACCAGCGTAGCCTCAGTAGCCTTATCTAGCTAAGTATACTTTGAGGGAGTAATCATTTATGTTACCCGAAATGCATTATTTCATATAGAACTAATGACTGCATATATTTGATGATTAAAAGTATACAGAATTATTATACTGAATAATGGCTGTGATAATGCAATAAATTCAGTATAATAAAAATAAATAAATTTATCCTTAAATTGAAAATTTCTCTCTCGAAGTGTACTTGGCAAGATAAGTATACTTTGCAATTTTGGTGAAATCGGCTACAGATCTGCCGGTACATTCATGCAGTCTGATCAGGGCCTACGATGCTCGCCTTTCAGTCACTGAAGTAGTTGTGTTGATGTGAGCTAACCATTTAGACCATAACTATACTGTGTCACTACAAGATGTACAGGATCTAGTATTGTTTTAAAAGTCACAAGTTACCATTCCACAGCCGATGGCCCGTATCTAGAACCCAGTTTTGATATAAAATAAGACACCAGTGTTGCATCATTTTGTTGTCATCTTGAAGACTACACTGAATGTTGCAGCAATCGTCACAGATGTGGTCCTGAAACCAGAAAGCACAAACGAAAGCCACTTACCCAATCTGATGACCAGGTATCTGATTTTGCAACAATGCCTGTGCGGTTCTAATTTTGCCGGTGGGTGCATGATGATCACAGTCCTGGCAGCAGATGTTGCAGAGTAATGCAGTTATTATCAGGTATGCACATTCACTCTCATATCATTCCTTCATTCCTATTGTTGGTTGGGAGCATGCAAAGGGTACATTTATCAATGGGTTTCATCCTTAACGAATCCCGATCTCCCTGGTTTGACCCTCAGGTACATTTTTAGCTCACCTGAGCGAAGCTCATGTGAGCTATTGTTACTGCAATGTGTCCGTCGTCGTCCGTGAACATTTTCAAACGTCTTCTCCTCGGTAACCATTGGGCCTATAGTCACCAAACTTCATGGTCATGGTCCTTAGGTAGGGGGATTACAAATGTTAAAATGACGTCATTACGTAATTCAATATGGTCATGTATATATCAAATCGAAGGTATCAAAGAGGCGATCGCTCTGGTACATTTTTTGTTGAAATTGGATGGTCATGTCATCCAAGATGGCCGCCGAAAGGTCAAAAGGTTGTTCTTTTATTAGAGATTTCAAAATTCTTCTTCACACGAACCACTTGGCCCATGGTGGCCAAACTTCACAGTTATGATCCATGGGTGAAGCTTTTTCAGATTTGTTAAAACGGAGGTCGACGCTAATCAAAGATGGCCGCCGTCTAAAAATAGCACAAATTCTTAAAAAATCTTCTCATGAACCGCCAGCCGGATTTCGACGAAACTTGGTAGGAATGATCGACGTAGAATGCTCTTTCAAAGTTGTTAAAATGGTGACCCTGGAGTCAAAAATGGGCATGGCACGTGGGGTCAAATTGGGGTCAAATTTTATTTTTGACCGAATATGGTCATGTCTATATCAAAAGTCTATATCAGATTTGTTAAAACGGAGGTCGTCGCTAATCCAAGATGGCCGTCGTCTAAAAATAGCACAAATTCTTTAAAAATCTTCTTCTCATGAACTGCCAGCCGGATTTCGACGAAACTTGGTATGAATGATCGACGTAGAATGCTCTTTCAAAGGTGTTAAAATGGTGACCCTGGGGTCAAAAATGGGCGTGGCCCGTGGGGTCAAATTTTATTTTTGGCCAAATATGCTCATGTCATATATCAAATTGAAGGTATCGATGAGGCGATTGCTCTGGTGCAATATTTGTCGGAATCGGATGATTACGTCATCCATGATGGCCTCCAAAAGGTCAATTTATTCGAGATTTTGAACGTCTTTTTCTCAGGAACTACATGGCCGATGCTGGTAAGTTAAGATCATAGTAAGTTAAGATCCTGGAGTGGAGCATTTTCAGATTTGGTAAAATGAGAGTCATCGCTTAATCCAAATGACCGCCATCTAAAAATAGCACAATTTTTTTAAAACATAATTATCAACTCAATGTCACATTCTCCTCTGGTGTTCATGGAGTCAGGTGAGCGAATTAGGGCCATCATGGCCCTCTTGTTGGGTTTCTGGTTCGTGAGAGTTGAATCCGGTTATACCAATTATAAAAGTAATAATATTAGTACTAATCATATTAATTTTGGAGAGTGGACTAAGTGACTCTGGTGTGGTGAGGACCTGGCACCAGTAGCCTATTTCATCAACATTGCAAAGTATACTTTACTAGCAAAGTATACTTTGAGGGAGTAATCATTTATTTTTCCTGAAATGCATTATTTCATATAGAACTAACAAATGCATATATTTCATGATTAAAAGTATGCAGAATTATTATACTGAATTTATTACATTATCACAGCCATTAAATGGCTGTGATAATGTAATAAATTCAGTATAATAAAAATTAATAAATGTTTAAAAAAATTGAAAATTTCTCCCTCAAAGTATACTTTGCTAGTAAAGTATACTTTGCAATGTTGATGAAATAGGCTACAGGTCAGGTTATTCTAATTTCAGGGCTGAATATACATTTTTTTTTCTGTAAACATTTAGTTCTGATGTTGGGATTTTCCCCTCACATCAGGTAGATATGGAATTCAACCCTGTTAACCCGGTCTAAAATTACCTCTAAGCTGTTGACAGGCTGTTAAACACCACTAAATCAAATCTTCCTTCATCCCTTATTCATTGATGGTCCATTTGCTGTTCTATGTCATATATATAGTTACATCAGTTTAATGATGATATGTAAGCAAGTATGTATCCGTTGTGTTACCCGATACCACCAAACTAGCAACCTTTATATCATATTCATGAGACGTGAACACAGCAGAATATCCTTGGCAAACATTAGAATTCCTACTCGTGTCCTAGCATTGTCTGACAAACTTGATATAAACAGAAACTATCCTGGTACTCTATGCTTTTTAAATGTTTGGATCATTCTATGTTGTTTAACCCTTTCACCCCTAAGTAACTGGAATGGATTTTAGTATGTTACTTTTCTCTCCGACCAATTCAATCATCACAAAATGATTTTCAGACTAAACAATTATACATAAAAAATTTTTTCTAAAATGTATGAAAATTACTTGCTAAGCGTGCAGATCCTGATGAGACGGCTCGTCACCAGCCGTCTCATCTGGATCTACACTGTTTGCAAACACCACTATAGAGGCCTGTAGTGCTGGAAGGGTTAAAGAAACTTGTTCGTACAATATTGCTTTTCTCTTGCGCTCCTGACTGTCACAGGAGACGTTATTTTTGTCCATGTAATAAGATTATGAACCACAATCGTGTTAAAGTTTGGGTTACATAGATTATAGTTTCACTTTTAACTACTTCAGTGCAGAAAATGTTTTTGTCTGCTTTTCTTCCCGAGACAGTAAGTTGTGCAGGTGTATACTGGAGTCAGGTTATCCGTCCGTACGTCCGTCCATCCGTCGTCGGGCCGTCCGTCCGTCCGTCCGTCCGTCCGTCCCAACAAATGCTCTCTCGTTTGCTGGGCAAGCTTTTTAGGGATTTTCTTGGGTAGTGTTATGGTTAGTGTTGGGTATTTGTTATACAGTAAAAACCCAACAAAGATACGTTTGTGTGAACCTCCGTCCGTCCGTCCGTCCGTCCGTCTAGTCACAGGATCAAGGTTACGGACTCTTAGTCATTCTTAGTCTCATGGTCAAGGTTACATACTCGGTTCATTCTTAGTCCCATGGTTAAGGTTACGGACTCGGTTCATTCTTAGTCCCATGGTCAAGGTTACAGACTTGGTGCATTCTTAGTCCCATGGTCAAGGTTACAGACTCGGTTCATTCTTAGTCCCATGGTCAAGGTTACAGACTTGGTGCATTCTTAGTCCCATGGTCAAGGTTACAGACTTGGTGCATTCTTAGTCCCATGGTCAAGGTTACGGACTCAGTGCATTCTTAGTCCCATGGTCAAGGTTACAGACTTGGTGCATTCTTAGTCCCATGGTCAAGGTTACGGACTCAGTGCATTCTTAGTCCCATGGTCAAGGTTACAGACTTGGTGCATTCTTAGTCCCATGGTCAAGGTTACAGACTCTGTGCATTCTTAGTCCCATGGTCAAGGTTACAGACTTGGTGCATTCTTAGTCCCATGGTCAAGGTTACGGACTCGGTGCATTCTTAGTCCCATGGTCAAGGTTACAGACTTGGTGCATTCTTAGTCCCATGGTCAAGGTTACAGACTCTGTGCATTCTTAGTCCCATGGTCAAGGTTACAGACTTGGTGCATTCTTAGTCCCATGGTCAAGGTTACAGACTTGGTGCATTCTTAGTCCCATGGTCAAGGTTACAGACTCGGTGCATTCTTAGTCCCATGGTCAAGGTTACAGACTTGGTGCATTCTTAGTCTCATGGTCAAGGTTACGGACTCAGTGCATTCTTAGTCCCATGGTCAAGGTTACGGACTCAGTGCATTCTTAGTCCCATGGTCAAGGTTACGGATCACTTGTGCAGGTTCTTAGACTCATGGTCAAGGTTACGGACTCAGTGCATTCTTAGTCCCATGGTCAAGGTTACGGACTCAGTGCATTCTTAGTCCCATGGTCAAGGTTACAGACTTGGTGCATTCTTAGTCCCATGGTCAAGGTTACAGACTCTGTGCATTCTTAGTCCCATGGTCAAGGTTACAGACTTGGTGCATTCTTAGTCCCATGGTCAAGGTTACAGACACTGTGCATTCTTAGTCCCATGGTCAAGGTTACAGACTTGGTGCATTCTTAGTCCCATGGTCAAGGTTACAGACTTGGTGCATTCTTAGTCCCATGGTCAAGGTTACAGACTTGGTGCATTCTTAGTCCATGGTCAAGGTTACAGACTCGGTGCATTCTTAGTCCCCCGGTCCCATGGTCAAGGAAGGTTACAGACTTGGTGCATTCTTAGTCTCATGGTCAAGGTTACGGACTCAGTGCATTCTTAGTCCCATGGTCAAGGTTACGGACTCAGTGCATTCTTAGTCTCATGGTCAAGGTTACGGACTCAGTGCATTCTTAGTCCCATGGTCAAGGTTACGGACTCAGTGCATTCTTAGTCCCATGGTCAAGGTTACGGACTCAGTGCATTCTTAGTCCCATGGTCAAGGTTACAGGACTTCAGTGCATTCTTAGTCCCATGGTCAAGGTTACAGGACTCTGTGCATCTTAGTCCCATGGTCAAGGTTACAGACTTGGTGCATTCTTAGTCCCATGGTCAAGGTTACAGACTCTGTGCATTCTTAGTCCCATGGTCAAGGTTACAGACTTGGTGCATTCTTAGTCCCATGGTCAAGGTTACAGACTCGGTGCATTCTTAGTCCCATGGTCAAGGTTACAGACTTGGTGCATTCTTAGTCCCATGGTCAAGGTTACAGACATTTTCCCTGCAGTGCAGATCCTGATTACACTGTTTGCAAACATTCGGATAGAGGTATGTATATCATGTTGAAAGGGTTAAATTCGCAGTCGGCTCGATGATGCTCAGGCAAGCATTCATCTGACATTTCCAGCAGGCTGATGGGGTGTTACACTGATCGCAAACACTGGGGCTGCACTCTGCGCAAGCGTAAATTATTTCACGTTGAAATAGGCGCCGGATTTCTGATGAATTCCCATTCAGCTACATGCAGACGATACTACATAAACACATTTTCATCATGAAAAATGTGTTTATTTGATAGCTCTCAGTACGGAGTTCAGCACCAGTAACTCAATAAAAAAAAGTGTCACATTTCACTATAGGAATGAATGGCCTTTTTGTGGAATTTATCGGGGTATAAACTTGGAAAAGTCACTTTCGGAATTGGCGATAAAAATAAACAATTGGCGATAAAAAATTACAATTTTCGAAAAAAAAAAATTTTTTTTTTTTTTTTGAAAATTGTAATTATTTTATCGCCAATTGTTTATTTTTATTCTATTCGTTATTATAGGAATTAATGGCCTTTTTGTGGAATTTATCGGGTTATAAACTTGGAAAAGTCGCGGGAATACTGGACGAAGGCCGGAAGGCCTCGTCCAGTATTCCCGCGACTTTTCCAAGTTTATATCCCCATTTGAAATAAATTCATCAAGAAAATGTGTTTATTTTCCGTTTTCTTAAGAATTATTTTAACTGCGCCTCACGGTTACGGAAAGTAGTTTGGCATGGGAGTTTACTGGGATATAAATTTTGGACAGAGTCTTGCTACGGACTAATCAAATGTTAGGGAATTGCGTAAATATTTTTGTGCTGGAATTATACAGGGTTTGAAGAAATTGCATCGAATAGTCTTCTATTATGCTGTTTAAATTTGCACACAGAAACTAAAACTATATTTATAAATGGCTGATGTATGTATTGTCATCCTATGTGAATGGTTAACACAGTTTATGCTTTCTCATAGCTCTTTATCTGTCTGTTTTATCTGTAAAACCGACATACATTATAATAATGGAAATTACAATAAAACCAAACCGGTCTTTTAAAGTCACTTTAACTGAGGTAATTTCGTCACACGTAACAAAAGCGAGACAAAAGGAAAATGAAAATCACTTTTAAGTAAATACCCCATGCATTTGAAGGTTATGAGACAATGAATGAAGCAAGTGATCAAACATCAGAAATGTGGAGGTTTATTATACATGGCTGTGACTGGAGAAATGGGGCTTATGGGTTTTGCGACCAATGTAGATCCAGATCAGCCTGTGCATCCGCAGTCTGATCAGGATCTGCACTGTTCGCCAGTCCATGAAAGAATCAGTCATCATGCGTCAAACAAGTAATATAGATTCTTATCAAGACACAGTAGTGTGCTATTACATCAGGAGCTTATGTGATATATATAATATGTTGCCAGTGTAGTTCCTGATCTAATAGCACGCTCCTGTAGCCTGAAAATCATCTATATTGCTTGCTAGAAGCACAACAAGTGTTTCATTGATGGAATGGCGAACCGTGCAGATCCTGATCAGACTGGAAAATAAATAAAGATGGCTCTTGTAGGTAGGTTGATTGTATTTCCGCATTTGACATCGATAACTAGTATTACTTCATTGAACAATCTCAAGGATTCTTGAAATCTCGATCTGGTTTGTTCAGTATAGTCTTGAGAATTTTAGTGAAAGCGCGATAATAAGTTGTATCCGACTTAGCGTAGTCGGGTGACTTGGGTATGGTTTTTGGGCTGGTACGACTTCTGCGTGTAAAATGCTGATTATGGGTCAGTTTTATTAGGCGCAGGTGGGCCTTAGCTCTGTGCAGGCACTATATTTTCTACGTTTACGCGAAGCATATTTGCTTCAAACAAACTACAGAAAGCACAAAACTTAGCGAAGCAATACAGGCGATTCATGACCTAATTTCGCCTGCATCCAGTAGCCGACATATTTTCAGTAGTCGACTTATGGCCGCGACTTGACTGATTTTTTGTGCCTTGACTTATAGAGCGGGTAGACTTATGGCTAGCAATATATGGTAGGAATAATGGGATTTTATGAGATCTTGAAACTGGTGATGGTGAAATTGAGGCACACCAAGTTCAAGGCCTTGGTCATATAATACTTTGACTATAGAATGACTGCATTTTATTTATTTTTCTACATGTCTAAAAAGTATAATACACTATCCTATCAACGTGTCGATCGCCTATGCATGGTAAGGGTTGAAACATTAAATTTGAACTACACTGGTCAAAAAAACCCTCAATAAGCCCACAAGTCACATATTAATGTCCACGACTCAATATATCACTATCAATCTTTCTGTGCTCTGCAACATTATGTGTGTGATCAAGGAACAAGTCTTCATATGTTGGAATGTCGGAATGATGTAAAATGGCAAAACCTTACGTAACACTGCTATTCTAGCATGCACTGACGATTATTATGTGAGGTATTTCGCAAAACGGCAGCCGAAATAGAATCTCTACATCTGAAGATATGCTGTATTAATCTTTCTACACTCATAAAATGAGCTCTGCCACATTTCTAGTATCCACGAGCAAATGACTGTTATGTGGAACAACCCTTTCAACACAACAGGCCTGTATAGTCAAAAAGTGTAGATCAGAAGCGTCTCATCAGAATCTGCACTTTTTTGCACATAATTTACATATTTTTGAGAACAAAAACACCCACATATCAAAATCCATTCCAGTTACTTAGGGGTGAAAAGGTTAATGTGTGAAAAGGGGGCCTTGTAGCATTGTGACCTGTGCTGATCCAGATCAGACAGCATTTGGATGTAGCAGCAATAATATGTGATGACTTCCTGACACTGGCTGGCATGTTTTTGTCAGTTTGCAATATTTTCTATCATATTCAGATCTACACAACTTACCCCTTTTACCCTTGAGTAACTGGAATGGAAATTCTCCCCCCCCCCCCCCCCACCCCCCCCCCCACCCTGGAATTTTCCTAGGAAATTTCCCCCCCCCCCCCCTTCCCCCCCCCCCAACCATCTACCATATGCATAGCGGATGTGAATGTCTCTTTGTATACAAGAATAACCCCCCTCCCTCATGATGAAATAATGTATGTTGGTGTAGAATAGATAGCATTTGGCATGTATTGAGGGAGGGGGGGAGATTTTCCTAGAAATATCCCCCCCCAACCATCTCCATATGCATAGCAGATGTGAATGTCTCTTTGTAGACAAGAATAACCCACGATTGGGGGAGTATTTCTGATGAAATAATGTATGTTGGTGTAGAAGAGATAGCATTTGGCATGTATTGAGAGAGAGGGGGGGGGGGTGTTTCCTAGGAAATATCCCCCCCAACCATCTACCATTTCACTATGTAAATACTCCCCCAATTGTTGGTTATTCTTGTCTACAAAGAGACATTCACATCCACTTTGCTTGCATATGGTAGATGGTGGGGGGGGGATATTTCCTAGGAAAATACCCCCTCCCTCAATAAATGCCAAATGCTATCTGTTCTACACCAACATACATTTCATTTCATCAGAAATACTCCCGCAATCACCTGCTATTCTTCTCTACAAAGAGACAGTCACATCCACTTTGCATATGGTAGATGGTCGGGGGGATATTTCCTAGGAAAATCTCCCCCCCCCACCAATACATGGCACATGCTGTCTGTTCTACACCAACATACATTATTTTGTTTCATCAGAAATACTCTCCCAATCGTGGGCTATTCTTGTCTACAAAGAGACGTCCACGTCCACTATGCATATTGTAGAAGGGGGGGGGGGGATTATTTCCTAGGAAAATCTCCCCCCCTCCCCACCAATACATGCCACATGCTATCTCTTCACCAACTTTCATTTCTTTTCATCAGAAATGCTCTCCCAATCACCTGCTATTCTTCTCCTTCTCTACAAAGAGACATTCACATCCACTTTGTATATGGTAGATGGTGGGGGGGGGGATATTTCCTAGGAAAATCCCCCCCCACCAATTCATGCCACATGCTGTCTGTTCTACACCAACATACATTATTTTGTTTCATGGGAAATACTCCCCCAATCATGCGCTATTCTTGTCTACGATGAGACGTCCACATCCACTAAGCATATGGTAGATGGTGGCGGGGGGGAATATTTCCTAGGAAAATCTCCCCCCCCTCCCTAAATACATGCCAAATGCTATCTGTTTTACACCAACATACATTTCATTTCATCAGAAATACTCCCCCAATCGTGGGCTAGTCTTGTCTACAAAGAGACATTCACATCCGCTATGCATATGGTAGATGGTTGGGGGGGGATATTTCCTAGGAAAATCTCCCCCCCCCCACCAATACATGCCACATGCTTGCTGTTCTACACAGATATACTGTTTTTATTTTGTAGACCCACCCCCACCATGTGCTATACATTTATACCAATCATATGCAGCTATGGTAGAGATTTAACCTAGAGAACTCTCTACCAGCCAACATACATAATAGTTATGGTACGGTAATGGGGAATTATTGCATATACCGTTAAATAGAATCTCTACCACCCCACCACCACTATATTGTCTATGTATAGATATTATACTAAATTGGATAGCTCTTTTATAGAAAATGCTGCCTCGCCTATTCACATACTTCTCCACAAGCAGACATACATAGACCGGTGGTTAATTATTTCCCCCCCCCCCCCCCCCCCCCCCCCCCCCCCCCCCCCCACCCCCCCCCCGGCCCCCCCCCCCCCCCCCCCCCCCCCCCCCCCCCCCCCGGACTCCGTCGGGGGATACTATGGATTTGACAGCGCGATGCGTCCGCGTCCACGTCTGCCGCAGACACTTCTTGTCCGGAGCATAACTCGAACACCCTTTGGAATATTTTCATGAAACTTCACACATGCATAGACCATGACCCGAAGGTGTGTCGCGCACAAGAATGACAACTCTTGCATAGCTAATTTTTTAGTTATCTCCCTTTTTTTTTTTTTTTTCTTTTTTTTTTGTTTCTCGCACTGATTTCGTGTCCGGAGCATAACTCCACCACCCTTTGGAATGTTTTCATGAAACTTCACACATGCATAGACCACGACCCGAAGGTGTGTCGCGCACAAGAATGACAACTCTTGCATAGCTAATTTTTTTGTTAGTTATCTCCCTTTTTTGTTTCGCGCACTGATTGACCATAACTCGACCACCCTTTGGAATATTTTTATGAAACTTCACACATTCAATTAGACCATGAACCGAAGGTGTGTCGTGCACAAGAATGACAACTCTTGCATAGCTAATTTTTTAGTTATCTCCCTTTTTTGTTTTCGCGCACTGATTTCCTGTCCGGAGCATAACTCGACCACCCTTTGGAATATTTTCATGAAACTTCACACATGCATAGACCACGACCTGGAGGTGTGTCGCACACAAGAATGACAACTCTTGCGTAGCTAATTTTTTAGTTATCTCCCTTTTTTTTTTTTTGTTTTGCGCACTCTACAAACTGGACAATAATGCATGAAGACCCGTTTTCTCGTCTGCTCTGTACACCTTTTCTCGTGTGCTCTGTACACCTTACCTGTAGAGAGAACAATAGAGACTGGGAGAACCATTCACCTGTCCATGTGCTGCATGTGCTAGCATGTGCAAATGTCCAGTCTTGACCACAGGTAATTTATACAGGTAAATTACTACATTGGATATTACATTTCCGTAAACTGTGTTGAAAATATTATGGCATTATGTGGACCTGTGCAGATATATGTAGATAAATATAGGACTATTAAAAAAAATATTCTGTGCTCCAGTAGCAAGCATTATTATTTTTAAACTTTTTTTTTTCATTTTTTTTTTCAAATTATTTTTCAATTTTTGTCTAGTAGCATAAGGTCGTAAGTGCTATATACAGACTATTCACCTGTGCATGTGCTAGCATGTGCAACTGACCACTGACCACTTACAGGTAATTTATACATCTGTAAACTGTGTTGAAAATATTGTGGCAATATGTGGACCTGTGTATATATGATATGTAGATAAATATAGGACTATTAAAAAACATTCTGGGCTCCAGTAGGGAGCATTATTCTTTTATTTTTTTTAAATTTAAGTTTTTTTTTACATTCTTTTTTTACATTCTTTTTCAATTTTTTAACTGACCACTAACTTATTACAGGTAATTTATACAGGTACATTATTACATTTCCGTAAACTGTGTTGACAATATTGTGGCAGTATGTGGACCTGTGCAGATATATGTAGATAAATATAGGACTATTAACAAAAATTTTGGGCTCCAGTAGCGAGCATTATTATTATATTTCTTTTTTTTTGTATATTACATTTCCGTAAACTGTGTTGAAAATATTGTGGCATTATGTGGACCTGTGCAGATATATGTAGATAAATATAGGACTATTAAAAAAAAATGCTTGGCTCCAGTAGCAAGCATTATTATTTTTAATTTTTAAACTTTTTTTTTCCATTTTTTTTTTT
Organism: Conchocele bisecta; assembly: GCA_029237695.1. NCBI lineage: Eukaryota > Metazoa > Mollusca > Bivalvia > Lucinida > Thyasiridae > Conchocele > Conchocele bisecta. The sequence continues at coordinate 45,391,835 of CM055267.1, forward strand.
TCATTTTTTTTTTCAAATTCTTTTTCAATTTTTGTCTTGTAGCATAAGGTCGTAAGTGCTATATACAAACTATTATCATATAATAAAACAATTATTGACTAGTGAGCCATAGAATATAATCTGATATTCTATGGCTCACTAGTCAATAATTGTATAATAAGTTCGGGCCAGTGAAAATTGCTTTCGGGCCCAGGCTCGAGGTCAAGGCGGGACAAGGCGAGGCATCTGATTCCACGGAATTCTTGTTTACTTATCTCCCTTTGTTATTTCGTGCTCTGATTTTGTATCCAGAGCATAACTCGAACACCCTTTGGAATATTTTTATGCCCCACCACGATAGTGGAGGGGGCATTTAGTGTTACCCTTGCCTCCGTCCGTCCTCACCGTCCGTCGTCCGTCCGTCCGTGTCCGTCCGTCCGTCCGTCCGTCCGCACACACGAATGGGTACTTGTTGTAAGCGTACGGGGATCTTATTGGGTAGGGTTAGGATAGTGTTGAGTACTCTTGTTGGGTATTTTTATACAGTAAAAACCCAACAGGTATTCATTCGTAGGAACGTGCGTCCCGTCCTCCCGTCCGTCCGTCCGTCACAAAACTTTAACACTCGGGTAAATGTCTCATAATTTCTTCATCCTTCGACCGATCTGCTTCATATTTCATATACACATTGCTCTGATGGTTCACTACCGCCCTGTGCGTTCGTCCTGCCCCCGCCAAGCCCAGGGTCAAGGTCACATACTTGGTGCTTCAAAAACTTGAACACTCGGGTAAATATCTTATAATTTCTGTTTTCTTTCACGGATCAGCTTCATATTTCATATACACATTGCTCTAATGGTCCTCTACCGCCCTGTGCCAAATCTATGTTCGTCCTGCCCCCGCCAAGCCCAGGGTCAAGGTCACATACTTGGTGCTTCAAAAACTTTAACGCTCGGGTAAATATCTTATAATTTCTGTTTTCTTTCACGGATCAGCTTCATATTTCATATACGCATTGCTCTAATGGTCCTCTACCGCCCTGTGCCAAATCCACGTTCGTCCTGCCCCCGCCAAGCCCAGGGTCAAGGTCACATACTTAGTGCTTCAAAAACTTTAACGCTCGGGTAAATATCTTATACTTTCTGTTTTCTTTCATGGATCATATTCATATTTCATATACGCATTGCTCTAATGGTCCTCTACCACCCTGTGCCAAATCCACGTTCGTCCTGCCCCGCCAATCCCAGGGTCAAGGTCACATACTTGGTGCTTCAAAAACTTTAACGCTCAGGTAAATATCTTATAATTGTTTTTCTTTCCATTCACGGATCAACTTCATATTTCATATACGCGTTGCTCTAATGGTCCTCTACCAGCCCTGTGCCAAATCCACGTTCGTCCTACCCCCCCGCCAAGCCCAGGGTCAAGTCACATACTTAGTGCTTCAAAAACTTTAACGTTCATATATCTTATAATTTCTGTTTTCTTTCATGGATCATCTTCATATTTATATACGCGTTGCTCTAATGGTCCTCTAGCCTGTGCCAAATCCATGTTCGTCCTGCCCCGCAATCTCCAGGGTTAGGTCACATACTGGTGCTTCAAAAACTTTAATGCTCAGGTAAATATCTTATCAATTTTTCTTTCATTCACGGATCAACTTCATATTTCATATACGCGTTGCTCTAATGGTCCTTACCGCCCTGTGCAAATCCACGTTCGACCCGCCGCCAAGCCCAGGGTTAACATCACATACTTAGTGCTTCGAAAAACTTTTGCCTCAGGTAAATATCTTATAATTTTTCTTTCATTAACGGATCAATTCATATTTCATATCGCGTTGCTCTAATGGTCCTCTACGCCCTGTGCCAAATCCATGTTCGTCTGCCCGCCAATCCCCAGTGGTCAAGGTCACACTACTTGGTGCTTCAAAAAATTTAATGCTCAGGTAAATATTTATAATTTTTCTTTCCATTCACGGATCAACTTCATATTTTCATATACACGTTGCTCTAATGGTCCTCTACCGCCCTGTGCCAAATCCCCGTTGTCCCGCCGCCAAGACCAGGGTTATCATCACATCTAGTGCTTCAAAAAACTTTAATGCTCAGGTAAATATCTTATAATTTTTCTTTCATTAACGGATCAACTTCATATTTCATATACGCGTTGCTTTAATGGTCCTCTACCGCCTGTGCCAAATCCAGTTTCGTCCCGCCCCCGCTAAGCCCAGGGTTAACATCACATACTTAGTGCTTCAAAAACTTTAACGCTCAGGTAAATATCTTATAATTTCTGTTTTCTTTCACGGATCAGCTTCATATTTCATATATGCATTGCTCTAATGGTCCTCTACCGCCCTGTGCCAAATCCACGTTCGTCCTGCCCCCGCCAAGCCCAGGGTCAAGGTCACATACTTGGTGCTTCAAAAACTTTAATGCTCAGGTAAAAGAAAATTTTGACTTGGAATTTGGCCTCATTTTATTATCAAAGCGATATGGGGACATCCGTGTTCTATGAACACATTTTCTAGTTTATTAAACTTCACACATGCATAGAAGACGACCCAAAGGTGTGTCGCACGTAAGAATGACAACTCTTGTGTCGTTAATTTCTTAGTTATCTCCCTTTGTTGTTTCGTGCACTGATTTCGTGTCCGGAGCATAACTCAAACACCCTTTGGAATATTTTCATGAAACTTCACACATGCATAGACCACAACCCTAAAGGTGTGTCACGCAAGAATGACAACTCTTGCATCACTAATTTTTTAGTTATCTCCCTTTGTTTTTTCCGTCACTGATTTTGTCTCCGGAGCATAACTCGAACACCCTTTTTTCAAACTACTTGTGTATCTGGATAGGGGGATACACATGCGCTTGTCGACAAGCGTCCATTTCTAGTTTATATAGGGCTGCTAGAAATGAGTTTAGGGAGGCCGGTGTGTTACAAGCTGGAAATAGTGCTTATGTTGTTCAGTAAACCCTGCTGATCAAGGTTTGGCCTGTTTCCAAGATGAAATTTGTGCATATCATGCATATTAATGAGGTCAGAGGTCATTGAGTGCGTTTTTATTGAAGTCAGTACGAAAGACGTAACTTTTTGTATTGTAAACCATGCAGTTATGTTTGTTCTTCCTGATTTTGGTATAAATTGATGAAGTAATGCATATTTATTAGAATATAGCCTTTAAATGCATCTTTCAGTCATAAAAATAAAATCAAAGTACTAAAAGTAGTGAAATTGTGTGATATTTTTTTCTGCGAAAAGTGTATACATCTGCCGTTACCGCAGAATAATTATCAAAATGATTGTAAAGCATTTAAAATGATAATCTTAGAGTCAAATCATCCTAAAACAACAATATATTCCTGTATGTCCAGAAACAACCACAGTAGGCTACCTACCTATATTGAACTCCCCAGCACATGATACAAATACATTATGGACAGTTGTTATATGTAGATGTCTCAAAATCTCAGAAACACTTAATCCCAACCAATCAACAGTCATAACTCTTGATGAGCAGCTGTACTGTAAAGCTAAAGAACTACAATGGAGTGAGCCAGATACATGCAAAACATTGCTCTTAAAATTTGGTGGCTTCCATACTGCTCTCAATTTTATGCGAACAATGGGCAAGCATATGTCAGACTCTGGCCTGCTGGAGGTGATGGTGGAAAGTTCAGTGTTTGGAGAAAATACAGCGGTTAACAATATGGCCGCTAAATCTTACAATCGAACAATTCGCGCCCATAAGTTGGCATACGAAGCGTTGCTTCGTATTCTCTGGCCACAGTTTGTAGAATTGTTAAGTAAATGAGACACACCAATTGATCCCGAATTGAATGACAATGTAGAATGTCTAGCCAAAATGATTCTAAAAATATGAAACAAAAAGTGCAGATCCTGATGAGACGGCTCGTCAAGTGCCAGCTCATCTATAGCATTTTATACCCCCAACATACGAAGTATGTCTAGGGGTATATAGTTTTCATCGTTCTTTCTGTTCGTTTGTCTGTTCGTTCGTTCATTCGTCCGTAAGATTTGTTAATGTTTTTATTTGTCGGTCCAAGCATCGGCCAGGGGTATCCGTGAGCCTCTGCTCGCTTGCTCTAGTTTCTGTCAATATTCAGTTCTGATTTTGGTATTGATCCCCATCACAACAGGTAACATATGGGATTCGACACACGTTAACCTGGCCTAAAATGTTGACAGGCCGTTAAACACCATTAAATCAATCAAATTACTGGATCTGCACTGGGTTAAATGCATTACTTGTTACTGTGTCTCAGATGTGGCTTAGTTTAATGGCACTGCAAATGGCCCTATATCAAACCAAAATGTTTGAATGACTGACTCATATTATACATTGTCATATGTGGCTGTGACTGGAGAAATGGGGCTTATGAGAGTTGTGACCAGTGTAGCTCCTGATCAAATAGCCCACTCCTGTAGCCTGATAATGATCTTCACTGCTTGTTTGAAGCATGACAGGTGTTTCATTGATGTAATGGCAAACAGTGCAGATTCTGATCAGACTGCGGATGCACAGGCTGATCTGGATCTACACTGGTCGCAAAACACGTAAGCCCCATTTCACAGTCACATATCTGTATGTTTTGGTTAATTTTTTTACATCATTTACTAACAATGTGCCTTAACTGATTTTCATATGCCCACACTGATAGCTCCGTCATTGCCCACAAGGAAAATTAGTAGTTGGCTGAGGTTTATTGACAGCCAGATTCACTGAAAGTCTGCCAAAAAACAGGAATATTGTCTACTTAATTGGCCAGCTCATGGGAATATCCACACTTTCACATTTGGGCTGCCACCACAGGACAAAATGGACCTTATTATGCTTGCAACCGTTATACGATTTTTGTTGTTAACCCTTAGAATGTGGGAAATGAAAATCGGTGTCTGCTGTTGTTTTATATTTTGTCTTCTTTCTCAATAAAAACATGGTGTGACAGTACTTTAGATTCATTACCATTGGAAATTTCTCTCGGAGCATGTTTTGGATGAGATGTTCCATTATAAATCAGGCATATTACCATTCAGAGACATTTATGTGTGCTTTACAATCACAAACAGACATTATCATCTGAGTAACTTCATCAAAACTAAGACCATAAGGTTTTCTAGGTGTCTGGTTTAGAGAGGTTCCACTGTATAACAGTTTGAGTCCCCCACTCTTACCCTTACCAGGGGCGGATCCAGGATTTATGTCCAGAGGGGGCGTGGATTTCAAATGATTGTCAACTTTCATAAAATTCAGATTATTTTCTGCATGTTTTCTTATTTGCCTGGATCCGCACCTGCTTACAATGCTGAATTAAGTTTGTTGTCTCATGTTTTTTGTTTAATTCCACGTTTTTCATAGTTTGGCAGTACTTTAGAATCATTCCAATGGAATGGTTCTAAAGTCTGCCAAACCATGTTTGTATTCAGAATAAAAACGATATATGAAACAACAACAGCGGACAATTTTCGTTTCCCACATTCAAAGTGCTAAAATACAATCAGACCATAATTATTATGTTTGCAACCATCATATCATACAGAATTAACCCCACTGTTGGAATATTACATAGACTAATTTGATGGAACCCCACAGGTGTGTAGTACAAGATAAGTAACTCTTGACATAGCGTTGCTCTCATACATGTTTGCCTACACTGACTATGACTGGGCTGGGAGTAATGGCATTTGTGACCAGCGTAGTTCCAGATCAACCTGTGCATCCATGCAGTCTGATCAGGGTCTGCATTTTTTGCCATTCAGCAAGTGAAGCAAATGGTCGTGCTTCAAACAAATACATGACAATTTGTTGTATTGTTGCATTGACCTGGTGTAGCCGATTTCACCAAAATTGCAAAGTATACTTATTTTGCTAAGTACATGTACACTTTGAGGGAGAAATTTTCAATTTAAGGATGAATTTATTAATTTTTATTTCATGAAATAAAACATTTTCTGACCAACTTATTATACTGAATTTATTACATTATCACAGCCATTTTGGCTGTGATAATGTAATACATTCAGTATAATCATTCTGCATACTTTTAATCATCAAATATATGCAGTTGTTAGTTCTATATGAAATAATGCATTTCATGAAAAATAAATGATTACTCCCTAAAAGTCTACTTAGCTAATTAAGTATGCTTAGCAATTTTGGCGAAACCGTCTACAGGAGAGACATATCTATGTCGCAAAAGATTCAAAACTGCATCCACTGACAGTTCATTGGTTGAAAGACGTCACATGACATTACCAAATGACATCAATGCAATGACACAACATAAAAATCTGTGTTCTTTTCCATTAAAACTCCCGAAATTTGTCTTTTGTGTTATCTGACATATGGATACAGTGAAACCTCCCTGAACGGCCATCTCCCATTATCTATCTACAACAATCCACTCTCTGGTTTTGCCAATATTTTATTCCCAAGTGGACAATTGCCCCTATAGTTCACCTCCCTACAACAGCCACCTCCCTACAATAGCCACCTCTCTACAACAATCCGCTCTCTGGAAAGGCCAATATTTTATTCCCAAGTGGACAATTGCCCCTATAGTTCACCTCCCTACAACAGCCACCTCTCTACAGCAGTCAGTTTTGTGTCTTGTGATACCCAGTTATCAGGCTGAGCTCAGTAACAGTAGGAATTATTTAACAAGCATTGGAATTCCTAAGCCTTGTCTGATAAACTTGATACAAAACAAACACTATATAGCCTGGATTATTTGTATTATTAACACATTTCAGTCTAAGGATACAATAATTTTTGTAAAATAAAATGTCATTATTATACCCCCACAAACAAAGTTTGTTGGGGGTATATAGGAGTCAGCTTGTCGGTCTGTCGGTCTGTTGGAAATTCCCTTCCGCTCTATATCTTCTACACCGATGCATTGATTATCAAATGGCTTGGCACAAATGTTTGTCATGATGAGAAGGTGTGTCGCAATCAATAACCACGCACCTACGTCCAAGGTCAAGGTCACAGTTGAAGGTCAAAGGTCAAACCTATAGAAATTCCCTTCCGCTCTACATCTTCTACACCGATGCATGGATTATCAAATGGCTTGGCACAAATGTTTCTCATGATGAGAAGGTGTGTCGCAATCAATAACCACGCACCTACGTCCAAGGTCAAGGTCACAGTTGAAGGTCAAAGATCAAACCTATTTAAATTCCCTTCCGCTCTATATCTTCTACACCGAAGCATGGATTATCAAATGGCTTGGCACAAATGTTTCTCATGATGAGAAGGTGTGTCGCAATCAATAACCACGCACCTACGTCCAAGGTCAAGGTCACAGTTGAAGGTCAAAGGTCAAACCTATTTAAATTCCCTTCCGCTCTATATCTTCTACACCGAAGCATGGATTATCAAATGGCTTGGCACAAATGTTTCTCATGATGAGAAGGTGTGTCGCAATCAATAACCACGCACCTACGTCCAAGGTCAAGGTCACAGTTGAAGGTCAAAGGTCAAAAATATTGAAATTCCCAAATGGCTTGGCACCAATGTTTCTCATGATGAGAAGGTGTGTCGCGATCAATAACCACGCACCTACGTCCAAGGTCAAGGTCACTGTTGAAGGTCAAAGGTCAAACCTATTGAAATTCCCTTCCGCTCTATATCTTCTACACCGATGCATGGATTATCAAATGGCTTGGCACAAATGTTTCTCATGATGAGAAAGTGTGTCGCGATCAATAACCACGCACCTACGTCCAAGGTCAAGGTCACAGTTGAAGGTCAAAGGTCAAACCTATTGAAATTCCCTTCTGCTCTATATCTTCTACACCGATGCATGGATTATCAAATTGCTAACCACGCACCTACGTCCAAGGTCACAGTTGAAGGTCAAAAGTCAAACCTATTGAAATTCCCTTCCGCTCTATATCTTCTACACCGATGCATGGATTATCAAATGGCTTGGCACAAATGTTTCTCAGGATGAGAAGGTGTGTCGCGATCAATAACCACGCACCTACGTCCAAGGTCAAGGTCACAGTTGAAGGTCAAAGGTCAAACATATTGAAATTCCCAAATGGCTTGGCACAAATGTTTCTCATGATGAGAAGGTGTGTCGCGATCAATAACCACGCACCTACGTCCAAGGTCAAGGTCACAGTTGAAGGTCAAAGGTCAAACCTATTGAAATTTCCTTCCGCTCTATATCTTCTACACTGATGCATGGATTATCAAATTGCTAACCACGCACCTACGTCCAAGGTCACAGTTGAAGGTCAAAGGTCAAACCTATTGAAATTCCCTTCCGCTCTATATCTTCTACACCGATGCATGGATTATCAAATGGCTTGACACAAATGTTTCTCAGGATGAGAATGTGTGTCGCGATCAATAACCACGCACCTACGTCCAAGGTCAAGGTCACAGTTGAAGGTCAAAGGTAAAAAATATTGAAATTCCCAAATGGCTTGGCACAAATGTTTCTCATGATGAGAAGGTGTGTCGCGATCAATAACCACGCACCTACGTCCAAGGTCAAGGTCACAGTTGAAGGTCAAAGGTCAAACCTATTGAAATTCCCTTCCGCTCTATTTCTTCTACACCGATGCATGGATTATCAAATTGCTAACCACGCACCTACGTCCAAGGTCACAGTTGAAGGTCAAAAGTCAAACCTATTGAAATTCCCTTCCGCTCTATATCTTCTACACCGATGCATGGATTATCAAATGGCTTGGCACAAATGTTTCTCGTGATGAGAAGGTGTGTCGCAATCAATAACCACGCACCTACGTCCAAGGTCAAGGTCACAGTTGAAGGTCAAAGGTCAAAACCTATTGAAATTCCCTTCCGCTCTATATCTTCTACACCGATGCATGGATTATCAAATGCCTTGGCACAAATGTTTCTCAGGATGAGAAGGTGTGTCGCGATCAATAACCACGCACCTACGTCCAAGGTCAAGGTCAGAGTTGAAGGTCAAAGGTCAAACCTATTGAAATTCCCTTCCGCTCTATATCTTCTACACCGATGCATGGATTATCACACTATGCCCAGGGTCAAGGTCACAGACTTGATGCGTTTGAAACCTTAACGCTTGGCTAAATGGCTTATAATCAAAAATGCCTCGTTTTCTTTGGCTGCCAGTGGGGGTATTCGTGTGCCGACAGGCCACATTTCTAGTTAAGTTTATTTCTCCATGAAGGTATATGTTGTTAACACTCATTTAAACCGTCTCGTCGAGACGGTTCAAACGAGTTGTAACAACATATACTTTCGAGATGAAATAAAGAAAATAGGGTTTTTTTCTCATAAAAGTTTCATACTACAATAATTGTATCCCGTCTTTAATGGGTTACCGTAAATCACTTTCATGGTACACCGAGTCTGCATATGTGTTTCGTAAAATTTGGAAAATATGCAGTGTAGACCCTAATGTTACGAGCCGAGTCACATGAATCTACAATGTTTGCAAACATCAATATTCTGGTCTGTGATTTTGAAAGGGCTAACTCCAATTTCGTAAAAAAAAGAAAGAAAGAACAATGAATTTTCCAGACATTGAGTAACCGATTGACAACTGTATGTGTTTTGTCGTGGCGTCAAATTGAGATTGTTAGCCAAATGGTATAATGTATTGATTAACCTATCCTCTATCACAGACTACATTGTGCCCACACACACAAAAACATATCCTATAGCACATATATACGACGATCAGCCTGCCTATATCTGATCGCTGTTGATCTACTAATATCTGTTTGCTGGTATGTCTACAGTTTCAAGTCATGCTGAAAATATATACTTATTCTCATGATCTCACGAAATGTATATGTTGTTACCACTCAGTTGAACCGTCTCGATGAGACTGAGTGGTAACAACATATATTTTGGGTGAGAAATAAAAAGAATAGAAAACGAAATGTTCGTAAATGTTGATACATGCTAGTGAGTATCCTGCATGAACTATTGGTCATTCCATAACAAGCTGTATCGACCCCGATCAGACGTTCTGTTCATATCTGAGATCCTCTGTTGACCATAAGTTCCCTTTTCTCAGTTAAAACCCAATTCATATCTTTGATACCGCATTGACATGCGACATGTGCTGATGTTACAATGTATCTTTAAAGTTATCGGAAACACTGTTGTATATGAATGTCCTATAAATATTATCTTGAGCATTGATATGTATAATGTAACACTTGTGTACATACATGTAATCATTTCATTTAACCTATTTTCTTTCACCTGTTATATCTGCATCTTAACCATCTTGATGATCTCTGTTATCTGCTTTAACAATTTGTTTTCATTTATTTGTTTTAGCCTAAAATGATCTTAGCAGTTGACAGGCGTTTATTAATGACACCATTAAATATAAATTAAAATTGTTTTAGCAAGGAACTATTTTGGCAGCACATGTACGGAGCCCACAAAACAATTTGTTCCCTCAATTTAACAATTTGTTAAATCAATTTGTTCCCTCGAATTAACAATTTGTTCCCACAATATAACAATTTGTTCCCTCGAATTAACAATTAGTTCCCACAAAATGACAATTTGTTCCCTCAATTTAACAATTCGTTCCCATGATATAACAATTTGTTCCCACAAATTAACTGTTAAATTGAGGGAACAAATTGTTATTTCATGGGAACAAAGTAATAAAAAAAGGAATTCTGCATCCCCTGTGGGGCTCCGTACACATGAGAATCGTCACTATGGAACTTGTTCCCCATGGTGATGCTTTCAATGTTTCGCTAATGTGTAATAAATCAAGATTTGCTTTTGAAATGCAGATCAGTTTGCACTGTTACACAATTTTGTTGAATTGGAAAACCCTTCCAACCCCTCGGACCATAAAGCCAATATGGGCGATCACTGTCGATCCTGATGAGCCTGGCTCATCAAGATCTACAGTATTCGTCAGGGTTTTTCAGATTTTTTAAAAAAATATTCCTCATATGATTGATGAACTCGTCCAACAGTTAGAAAGACCAAGTCAACTAGAGCAGCTTGAGCTGCATCAACGGTTTGAGCCTCAAACATTGATTTCATGTGTAACTAAGCTTTAGCCCAAGGTTGCAAAAAGAATTTCTGAAGTTTTAGAATGAACAGTCCAACATTATTGTGTTCGCATCATCACACCGATGTGGGGCCGGTTAGCTTAGAGGTAGAGCGATGGGCTCGGAGCGAGGGATACCGGGTTCGATCCTCAGCCAAAGTTTTAGCTAAAGGACAGAAATATCGACTACAGCAAAAACAATTGAAATCGAATGATAAATAACGAAGCTGACGTCACATCCGTTTGCTCTATTTTGAAAACTTGAAAAAATACGTTCATCTTTGACATCGAATAGAGCCGTAAGTAGTCAAGATATAGCTCTAAAAATTATCATCTTTCATGCGGCTGACACTCCCCTATCACCCTGGCAAGAAATTATGTTGCTGACAGTACTGTACAAATTGGAAAACGTTTGTAACGACCACCCGTTATCAGCCGAAATTCGGCAAAATCGTTGAAAAGTATGTACATTTTTCAACTTCAAATGCATATAGCTCTTTCATTTGAGCAGACAGCCGAAAACTGTCAGCGAGTTTGAGATAGAGAATTTTGTCAGCTTTCCGATGCAAAAAGAATTCTTGAAATTGGTTGAAAAATAAGGAAGTTATAGGAAGTATGACGTCACTTCCGTTTTCGTGGAAAGTAGCATTAACAGATATCTGAAAATCTCTGAGTCTCTGCTCACACTTGATCCGAATCGGTATGCAAAATTTTAAGTCGATCCGACCAGCGGTTTGGTGTAGATGGAGGGAGCCCGTAAGTCAGCGGATGATTATTTTTCGATAGTTATCGCCCCTAAATTGCAGTTTACGCCATTTGTAAATACACCTAATAAAACGGAAATTACATATGTGCAATATTCCGCCAGTGAAGTTTTCGTTTGTTTTTCACCATAGGCCGGGCACAAAGCGGGTAAGTTTTAGCTAAAGGACTGAAATATCGACCGCAGCAAGAAATTTTGAAATCTATTGATAAATAACGAAGCTGACGTCACATCCGTTTGCTCTATTTTGAAAACTTGAAAAAAAGACGTTCATCTTTGACATCCAATAGAACCGGAAGTAGTCAAGATAGAGCTCTGAAAATTATCATCTTTTATGCGCCTGACACTCCCCTATCACACTGGCAAGAAATTATGTTGCTGACATTACTGTACAAATTGGAAAACGTTTGTAAAGACCACCCGTTATCAGCCGAAATTCGGCAAAAATTCGGCAAAATCGTTGAAAAGTATGTACATTTTTCAACTTCAAATGCCTATAGCTCTCTTAGTTGACCAGATAGCCGAGATAGAGAATTTTGTCAGCTTTCCAATGCAAAAAGAATTTTTGAAATCGGTTGGAAAATAAGGAAGTTATAGAAAGTTATAGAAAATATGACGTCACTTCCGGTTTCGTGGAAAGTGGCATTAAGATATTTCTGAAAATCTCTGAGTCTCTGCTCACACTTGATCCGAATCGGCATGCAAAATTTGAAGTCGATCCGACCAGCGGTTTGGGCTGTAGACTGAACGGCTGAATAAAAAAAAAAAAAAAAAAACAACAAAAAAACAAAAAAACAACAAAAAAACAACGAATACAATAGGTTTTCGGCGCAGCTGAAAGCCGCCTCAAACCTAATAACAGTTACTCGTAGTTAAGGGTGAGAGTTAATATTTTAGAACATGTATCTAAACTGAACACCTCCAATTAAATTGACAAAGAATATGAATCTAATGCTACCATTTTCAAAGAAGTTCAGCGCTACATAAAACTCACTCGTCGTTTTAATAATTTTAATAATGAGTAGACTCACTAACATGTTCCTGTTTTATAGGGAAAATAATCAACTTACATGGTGGCCCGATTTTTGGATGTCAAGCGGTCTGAATTCACTGGAGAGTGCAACACGAATATATATGCATGCTTGTTTTGTTGGGTTTTTTTCGTTTATTTTTCGTACATGTTTTTTGCTCTATATATCATTACATTATACCGTATATTTCATCGCCATCATACCACATGTTTAATACTTGTAATAAGCATTTGGGAAGGGCTGTACCTAACGTTGTAAAAACTTGTAGCCCAACCCGTTTGCTCTCTTTACCAGAAATTTGTTTATTGTACAATTATTGTAAATTGTAAAAAAAAGAGCAATAAAATATGTTTAAACTAATTAAATTGACACATATTAGGGGTGCAAGCATAGAAAAGCGTTACGACACGTGGGACAAGTGTAGACCAAGATCAGCCTGCATGCAGGGCCTACACTATTCGTCATTCAGTCACTTTAGGTAGCCGTACTGTTTTCAGCTAAATTTATGAGATTGAAATCTATCTGTCTGACCTAAAGTTTATGTTGTTACCTCTCAGTTGAACCGTCTCATTGAGATGGAGTTGAACCGTCTCAACACTGAGTGGTAACAACATACGCTCTGGGTGTGTGGTCGGTGGAATTCCCGACCTTCGCCAGACCACTATATGCTTCCGACGCCCCTGGTTGATGGGAGGAATCTGGGTCCCCCCACAGAAACCAATTGGGGATGAACATGTCGCCATGCCCCAGAGTGGCTGTATGACACACAATGTGACATTAGACACAGTGACACTAATTTCCCACTAATTATGTCACCCACATTTAATCCAAATAAGTACGGCTTGTAAAAACTGCTCTGAGGTGTATAGGTATGGTGCTTTGCTTCACATAGTCCTCACATCTGAGCACCCAAGGTCAAGGTCAATGAGGAATATTTATTTTCACCTTGTTTGCATGGTAAATGTGTTAATAATTGCTTAAGAACTTCACCGATTTTAATTATACATGTAGTTGGCCATTTGTGTCTAGGATTGTGCTTTGTTTCGCATACACCCCACATCTGAATACCCAACAGTCAAGGTCACTGAGGTCTTATGTTCATTTTATATTCAAGTCTGCCATTGAAGGGATTAGCTTTGTAATAACGATGCCCTTGTTGAGTTTGTGGCCAGTGTATCAGACTCCACATCCATGCTCAATGACCGACAGCGGCATTGGTCAAGAATTCTGAAAGGCAAATATGACAGGGAAACATTTATATGACAATCATAGCCCCTAACCTGACCAGTTGGTCCAATTGCTGGATCAGGGGATTGCTAATTTAATGTGTGAGTGGAAGAATTGGGCCCATCTCCGTATTCTCATGGAAGGTAGTAATACGTGATCAGTAGCCCATTTCATCAACATTATAAAGTATACTTTAGTAGCAAAGTATACTTTGAGGGAGAAATTTTCAATTTTATGATAAATTTATTAATTTTTATTATACTGAATTGATTACATTATCACAGCCAATTTGGCTGTGATAATGTAATCAATTCAGTATAATAATTCTGCATACTTTTAATCATGAAATATATGCATTTGTTAGTTCTATATGAAATAATGCATTTCAGGAAAAATAAATGATTATTCCCTCAAAGTATACTTTGCTACTAAAGTATACTTTGCGATGTTGATGAAATAGGCTACAGACAACCTGACATTGACTGATCACCCATTTTTCTAGCAGCTACCCAAATGTGCTATGCTAGTCAATTTTGAGGAGGAGAACAATATCAAAACGAGGGCAGTTTTTGTTTTAATTCCTGCCGATGATATGTTTTTTTGGCTAGACAAATGAGATGATAGACAATTAATCAGTTTATTCTCATCCAAATTTTGGAATGAAATGCTGTTGGGTGACAGGAGTATAATTTTTTATTGAAAATGGTGCAAATTATTTTGTTATGGCTGGGATGAAAATCCGCAAATTAATTTTCTCTGATGGATATTCAGCTAAACCAAATTGTGAACAGTGAAGACCTTGATCATACTGTGCAGATGTATAGGCTGGTCTGTATCTATATTCGCTGCAAATGCAATTGACACAGCTTTGTCGGATCTTTGTTTAATTAATTGCCAGAAGTACTTGGTGTCCCTTGCTAATTACTACCACTAAGCTATCACTGTGTGACACTCATTATATACATCTTTTAAACAATACATGCAATGCAATACATTGTATTTACACAAATAAGAAGTTACTTAAGAAAGTGCATACTCGACAAATTAACCCATTATAGAACGTATACAATTTCAGGTGTATGAAACTTTTGAGATTTTGAGACTTGTTTCCACTATTTTCTATATGTTTGTTCGAAAGTACATGTTGCTACCATTCATATGAACCGTCTCGACGAGATGGTTCAAATGAGTGGTAACAATTTATACTTTCATGGAGAAATATACCAAATAATCAGATTTGTTTTCAATGAAAAAGTAATGTATCCATAGACTTCAATTGGTTAATGCAACCAGAGAAGACCCAGATCAGCCTGCACAGTTGTGCAGGCTGATCTGGGTATTCTCTGGTTGGTGATGTGTGTCTATTTATCTGCCTTGTTGTACAGACAACTCAAAACAGAGATTATACTGGTCTTCCAAGCCACTTGATACCTGTGTGCTATATTTTCCTATTCTGTCTATCATTTACACAAATAGTCTAACTCAAATCAGTTAACAATAGATTTAAGGAATACACAATCTTTAACAATAAAAAGATCACAAGTTTTCGTTTTTGTAACAGTTACTAATTCATATGACAATCACGCACATTATTTGTCGATATACGTGTCAGACCGTGTTGTATATCACTTCCTATTCTATTAGTACATACATGGGAAAATATAATGTTTTATTGAAGCTTCCTGTCACAAGAATATTCAAATGTTATGTTAATGTAGTGAGCTCCCACTGATTGAAGAGCATTATCAATTATTTTGGTGTGTCATAAAAACATACAAGTTAATTGATCTTAACTCACTGACAGCAAAACCAACAATATTGTGTAGCCACATATTATTCTGTTTACCCACACATTCAGATCTTGGTTACAGTGACTATGCTACACTATTAGCAATGTAATATAGGAATGAATGGCCTTTTTGTGGAATTTATCGGGGTATAAACTTGGAAAAGTCGCGAGAATACTGGACGAAGGCCGGAAGGCCTCGTCCAGTATTCCCGCGACTTTTCCAAGTTTATATCCCCGATAAATTCCACAAAAAGGCCATTCATTCCTTATAATTCCAGCATTTGAAATAAATTCATCAAGAAAATGTGTTTATTTTCCGTTTTCTTATTTTCTTAAGAATTATTTTAACTGCGCCTCACGGTTATGGAAAGTAGTTCGGCGTGGGAGTTTACTGGGATATAAATATTAGACAGAGACTTGCTACGGACCAATCAAATGTTAGGGAATTGTGTAAATATTTTTGTGCTGGAATTATTACATAATACAGTGAAACCTCTCTAAACTGGACACCCTGGGATGTCCCCAGGGTGTCCGGTTTAGAAAGGTTTCACTGTAAATCATGCATTTGATCATTCTGAACCATAGCTGTGTGATATGCGATCATATCATGAACAGACATTATCCCCCGAGATAAATGACCAAGAAAATCATCAAAAATAAGATCACAGATGTTTTCTTGTGTTTTTTTAGAGAGGTTCCACTGTATGTGGAATATGCATGATGGTTCTCACAAGCAACTTACATCTGTTTCAGCTTCCAGGATTATGGTAGCTGATCGGGGGCTACGCTGTTCAAGAACTATACAAGCCTTGTATTGCTGTAATGAGTTTCATATAGAAATACAACAGTGACGTTTTGTGTGTAATAGTCGAACAGCCAACAGGCAGATATACAATAATGTAATGTCAATGTGATTCGAACTCATTTGGCGATATCTTGGATAAAACCTTCCTTGTCCTATTTCATGCTGAGGATACGCCATTTCTTTTGTGGAAAATCATAAATATTGTCTTTTCATGTGCTTAGACATATATGTCGTGACCACCATTTGAACCGTCACGTCGAGATGGTTCAAATGAGTGGTCACAACATATATTTTCATTGAGAAATAATAAAAATAAAATGTTCATACCCATTAAAGGTGGATTCTGAATGTAATAGGTTAATTTAGGCTACATAGATCAGATCATTGCCTCCTATTTTGTCAATATGTTTCATATCATATAGTCTGCAATTCCAGTAATTAAGCCAACTCAAAAAATAAGAATTAAGCCAACTCCATGAAGTATCAAACACACTTGTTAGACGACATTCAGAACTGTTTAACTACACGATATTGCTTTTCACATGGGCTCGAAATATGCATTCAAACATGCAAACTGATGTGTTCTTGTTAACAATTGTATTTTGTCCTTGCTGATATCATGAGGATAGGCTGCAGCAAAAAAAGGATTAGCCTGTATGTGTGATTGGAGAAGTCGGGCTTATGGAATTTGCGACCAGTGTAGTATCCTTATAGGGTTTGGTTTGTTGTGAGTTGTTGGCTGTCATACCTGTTATTGTTATCTCCCAACATATCACCTGGCTTGTGCCACGTCAAACCTCCATATCGCCATAAAGACCTGTTGAGGCCAGGTTTGATAATGATAATGATATTGTACCCATAACCTGTTATCGTAGACAAATTTTGTTATCTTCACATAAGCGTGACAAAAAATTAAAACTTTTTAATTGATTTATAAGTCTTGTGTTATCGCTATTAGACAACTAAAATGTTGTTTGTTTTGCAAAGATTTTTTTCTGTCTGATGTACATATTGTGCATAATACATTGCACGGGTGAGTAAAACTAATACAATGCAACTGTTTTGAAAGTTAAAATGGCAAAAGCTCTGTGTTCCCAACGTAATGAGTTAACAAAAACATTTAATTCACACTCAACATTATTTCTGCCACTGGCATTTATAGCACGGCTGATGCGTGCTCCTGTGGTAATAGTTTCTACTTTGATATTGGTAGTTGCCTCCCCTGTTCCATGATCTGTCTGTCAGATGCCTGTGTGTTATCTAGTAGTACATTGGAGTCTGATACCTTAATTCTTACAAATACCGTAATAACCATAAATATTTGTAATCTTTCCACAATAATACAATAAGTTCAAAAGTTCTGCAAAAAACAGGAACCCACTTTTCAAGTGGGTCCCTGGTTTTTGCAGAATTGTTGAACATAAATATTCGTACATAGTTTATTCTACTACACACACACATTGATATATAGTTTCTCACAGCAAGGAATGTCCAAATAGTTACGGTTAGTATGTTGTATACGTTTAGCACAATTGCAATGTCTTTGGATACAATTTGCTTTGGGAATCTGGGTTTCCTAATAATTTTTTTTTTAATATTTAGGTTTATTACTAATTTTTTTTTAAATATTTAGGTTTATTACAGTAAATACTCAACTGCAATAAAACCACATATTGCCACGGTCGTTTGGCAGAAACATATATTGTGTGACCGGAGAAATAATTTTCTTACATCTCAGCCAGTAGTTTACATAAATATAATGGTGATTTACAGTACACGGCAGCAGTAGTTTACACCACTCTCGTGCTTACCATATATGGAGAAATGACGTCACAATGACCTGCTTCCTACGACCAATCAAATCATGTTCTCGGACACACTCTCTAAATCGCGAGACAGTCCAGAAATTAATTGGCATATCTCTTGACCATATGTTACGCTTGATTCGCTTTGTTTTTTTTATGAAGAATCGTGTGTGAAATGTAAGAAAATGTTTATTTAACCAGGTGAGCTGATTATCTTGAAATAATTCCCTCGTGATAGGGTCCTACCGCTAAACAAACTTGGTTCGCTACACTCACTCGTTTGTTGAGTGTAAGACCCAATCACTCATGCATTATTTCACGATAATCAGTTCGCCTTGATAAACAAACGGTATGTTTTGGCATTTGTGACCAATCTAGCACCAGTAGCCTATTTCACCAAAATTGCAAAGTATACTTTGGGGGAGAAATTTTCAATTTAAGGATAAATTTATAAATATTTATTATACTGAATTTATTACATTATCACAGCCATTTTGACAGTATAATAATTCTGCATACTTTTAATCACCAAATATATGCAGTCGTTAGTTTAATATGAAATAATGCATTTCGGAAAAAATAAATGGTTACTCCCTCAAAGTATATTTTGCTAGACAAGTATGCTTTGCAATTTTGGTTAAATAGGCTACTGAATTGTGACTAGTACTGGATAAACAGGACTTAATGACATTTGTGATATGTCTATCACCTGATCCATTCACAAAATATAGTTCTACCAACCGACCAGTTCATTCACAACTTTCATTCTAATGCAATCCAGTATCAAGGTGTATGATCACGTGGTACTAACAACAACAACAAGTACCGATTCAAAGTACGTATTCTTTTATAGTGTCCTTATTACGTAACGGATTTTGATGAAATATGGCGCATCAAACGCGTCTTGTTAAGCTGCATTTGGTGGTCTCTGTATTTTCGCCCAAACTCCATAGACCACCAAATGCAGCTCATGAAGACGCGTTTGCTGCGCCATATTTCATCAAAATCCGTTGCATATTAAGGAAACTATCAAATAATACTTATTTTGGAGTGGGCGACATTGTTGTTGTTGTAACCATGTGATCATACACCTTGAGTATATGTTGTGACCACTCATGTGAACATATACTTTCAATAACAACTAAACAACTTGGGAATAATTTTCTTGAATATTTCAACCATCAAACTCTACATGTTTCCCCATTAGCCTGCTATTACGTTATTGTTCCTGCATGATCCAACCAATGGTTGCAGGATACTCCATCATTAATGCAGAAGTTATTGGGCAGATCTGGCATGTTCAATACATTCACTGTCTAAATGGCCCTGCAGCACTCAAATACAATCATTGTGCCAACTATCAAAATTAAGTTCCAGCGTAAATGTCAGCTTAACATTAATATACAACCAGTGTAGACATTTCAGGGTGTACGATGTTTACCATATCATTGTACATCGCTGTTTAATTGGGCAAATAGTGCACATCCTGGTTAGACTGCATAAATGTATAGGGTATTGAAGGTTATGCTGTGTGTAAGGTGTCAACACGTTGGTTTCCTATTCACCAATGATGATGAAGATGTATTGGGTGCCTTTTCAGGGCCTATTAGGGAATGTGTTTCATGCAATGGCAATCAGAATAATAGGTGATCGTTTGGTTTGAAACTCCAGGATATATAAACCAAATGAAGTTAATTCATGCTATAGCTTAACTGTCTGTCATCCATCCGTCCATCGATTCTATGAGAACTACCCACCAATCCATCAGCTGCCCATCTTTCAACAAACCAACAAACAAAATGAGCAACCAACCATTCAACTAACCACCCAACCAACATGCCAACCATTCAACTAACCACCCAACCAACATGCCAACCAATCAACTAACCACCCAACCAACATACTAACCAATTAACTAATCACCCAGCCATCAAGCCAACCATTCAACTAAACACCCAACCAACATACCAACCAATCAACTAACCACCCAACCAACATACCAACCAATTAACTAACCACCCAACCAAAATGCCAACAATTCAACTAACCACCCAACCAACATACCAACCAATCAACTAATCACCCAGCCAACATGCGAACCATTCAACTAACCACCTAACCATTCAACTATTACCTCCCAACCAACATACCAACCATTCAACTAACCACTTAACCAACATGCCAACCAATAAACTAACCACCCAACCAACATGCCAACCATTCAACTAACCACTCAGCCAATATGCCAACCATTCAACTAACCACCCAACCAACATACCAACCATTCAACTAGCCACCCAACCAACATACCAAACATTCAACTAACCACCCAACAAACATGCCCACCATTCAACTAACCACCCAACCAACATACCAACCATTCAACTAACCACCCAGTCAATATGCCAGCCATTCAACTAACCACCCAGTCAATATGCCAACCAATCAACTAACCACCCAGCCAATATGCCAACCAATCCGTCACACAAGCAAGCATCCAAGTAGTTGTGAACGGTAACTTGCAATCTACTCCCGTACCGTCCGTAGCTACGGACGGTACGGGAGTAGATTGCAAGTTACCGTTCGCAACTAGCATCCAAAGCAACCAACTTACCAACCAACATTTCAAAACAAACATACTGACTCCATCCAGCTGCCCCCAAACAACACTTACAAAAAGAGATTTTTAGCCAATTTTGTAATTGAGCAATTTGACAAATGGGCATATCCTACATATCTAAGCAACATTCCACATCTTGATGTTGATTGTTTTCTACCTGAATCCCATCATCGTGGCAATTAAATGCTGTGCAAAGTTTGGAGATTGGATTGTAAACAAGAAAGTTATCATAGAGTTCATAGATGTGAAAACTGCCTAACACATGGAGTGTTCCAAAGTCTCGCTTTATAAAAGCTTTCTCAGGTGTATATAACCTATAAGAAATAGAACTTTAGCGCCTTCTTGGTAAGTGTGATTAGATAATTTGGGCTTTTGACCTTTGCGACTGGTGCAGACCCAGATCAGCCTGCGCATCCGCGCAGTCTGATCAGAGTCTGCACCATTCACCATTCATTCAGTTTGCTTCTAATAAACAGTATAGACCCTTATCATGAATGATCTAGCACATTAGAAGCTAGACTAGTCGCAAAAGCCATAAGCCCTATTTCACCTGTCGGTCTAGTATGATAACCTCCATTTGTCTGTCTGTATGTTAATTTGTGTACGTCTTGTTGGAATGACATACGTACTTTATCGTTCTCCATATCCCAGACTATGTTTTTATGCGATCATATTCCTGCCAAAATCGACCAGTTTACATCAATGGCCAGTGTAGCTACACATCGGCCAATATTGTATGTGGCTGTGACTGAAGAAATGGGGCTTATGGCATTTGCGACCAGTGTGGATCCAGACCAGCCCGTGCATCCATCCACAGTCTGATCAGGATCTGCATGGATCAGTCAGTGAAAACCATGACCTGCTTCCAACAAACAGTATAGGTCCTTACCATGCTGCAGAACTGTGATAGAAGATCAGGAGCTAGACTGGTCAACAATCCCATAAGCCCCATTTCTCCAGTCACAGCTACATATGAAACGTGCCATGTGATTTTGTACCTTCAGACATCTGCGTAATTTAATTAAATACGTGTACAAAGTTTACAGTATTTTTCATAAATAAAGTCAACAGTTGACACAATTTTATAATTCCGTATGTACACTGAAAATTTTGTCAACTTTTGACACCATTTACGGAATATAATGTAAATTATTTTGTAAACGTGTTTCAACGCAGATGTACAAAAGTACAAAATCACATGGCGTGTCTCATATATGGCTGTGATTGTCTGCGAATTGCATAATCTGGTTGATGGCCAAATTCAGAATAGTGATGTAGGTTGACAAATTAATTAATATGTGGCTGTGACTGGAGAAATGGGGCTTATGTGATTTGTACCCAGTGCAACTCCTGATCAAATAGCACATGCCTGTAGCCTGATAACGATATCTATTGCTCGATAGAAGCATGAAGGGTCTTTCATTGATGGAATGGCGAGCAGTGTAGATCCTGATCAGACTGTGCGGATGCACAGGCTGATCTGGATCTACATTGGTTTCAAAACCCATAAGCACCATTCTCCAGTCACTGCCATAGATATGTGTTTTGTGAAAAAAATTGCACCAGATCAACCTGGACACCAGATCAACCTGGACATCTGCTCAATGTGATCAGGGACTGCAATTCGGTAATTGTCTGAATAATTTGTAATGTTCATACTAAGTGGCTCTATTAATTTAATGTCACTGTTTTGCGATGAGCATTGCCTTTAACCATAACTGCGATTCTTATGGCTGTGACTGGAGAAATAGTGATTGCGGCATTTGCATGCGCAGTCTAACCAGAGCCTACACTGTTTAGCATTCAGTCGGTGAAACATTGATCATGCTCATTGTATAGAGGATATTCCATCGTACATTTCGAATAGCGGGAAATGATACACGAGTGTGCGTCGGCTTCCGCGTAAGCAACGAGTGAGCGTAGCGAACGAGTTGCTTGCACGGACGCCGACAGACACGAGTGTATTATTTCCGCTATTCGAACATGTACGATGGAATATCCTATTTATTACACTTCCACGGCGGATATATATACACATTTAGTCTATTTTTGAGATTATAATCAATGAATTGTGATGTGCGCATGAATAATTATACAATGACGTGTTTTCCCACGTTTTGACGTTACGTTGTGTCAAATGTGACGTCATGTAAACTTTTTGAAATCCAAATTATTAGGCTGTTTCTATGAGCCAGATATATTTTAGTGCATGTTTGGAATGTGTTCAATCACATTAACATTCTAGATTAGTCGAGACCCTTTCCAATTTGTCAAATAACTTTATTTTGACTGTAATAAAAATTAAACATTTTGCATGGTAGCTCGTGGTTTCCAAGAAAACAGGCGCGCAATTACAGGTGTTCTCTTCACGGTGTATTATTTGTAAGGAATTCATTACGGGTTTTCTAGTGCAAATAATTTGAGAAACCCCTTTTCCAAAATAAATTGTATGCAATTACATTGTTATTGTGATAATATAAGCCAGTACAATCATATTAACCCTAAATATTGGGACATTCGTTGTTGTGTGAAAACATACATGTATATGTGTTTCCTGGAATAAATGGTGTGTGAGTATTTAGGGTTATTATGGTAATTGCTATTCAGAGGTGGCCTGTAGCACAGGTTTGACTGTACTGTGAATTACTACAATTAGACTTATCAGCTATGGTCGTTAGAGACAGGACCTCGGCTTCAAGTCTCATCGGAAACACTAGTGGGATGGAAATTCTATGAATTAATGAATTACTACAATTAGTCTATCAACCCATCCCTACTGGAAGGAGGAACCGGCGGTAAGTCCTGTAAGTCTGAATGTGTCGCTAACTGGTTCCCAGCTCAGCGAGTAATTGTTTGATGATCTGACATTTCCACCAAATATGGTACGCGACTGTCTGTCGGTAATCAATACTAACTCGCAGCCCGTTGTCCTGACAGACAGCCTCACAGACAAACAAGACTTCTCCCTGTTGCTGCAACTAGATAGCTTAACCCTTTCCCTGTTTTGCGATATTTCGACTCTTCCAAATCGAAAACATCTGAATAAAAGAATCAAATACTGGGTCAAATGATGGTTAAATTATCTGATAGAGTAGAAAACATTGTGGGAAAAGGAGAAATTGCTTGTTACAAGCAATTTCTCCTTTTCCCTCAATGTTTTCTAAAGACATCTTCTGCAGAGGCGTGAAAAGTCGTTTCTATCAGGGAAAGTGTTAACCCTTTAAAATGGCAGTGTTGCAGATAAGGAAGACAACACAACCTGATTGAACAAATATGTGGCTGTGACTGGAGTGTAGATTCGGATCCACAGTCTGATCAGGATCTGCACTGTTCGCAATTCCATCGATGAAATAGCCGTTATGCTTCTAACAAACAATATTGAACGTTATCAGGAGCTACACTGTTCACAAATCCCATAAGCCCCATTTCTCCAGTCACAAGCCACATATATACCTGATGAAGTAAATAAGTTGGAAAATAATTGTGTGACCCGAATATAGCTGGATTTGTCGCAAAATTAAAATTATGTTTTTAAAATGCACTATGTCTCGGATGATATCTGTATCTTCAATATGTTTTTGTTCTTCCCATTTTAGACTGCAAAAGATCAATGTCAACAAAATGCATTTGATTTGATTAAATTTCAAGGAGTTTGTGTTTTATTGTACTATATACCATCATAGCCCATGATAACCAGGGGAGATTATTTGGAAACCCTTTTCCACTATTACTGTACCGGCAAGCACAATTTGTGAAATGTAACACTACCATAATACCGGTAACCCTAAATATTCGGACACTATTCTGGGAAACACATTAATATATGGTTTCTCACAGCAAGAAATGTCCAATTATGTACGGTTAGTATGGTTGTACTTGTTTTATCGCAATAACAATGAATTTGGATACAATTTGTTTTGGGAAACCCCTATTTTATCATTTTTCCCTATTTATAATGATCAGTGGCCGATTTCATCAAAATTGCAAAGTATACTTATCTAGCAAAGTATACTTTGAGGGAGTAATCATTTATTTTTCCCGAAATGCATTATTTCATATAGAACTAACCACTGCATATATTTGATGATTAAAAGTATGCAGAATTATTATACTGAATTTATTACATTATCACAGCCAAAATGGCTGTGATAATGTAATAAATTCAGTATAATAAAAATTAACAAATTTATCCTAAAATTGACAATTTCTCCCTCAAAGTATACTTTGCTGGATAAGTATACTTTGTAATGTTGGTGAAATAGGCTGCTGATCTTTGACATGACCGGAATTTTCTTAGCTTTGGCAACACCAGGGCTGTAGCCAGACCTAAAAATGAGACGAGGCGAAAAAAAATATTGTGAACAAGCGAGACGCGTACCGCTAACGCAGGGGGTTTGGGGGTCCTACCCCATGAACATTTTGACATCTAGATCGTCACAGACGCGATTTCCCGGCACTTAGACCACCGGATACGGCATTAAATATAATGCCCTGAAATCGCATACGGCGGATAAAATATGAATTTTCAAAATATTTACCTCCACAAACTACATATATAAACACACACGCTGGACTAGTGACTTATTCGAGTTTTATTGTACACTAATATTTACGATTCATTTTTAGAAACATTATTATTGCTTGCTAGTCGATAATACTGATCTAAAATAGCTTCAAATCGCTTCCGTGACAACACAATGGTAACTGGCTCCGACCCTGAAAGTTTGAAAATTCTATAAAATATGCGAGTAATGTCATGTTAATCAGTCACAATAAGCTCCAGTTAAGTGTTGAGATTCACATTTCTAGTATAGAAAATAAATCTCTGAAAGGCGATTGATGTTCCAAACCATAAAAAATCTAGAGAAAAAACGGTATATTACGGTGGGTATATTACGTCACGCGCACATGGTTTCCTGAGCATATCGCTCCTGGTCCGTTATGATTCAACAACCTGGGCATATGGTCCGCTGTGTCCATAGTTCATTTGTTTTCTTTCTGGAACACTCCGGCAAACCACATTTATAAGTCTGATTGGGGAATGACATATCGTTTTCAGTTCCACACTTTTATAATAGGAAAAGACGGGGTTCTTTATGCAAAATAGCACTTACAAACACTAGACGGCATTCTAGCAGACAGCTTTGTGTTATTAGCTCGACTATTCGAAGAATAGTTGGAGCTTATGTTGTCACCCCGGCGTCGGCGTCACCGTCACGCCACGCCTTGGTTAAGGTTTTTAGTCAACCTTGTATATGAAATACTACTGGCCCTACACCCACCATTCTTGGACAACTTCATCTCCTAGTGATGTACATCAATAACCCTTGATCTATATTTGACCTTGACCTACGTTTCCTCTTGAATTACTTAGTGAATTCCCCTTGGTTAAGGTTTTTATTCAACCTTGGCTAAGGTTTTTAGTCAAGCTTGTACATGAAATACTATTGTGAATACAGACACCATACTTGGACAACCTTTTCTCATAGGGATGTACATCAATAACCCCTGATCTATATTTAACCTTGACCTACATTTCCTCTTGAATTACTTAGTTAATTCCCCTTGGTTAAGGTTTTTAGTCAACCTTGGTTAAGTTTTTTAGTCGAGCGTTGGCGTCGGCGTCACCGTCACACCTTGGTTAAGGTTTTTAGTCAACCTTGTATATGGAATACTACTGGCCCTACACCCACCATACTTGGCCAACTTCATCTCCTAGTGATGTACATCAATAACCCCTGATCTATATTTGACCTTGACCTACATTTCCTCTCAAATTACTTACTTAATTCCCCTTGGTTAAGGTTTTTAGTCGACCTTGGTTAAGGTTTTTAGTCAAGCTTGTACATGAAATACTATTGTGCATACAGACGCCATACTTCGACAACCTTTTCTCATAGGGATGTACATCAATAACCCCTGATCTATATTTGACCTTGACCTACATTTCCTCTTGAATTACTTAGTTAATTCCCCTTGGTTACGGTTTTTTGTCAAGCTTGTATATGGAATACTACTGGCCCTACACCCACCATACTTGGACAACTTCATCTCCTAGTGATGTACATCAATAACCCCTGATGTATATTTGACCTTGACCTACATTTAACCTTGAATTACTTACTTAATTCCCCTTGGTTAAGGCTTTTAGTCAACCTTGGTTAAGGTTTTTACTCAAGCTTGTACATGGAATACTATTGTGCATACAGACACCATACTTGGACAACCTTTTCTCATAGGGATGTATAGTCGAACCTGTGTTAACGACCACCTGTGAGTAGCGACCACCTGTCCACAACGGCCAGTTAAAACCCCCCCGTCAAATTTGTTCTTTAAAATACCTTGGAATAACGACCACCTCCGAACAACGACCAGCGACCAGCGATTTTCGTTCCCACGCGGCATTTTTTACTGCAAACAGCGACCATTAGCGACCATTAGCGACCATTAGCGACCAAGTCATGTTTTGTCAGCAAAAAAAAATAACATCGCAATCGCCGATTTTCCTTTCATCACAAAACTCGGCGACATTTTTCAATGAAAAATATTGCATAACTCCATTAACGGTAATTCCCGATATGTATTCCGTGTCGTGTATTCCAATAGGCATAATGCAATTCTGCGCAAGTCATAAAACTCTATCATTAGCTGGCAAACTGTGTTTACACGATGCTGATTCGTCTACAGTGACAAACTAAGACTTCAAACACACGGCGCGTGTCGAGTGTAAATTTCACACATCGGGGCACAAGGCCATATCAAAGATCAATACACGCGGTTGCTGACATCAGTCACGTAGTCCACACTAGACTGGTACCCTGTCTGATGCTCAGCATATATAGCGTTATTCCTAGCGACCGGGTACCAGTCTAAAGTGACACGACAAACGTGTTTATATGAATTGGGTCTCGATCTCCGACAAATCCCGGCTTATTGCATTAGCGACCAGAGCAGGCAGTGGATTCACGTAGTCTGCCCGTGGTTTACATGGTTTACAGTGCTCGCGAATCTATAATTAAAAGCATCAGTAATTACGTCAGCGGACATTGCCAATTCGTCATAGGCTGCTTAAATATTCGGGCTTGACCAGGATAGTATACAGTACATTGGACAGAAAGCAAATAAGCCTGGTGTTCTCTCCTGATTTGGACACCTAGCTCGTGTGGGTTACTGGACTGGACTCATTCAATGAAATATTTTTTGTTACAAAAAAACTCGTGGTTTTCACAGGCCGCGCCACATCGGCTATCGTTTTAATACAGACTATATGACCGTTATTAATTTCAACTGGTGGTGTGAAATACTAATGATCATGCTAAATTAAACCACTTGCATGTAATTACGACAAGCTATTAAATGGGGCACCAAAGCGGGCCGCGAGATATACTTATCGTGAAGATAATTACTCCCCTTTGTATATAATTTCCAAAGCGAGGCTGGGTTCAGAACACTAACAACAAGATGACAAAACAAAATAAATTGACTATTTTAGCCATTTTCGTGCAATTTTTAATTGATGAAAAGCATGCATATATATTACAATAGAATGCTAAAGACATGGCCGACTTTGTTGTGAAACTGGATAAATGTTCGACCCTTGGAACAACGACCACCTGTCAACAACGACCACTTTGGCCACTTCCCTTTGCCGGTCGTTGTTCACAGGTTCGACTGTACATCAATAACCCCTGATCTATATTTGACCTTGACCTACATTTCCTCTTGAATTACTTACTTAATTCCCCTTGGTTAAGGTTTTTAGTCAAGCTTGTAGATGGACTACTCCTGGCCCTACACCAACCATAATTGGACAACTTCATCTCCTAGTGATGTACATCAACAACCCCTGACCTATGTTTGACCTTCACCTACATTTAACCTTGAATTACTTATTCAGTCTGTCATTTTGTTTTTTCATGGTTGTCTCTATGTTTTTCATAAAGGAAATTATCAAGTCATTTTGGGGTGCATTTGTCACGTTTGCATTTGTGGCTTTTTTGGGAACTTCGTCCCCTGCCTGTTGCCTGCCTGTTGCCTGCCTGTTTTCTCCTTTGCGGGACCTTTGCCCTTATTTGTGGATGATTTCGCTTTCTTGCCCGGTGACTCGTCACCCGGGACGACATTCTTACCGTCCGCCATGATTGGAAATGGCTAATTTTCCAGCGCAAATAAAACGCGGAAACTGATGACAGCGCACCACGTGCGCAATTAAACTTGGAATAACTGCGTTATTCACTGACGATTTTTGTCGCGAATTTGTCAAAATAACATACAAACTACGTTTGTATTAATTCCACCGACAATATGAGTCTAATATACTGGTAATCTGGGAAAATTTACAATTTTCCTTGCGATTCGCTTACTTTGCATCTGTCTACGACAGACCGGAAGCACACTGGTGCGCATGCCCGAAGTACAATCTCAATTAATGCACGGAGTGATTATATGGGACGAAATAGAATTACAGTTGAACTTCACCTTCCTAAGGTAAGTCTCGTTTAACTTAGAAATTAATTCCCCTTGGTTAAGGTTTTTAGTCAACCTTGGTTAAGGTTTTTACTCAAGCTTGTACATGGAATACTATTGTGCATACATACACCATACTTGGACAACCTTTTCTCATAGTGATGTACATCAATAACCCCTGATCTATATGTGACCTTGACCTACATTTCCTCTTGAATTACTTAGTTAATTCCCCTTGGTTACGGTTTTTAATCAAGCTTGTATATGGAATACTACTGGCCCTACACCCACCATACTTGGACAACTTCATCTCCTAGTGATATACATCAACAACCCCTGACCTATATTTGACCTTGACCTACATTTAACCTTGAATTACTTAGTTAATTTCCATTGGTTAAGGTTTTTTGTCAACCTTGGTTAAGGTTTTTAGTCAAGCTTGTAGATGGAATACTATTGTGCATACAGACACCATACTTGGATAACTTTTTCTCATAGGGATGTACATCAATAACCCCTGACCTATATTTTACCTTCACCTACATGTAACCTTGAATTACTTGGTTAATGGTTATAGTCAAGCATGTATATGGAATACTCCTGGGCCTACATCATCCATACTTGGACAACTTCATCTCCTAGTGATGTACATCAATAATCCCTGACCTATATTTGACCTTGACCTACTTTTATTCTTGGATTACTTACTTATTTCCCCTTGGTTAAGGTTTTTAGTCAAGCTTGTATATGGAATACTCCTGGGCCTACAGCAACCATACTTGGAAAACTTCATCTCCTAGTGATGTACATCAATAACCCCTGACCTATATCTGACATTGACCTACATTTAACCTTGAATTACTTACTTAATTTCCCTTGGTTAAGGTTTTTAGTCAACCTTGGTTAAGGTTTTTATGCAGGCCGCAGCCACCTTGTTTGTCAAGCTATGTGTACATCAACAACCCTCGTAGTCGAGCTATGCTGTTCTCCTACAGCTCTTGTTTTTATTGTTGTTGTTGTCCTGTAAGTCGTGATGTGCAGGCATTGATATTTCGCCTCACCTCTTCACAGCAAAATACCGCAAGACGATTGATGTGTATCGCAGGCTCTGACATTTCGCCTCACCTCTTCACAGAGAAAATACTGCAAGACCTGCTATGGTTAATTGTTGTGTTAAAATAAACAAGAATCCGCGCCAAATATGTGACTGGCATTATATTGGATAGATGATGTAATTACAGTATATATTATTCATTAGCATATTGTATATTTTCAGAATGAAACTTTGCAGAAAAGGCATAGATCCATAGATTGCCACAAAGCTGGCTGGTTTCATATATTGTTCCTCTTGGTTTGTTGTCAAAAGGCAGCCAGAGATTGTGATCAGAATTGGGCCCTCGACCAAACATACAGACCTGCATCTGTGCTGTCTGATCAGGGTCTACACTGTTTGCTATTAGATAAGTGAGACATCTTGTTTCTGAGCATATCACAGTCCATTCCAGTTCCTTAGGGTTGAAAGGGTTAAACCTTTCACCCCTAAAGGTTAGAACACACAAAATAGTTTTACTATATAAGTTAACCGAATCCCATCCAATAAGGCCAGTCTCCTACTTTCATATGGATGCTGTGGGACCTACTTGTACATGACCTGCAGCCAGTCTGTACTGGTTCTGCATGAATTAAACAATAGGTTCACTTACTCCTAAGAAAGAAAAATCCAACCTCCGTCATATCCCCCAATATTGTTTACATTTTTTGGCCACAGAAACTCTGTTCAGGTTCAGTGTTTTGGATAAAGTGTCTTGCTCAAGGACACAACGCATGCCTCCGGTGAGGCTCGAACCCACGACCGTTGGATCAGCAGTCCGACGCTCCCACCACTTGGCTATTGAGGTCCACATGATGATGAGTGACTTGAGTGTGTAGATGTTCAGGCTTATCTGGGTCTTCACTAGTTGGAAAAGGTATTATACCCATTTTTGTCAGTCGTTTGTTCGAATGGGTTTTGAATTTGATTATTTCTCGCTCGGACTAAATTGACCATATTTCAGATGCCGGTTAAGAAATTGTACCTTATGACTTGCAACCAGCATAGCCCCAGATCAGACTACGCATATGCATAGTCTGATCAGGGCCTATGCTGTTTGTCATTCAGTTACCGAAGTCGGTTTACTGCCACCAGTAAGACGATCAGATTTGAATTTAACAAGTGAATGTGTGAGAGGACCAATATCCGATTATTACATATATCATAGGGTACCTTTTCTCAGCGGGCGACTCAATTGACGTGATCAAATGAGATATATAAAAAGTTCTGGCATGTTGAATGCAATTATGGGTATGGTAGTTCAGTTGTTTTTGTTCAGATGTTTTAACGCTGCATTTCAATTTGGGTCCCCGGTTAAGAAACGGTAGCTTATGACATTTACAACAACGGTAGATGTTTGTCTTCTTGCAGGTTATATACGGGATCGAATCCGTTGGCCCGGCCTCAAATGACCTTAGCTGTTGATAGGCTGTTAAACACCAATAATTCAAATCAATTGTCCTCTTGCAGTTTCAATCAGTAGGGCTTGAATGTGACCATTTTCCTGATGACTGGCTGATCTGGGGCTATGCTTGCCGCAGATGTTTTAAGGTCCCTTTTGTCAGTTGATGGCCAATTTGAGATGCTGATTGAAAAAGGATATTTTGCTGGTCTTGTGACCAATGACATCACAGGTGTGTATGTGTCTGACTGGCGAAATGGGGCTTGTGGCATATGTGAAAAGTCTAGCTCTATATTCACCAGTACGGTATACACCTGAAATTGGCTATTACAGTAATCAAGGTGTATGATCACGTGGTACTAACAACAACAACAAGTACCAATTCAAAGTACGTATTCTTTTATAGTGTCCTTATTACGTAATGGATTTTGATGAAATATGGTGCATCAAACGCATCTTGTTAAGCTGCATTTGGTGGTCTCTGTATTTTCGCCCAAATTTCTGTCGTTTTAGCGAAGAATCGCAAAAATGACATAAGTCTGTGCCAACAACCTCCATAGACCACTAAATGCAGCTCATGAAGACGCGTTTGCTGCGCCATATTTCATCAAAATCAGTTGTATATTAAGGAAAATATCAAATAATACTTTGGAGTGGGTGACGTTGTTGTTGCACCTTGGTCATGCAATATATACTATTTGATAGAAGTGTTGAAATGTGTTTCACTGACTAAATAACTGACTGTGCAAACCTTGATTAGATTATGGAAATGTGCAGGATGATCAGGGTTTACACAGATCACAATACGGTAGTCACAGGGTATTGGTCACATTTGATAACGTTAATGCTGTCAGAATGTGTAGAATAATCTGGGTCTACACTGTTTCATTTGACCGCTGAGTATTAGATTATTTCCCCTTGTCTAACTTAGAAATTTTTTATATTAACGAGGTCATTTCATTATTATAATTGTACATGGAGCATCCACTTTCTATTAACCAATGCATATGTTTGGTGACAGAAATAGTGTTGAACTGTCAAATGCAACATGTTTATAAATGTGGAATATATATTATTACAAAAAGCTTAGTTATCATATAAATTGACAAAAAATGTGAATTATTCATTTGAGAAGTATATTAAATTGGTGTGGCTGTCACATTTAACTGCCTGCTTGTCAGACTGTCAAACAGTTACGGTAGTCAAGCATTATGTTTATGTTGCGTATAAAATGCATCAGATGTAATTGTGTATATTCTCCATAAGTACAAATAACAGGGTGGAACACGATATACTTTTTTATGCCTCCATCAAAATATGAAGTATCAGCAGACGACTATTTTCGGTTCCCGCATTCTAAGGGTTAAATACCCCATTAAAAAGTAATAAGAATAGTGCTGATCATATTACTTTTGGGGTTGGAGCTAAGTGACTCTGGTGTGGAATTGACCTGGCACCAGGTCAGGATATTCTAATTTCAGGGCTGAATATATATTTTTCTGTAAATATTCAGTTCTGATTTTGGGAATTTCCCTCAATATGGACATATTAAATATGGGATAGTCCAATCCGTTGGCCCGGCCTTAAATGACCTTACCTGTTGATAGGCCGTTAAACACCAATAATCAATCAATCAATCAACCATTCACCTGACACAGACAACCTATGTGGACAAATCCGGGTGGGACATTTTCTGTTTGCTTTGAAATTTTCACCCACTTCTGACACCATTTGTGGCTCCTAATTCTGTGCTGGAAAAATGTTCTGAAGCAATTGGCTATGCAATATGGTCTATTAGTTTCAGAGGACATGCTAATGTAGTATTGGATAAACCACTTTTATCTGTCAATCACTAGGTGAGACTTGAATATAGAAAAACACCATAGTTGTGTGCATGCATAACTTTTACAATGCTGAATTCAATTTTGTCGTCTGCTGTTTTTTTGTGTTTTTTTTTTTTCGCGAATAAAGCATTTTTTTGGCAGCGCATTATATAATCGTCCTTATTGGAGATGATTGTTGTGTGCTGCCAAAACATTTTTACATTTAAGAAATATTAAATATGAAAAATCAGCAGACGACAATATTTGTTTCCTGCAGTTTAACCCTTTGAACTTTGGAAACGTAAATTGTCGTCTGCTGTCGATTTATGTTTTGTCTTCTTTCTCAATAAAAACATCGTTTTCCAACACTTTCCGTTAGAAATGATTATGTTGTGTTGCCAAAACATGGTTTGATGAGAAAAATGGAAAATAAAAAATAAACAGCAAACGACAAATATTAATTCAGCATTGTAAAGGTGAGTTGTGTCTACTGATGGAATATATTTAGTCTAATCACATTTGACTAGACTAACATGTTTTTCGAATAATGTTTTATTAGGCTAAAAGATTAACTTACAAAAGGTAACTGTTCAGTTGAAAATCAATTTGTGCAAACTTAGCGGCAATGAATGACCTGTATGAATTTAAGCGAGTGGGTTCACAAATCGTGAAGTCATAATTTGATATTCATGTAGTCTATTTACCATATAAATAAATGCATTAGTTATGGATTCGAATTGAGCGCATGATCTTCACAATGAAATCAACAAATACAGGCCCGTACGCAGGAATTAATTTAGGGGGGTGCGTTATCGACTGCGCGAAGGGCTAAACATTGTTTTTTTGCACATTCATGGACAGACCTCGGCAGATTAACCATTTCACCCCTAAATAACTGGAATGGATTTTGATATGTTAATTTTGCAACCCATTCCAATCATCACAAAATGATTTTCAGACCAGTCCATTTATGAACATGAGGTGTTTTTGTTCTCAAAATTATGAACATTACTTGCAAAAAGTGCAGATCCTGATGAGACGGCTCGTCACGAGCCGGCTCATCTGGATCTACACTTTTTGCCAATACCACTATACAGGCCTGTGGTGTTGAACGGGTTAAGGGGGGTGCGTACGGACCCATCGCACCCCCTCTGCGTACGGGCCTGAAATACAAAATTTTCTACAATTTCCATTCCATTGAAAGTGCTTAGTTCATGTATTAACCCTAAGAATGCGGGTAACAAAAAGTGTCGTCTGCTGTTGTTTCATATTTTATCGTTTCTGTCAATAAAACATGGTTTGGCAGCATTTTAGAATCATTTCCATGATTCTAAAGTGCTGTCAAATCATGTTTTTTTATGAGAAAAATTGAAAATAAAAAATAACCAGCAGACGACAAAATTTAATTCAGAATTGTAAGGGTTAAGCGTATACAGTAAAAGACATCTCTCATTGAGACTAATTTTCTTTTTTAATGGTGCAAGAGATCAATTAAGTGTAATAAATTCTATTTGGCATGTCTTCATAATTGCCACATTCCATGTTATGACATTCCATTGTCTAAGTATATGCAGTAATACTGCTGGATTCATAGAATGTGACCCCAGAATCTGACAAAACCATCCTTATTTATGGCTGTGACTGGCGAAATGTGGCTTATGGCAGGTATGACCAGTTTAGCTGCTGATCTTCTAGCACAGTCTGACTAGGGGTTCTACCTTAT
This sequence comes from Conchocele bisecta, assembly GCA_029237695.1. Classification (NCBI taxonomy): domain Eukaryota; kingdom Metazoa; phylum Mollusca; class Bivalvia; order Lucinida; family Thyasiridae; genus Conchocele; species Conchocele bisecta. The sequence goes on from CM055267.1 coordinate 45,427,427, forward strand.
AGGAATCATGATTTGCCCGTTTTGGCCCTCAGGTACATTTTTATCATTGTTTTTTTTTTTGTTACCTGGGAGTTGAATTGGAGTATTGCCCTTTATAAAAGTAGCAAGATTATTATGATCCTACTACTTTTGGGAGGGGGCCAAAAGTGATTCTGGTGTGGCGAGGACCTGGCATCAGATTAGGATTATTCTGATTTCAGTTCGGTTCTGATTTTGGGATTTTCCCCCCATCTGTACAGGTAATTTATGGAATTTAGTTGGGATTTAGTTTAATCCCCAACAAACAAACAAACAAACCTGCGGCATGGTAAGGACCTATGGTATTTGCTAAAAGCTGAATTGCGACCAGGGCAGATCCTGGTCAAATGTGCGGATCTGGATCTACACTGCTCAAAAATGCCATAAACCCCATTTCTTCAGTCACAGCCACATTTCATTTCCAACAAGTATAGATAGATCCTAATCAATGGCAACAGTCATTCTGCCTGATGATAACCTTTCACTTTGATATAGATTTAATCATTTGTTCATTTACGGAATTGTGAACAGTGTAGACCCTGACCAGACTGCGCGTTTGCGCAGTCTGGTCTGGGTCTACACTGGTCACGAATGCAATAAGTCTGTTTTTACCAGATTTTCAGTCCCAATTGTAATTCATTGAAAATTATGCTGTTTGAAAGCCACTGTATTGATTTCCCTGACTGATAATACAAGCGGGGAGAAAGTTGCCGTTCACCCTTTTGATAGATATTGGATTGAGTATCATGTTGCTAAATTAATGGTCTTAAGTTAGCCTGCCTAAAATATTTGCATTAGCTCTTGTTGTCTAACACCGACAGTGGCAGCGGCAAGTGACGAGAGACGTAGCTTTATTGATGTTCAGGGGAGGCGACTATCGGAAGTCCTTAATCTCGGGGAGATTTAGCAAATTTGTCAATTATTAGAATCGAGTGACTGAGATTACACAGCGGAGGCTGGTTATTGGATCAGTGATACAATTATACGCTTCGTAATATATTAACCAATCAGGTGACAGGGAAATTGACGTAAAAACTGACATTTAAAGTGATTTTATGTATAATTGCGAACAAATGGTATTGTTTTCGTTGTACATTGAGGGATTTAGTGTTAACATTGTATAAATCTGTATTGCGGAGCTATACACGTCTATACCAGGTGTTTTGATAAACGTGTCGCGAGTTAACTCCTCGGGACACTTGATATTATTGTGCAGCGTTAACTGTCGTCTGCTTGATAATCTTAACACCCAAGAATGTATTGTCGTGTGTGTTTCAATGACCTTATTTAGTGGTGTGATTGATTGTGTTTTCGACGCTTATTACTGGATCATCATTGCAGACAATTGCCAGAAAACTCGGTGATTTTGTGGATATTAAGTATTTGGAGACACTTGAATCAAGTGGATCAGTCGGAAAGAAGCAGACGATATCTTGTTACTATAAATAAACGGCACAAAGGATTTACGAGGATTGGTGATGAGATGTAAATGGTAGCGGAAAATTGATTTAAAAGTAACAGCTAATATAACAGGTATGTTTGATGGCTGTATAATATTCCGCGCTCAGGTTAGCAGCGCTTGTATCTTGTAAACGGATCATTATGTATTTAGTGTTGTCATTGGATGTAAAGGAGATCTAGGTAATTATTCGCGCTGTCGTATTGTGACATGTTTTAATTTAGTGTAGTTATTGAGCTGACAGTTATTTGTTTTATTAATAGGCTGTAGGTAATATGAATGTATTGCATTCTGATGGGGTAAACGGTTTGCATTTGTGGGCTGATTTAACCCTTACAAATGTTGAATTGAATTTTCTCATTTGCTACTTATTTGTTATTTTTGTTAACAAACACATAGATTGACAGCGCTTTACAATGATTTGCAATGGAAATGATTTTAAAGTGCTACCAAACCATATTTTTATGAGAAAGAATGTAACATATGAAATAACAGCAGACAACAATTTTCATTGCCCACATTCTAAGGGTTAATGTTCATAATAATATGTAGTAATTACTTCTGGTGATAAATTCCTGTTTCTGTTGAAAACTAGCAAAGGCATTATTGTTTGCCCTAGTTTCTTGATCAATGAAAGCACAGCATTTCATCTCAATTAATTGCATATTGCAACACTTTCGCCAATATCTATTAAATTAATCATTAATTGCAATATGTACGGCGCTGCATTTAGAGCGGATGTTACGCCTTGTTGTCGTCACTTCACGAGACATGCCACCCACACACACACTAACTTTGTGTCACACCGCCAATCACATAATAATATACTGATTAAAAATCACGTTTAGGGGTGGAGCTTTGCGAAGGAGATGGCAAACAATAAGTAAGTTATAGTTCACATATTGAATTTGATTCATCCTTACCGGAATCCCGACCGGTGATCTGGTTTGGCCCTCGGATATGTCTTTGGCATTCTTGTATATGAGAGTTGAATCTGGTTATACCTCTTATATGAGTAATACGATTATTCGTAATCCTATTACTTTTATAGGAAGAGGCCAAGTGACTTTGGTGTGGTATGGACCTGGCACCAGGTCAGGTTATTCTAATTTCAGGGCTGAATATGTTCTGATTTTGTGATTTTCCCCCCAATGCAGCAGGTTGAATGCGGGATCGAACCCATTGGCCCGGCTTTAAATGACCTTAACTGTTTATAGGCCGTTAAATACCATTAAACAAACAAAATATATTGAAGTATTTATATATACCCATTTTTAAAAAAAAACCGGGACTTATGTATTTATCAGTATGGGCAAGCGGGCAGTGGGTGGGCTGGTGAAAGGTGAGATGTGACATGTTTTAATTTAGTGTAGTTACTGAGCTGACAGTTATTTTTTTTATTAATAGGCTGTAGGTAATATGAATGTATTGCATTCTGATAGGGTAAACGGTTTGCATTTGTGGGCTGATTTAACCCTTACAAATGTTGAATTGAATTTTGTCATTTGCTACTTATTTGTTATTTTTATTAACAAACACATAGATTGACAGCACTTTACAATGATTTGAAATGGAAATGATTTTAAAGTGCTACCAAACCATATTTTTATGAGAAAGAATGTAACATATGAAATAACAGCAGACAACAATTTTCATTGCCCACATTCTAAGGGTTAATGTTCATAATAATATGTAGTAATTACTTCTGGTGATAAAGTCCTGTTTCTGTTGAAAACTAGCAAAGGCATTATTGTTTGCCCTAGTTTCTTGATCAATGAAAGCACAGCATTTCATCTCAATTAAGTGCATATTGCAACACTTTCGCCAATATCTATTAAATTAATCATTAATTGCAATATGTACGGCGCTGCATTTAGAGCGGATGTTACACCTTGTTGTCGTCACTTCACGAGACATGCCACCCACACACACACTAACTTTGTGTCATACCGCCAATCACATAATAATATACTGATTAAAAATCGCATTTAGAGGCGTAGTTTCGCGAAGGAGATGGCAAACAATAAGTAAGTTATAGTTCACATATGGAATTTGATTCATCCTTACCGGAATCCCGACCGGTGATCTGGTTTGGCCCTCGGATATGTCTTTGGCATTCTTGTATATATGAGAGTTGAATTTGGTTATACCCCTTGTATGAGTAATACGATTACTTTTATAGGAAGGGGCCAAGTGACTGGTGTGGTATGGACCTGGCACCAGGTCAGGTTATTCTAATTTCAGGGCTGAATATGTTCTGATTTTGTGATTTTCCCCCCAATGCAGCAGGTTGAATGCGGGATCGAACCCGTTGGCCCGGCTTTAAATGACCTTAACTGTTTATAGGCCGTTAAACACCATTAAACAAACAAAATGTATTGAAGTATTTATATATGCCCGTTTTTTTAAAAAAAAAAACGGGACATATGTATTTATCAGTATGGGCGAGCGGGCAGTGGGCGGGCTGGTGAAAGGTGAGCTCAGGCAGGCACAGCTTGTCCACGCAATAACTAAGAGTTCTGCTTGACATATCATCACCAAATTCGATACACATGTTTATCACAAGATAAGGAACCCTATTGATTTTCAAAAAAAATTCTATGACTCACCTACCCTGGGCATCCATTTGTATTTTTCGCACTGTGTATTCTTGTCCATGCAATAACTCTTAAGTTCTACTTCATGTATCAATCGACATCCATATTTTGTTTTATGATCGACTTATCAAGCCCAATGCGTAGGTCAAATTTTACACTTTAAAAAAGTGTGTTTTCTAGAAACTAACTTTTGTGTACAAAACAAACATGCACTTGATTCGTATCTTTATGTTGAAATGGTTTGAAACAAATACCGTAGTAACCCTAATTATTCGGACACAATTTGCTTTGGGAAACCCCTAAATCTAAGTAGATCCCAAAACAAATTATATCCAAATACATTGTTATTGTGATTAAACCAGTACTGCCATACTCACCCTAAATATAGACACTCTCTCTGTTGTGTGGAAACCATACACTTTTGAATGTTACCCCAAATAAATGGTGTCCAAATAATTATCAGGGGTGGATCCAGGAATTTGAGAAAGGGGGGGGGGGCGCAAAAGTTGGTCGAAGAACGACTGTGCGAGTGCCGAAGGTGCGAAGCTACAGTGGGGGGTATGGGGGTCCTCCCCCAGGAAAATTTGAAAAAAAAACCATCATTTGAGACAATTTCCCGGCACATCAGGGCCACAACTACACGAAAAATGCTTTTGGCTTTACAAAAAATGACCGTTGCCCGAAAAATAGGGGGGGCGTGCACCGGGTGCGCCCCGCCCCCCCTTGGATCCGCGCCTGATTATGGTTATTATGGTAGTACAACGTGGTCTTTTTCTAAACCAATAAGCCACCACATCAAAGATGACAACCAATATATATTTGTTTATTAAAGTCTCATCAATGTACACACATAAGATAATACAATATAGATACAGTAAAATAGTACATCGCCATTCTATACGAATTATAAGAGACTACACTCACTATAAAACATGTGTTTTGCCACATTAAAAAAATGAATATGAATACATGGGTAATATGTACATATAGTTATCTAACGTGTTCGTGACACCAGCATCTGATACATGCTATAACGCACATGCACAAACTACATGTAACCTACCAATATGATGCATGTGCTGTAATTTCTGTTTACCGTAATAACCCTAAATATGTGGTCTCGCATAAAAAATATATGGTCTCCCCACAACGGCGAGCGTGCACATATTTAGGGTTAGAATGGCAGCACTTGTTTAATCACAATAGCAATGTATTTGGATACAATTTGTTTTGGGAAACCCCTATTTAATAGGGGTTTCCCAAAGCAAATTGTATCCGAACAACATTTAGGGTTATTATGGTAACTCATTTATTTTGCCCACCCAACATATATTGACAATATATTTAAACATACTGTATACATTACTATAATAAGCAATATAATTGCTTCAATGCAATTTGTTTTTCTTTCAATATGGCCGCCATGAAATAAGATGTTGATCATCCCCATCATCTACATTGCATCATAATATGGTCCAGAAGTATCATATATGTGAACTTGGTAACTAAAATAGAACTATAATAGCACCTCAGTTATTAAATCTTCAATCGGTAATTTCAAAATGGCCACTGAATCAACTTGTAGCTACTTACATGTTGACATAAATGTTATATGCTGCTTCATATTATTTCTACTTCAAATGAAATATGTCATCCATATATATGTGTTAGAGTGTGTTAACCTAATATCTAAAAACATACATTAGCAACACACACTGTGAGTTGGTCATTTTTAATTTCCAACATGGCCACCATGGATCATATTGTAACTACTTGTTCACAAATGTATTGACAGTTCTGTGTTATTTGCATTAAGAATGCAATTGTTGTACCAATTTATAATGTGGGTTTGGAGCTGATTTAATGGCTCAACTAGTTTATGATCACTTCAATTTTGGAAATTGGCAGTTCTGTTTTCATAATGAACACAATGAAACTATAGCTTATAATTTACAGATGTATAAGCCAGACAATTCTCAAACAAATCTGATGACTATATTTAGTAGTATATGAGCAGGTTAATGAAATTCCTGTATTATTCCTTTTTATCGGAAGCAATGTTATACACAAGATAGAGTATTGATGTACATATAAATTTTATCACATTGAACATGTCAATGGTGTTTCACATGCAAGATAGAAGAAAATGCTGGCATTGATGGATCACACCACTGGTATTTCACATCTCGATGCCCAGGCTTTGTGTTTATCATTTTTTGTCAGTAAAATTTTAATTCCCTGACTGATTTGGATTATATGTCGCTACGCTGTTTGCCTAGGCATGCTGCTTTGCTTCGCATGTGCCACACATCCCAATGCCAAATGTCAAGGTCACTGTGGACTCGGATTTGACAACCCATGTCTAGGTATGATGCCTTTGTTTTGAATGTGCCCCACATCCCAGTGCTCAAGGTCAATGTGCTATCTTCTGTATTTAGGTCTTTTGTTTAGTCAATAATAAAAGAGTTTACCTCCATGTCAGATTTTGATAATTTGGCTACTAAGTCTATTTAGGCATGGTGCTTTGGTATGCGTGTGCCACAAATCTAAATGCCCCAGGTCACGGTCACTGCAAACTTGCATTCATGTTTTGCATTCAGCATTTGCAGTTATGTATATGTTTTTCAATACGAATTACAGGTATTGTCAGAATTTGATAATATTTGGCTACAGCGTGTTTCTAGGGATGATGCTTTGTTATGTGTTTGCCCTACCGGTATGTCCACATGCCCATTTTTGAATTCACTAAGGGTTTACATTCAAGCTTCACATTAAGTGTTGTTTTTTTTTGTGGGTGGCAGGTGGGAGTATACGATGGGTAATTTAACGAGCGGGGTTCACCCTTACTGGAATCCCGACTGGAAACCTGGTTTGGCCCTCACATACGTCTTTGGCATTTTGTATGTGACAGTTGAATCTGGTTATACCCCTTATGTGAGTATTATGATTATTCGTAATCCTATTTTAGGGGAACGGGCCAAGTGACTTTGGTGTAGTATGGACCTGGCACCAAGTCCGGTTTTTAGCTCACCTGAGCTCATCTGAGCTATTGTTACCGCTTTGTGTCCGTCGTCGTCAGTCGTCGATGAACATTTTCAAACGTCTTCTCCTCGGTAAGCATGGGGCCTATAGTCACCAAACTTCATGGTCATGGTCCTTAGGTAGGGGATTACAAAATTGTTAAAATGATGTCATTATGTAATCCAAGATGGCCGTTGTTTAAAAATAGCACATATTCTTCAAAAATCTTCTTCTCAAGAACCGCCAACCGGATTTCGACAAAACTTGATGGCCGCCGAAAGGTCAAAAGGTTGTTCTTTTATTAGAGATTTCAAAATTCTTCTTCACATGAACCGCTTGGCCCATGGTAGCCAAACTTAAAAGTTATGGTCCATGGGTGAAGCCTTTTCAGATTTGTTAAAATGGAGGTCATCGCTAATCCAAGATAGCCGCCGTCTAAAAATAGCATAAATTCTTAAAAAATCTTCTTCTCATGAACCGCTAGCCGGATTTCGACGAAACTTGGTAGGAATGATTGATATACAATGCTCTTTCAAAGTTGTTAAAATGGTGACCCCGGGGTCAAAAATGGGCATGGCCCGTGGGGTCAAATTGGGGTCAAATTTTATTTTTGACCGATTATAGTCATGTCATATATCAAATTGAAGGTATCGATGAGGCGATTGCTCTGGTGCAATATTTGTCGGAATCGGATGATTATGTCATCCATGATGGCCGCCAAAAGGTCCATTTATTCAAGATTTTGAACGTCTTTTTCTCAGGAACCACATGGCCGATGCTGGCCAAACTTCATAGTAAGTTAAGATCCTTGGGTGAAGCATTTTCAGATTTGGTAAAATGAGAGTCATCGCTTAATCCAAGATGACCGCCATCTAAAAATAACACAATTTTTTTATACACATTTGAACTGAATGTCACATTCTCCTCTGGTGTTCATGGAGTCAGGTGAGCGAATTAGGGCCATCATGGCCGTCTTGTTATAATTTCAGGGCTGAATATATTTTTTCTCAATGTAAATATTCAGTTCTGATTTTGGGATTTTCCCCCCAATGCAGCAGGTTAAAATGGGATCGAACTCGGCCTTACATGACCTTAGCTGTTGATAGGCCGTTAAAACCAATAAACAAACAAACAAACTTTTTTGTGTTTTGTCAATAAAATTGGAAACCCTTGTCAGATTTTCATAATATTTAGCTACAATATGTGTATACACGTATCTCATGAGTGAGGCACGTAATTCAACAGAATTCTTGTTTAATGACGAATGACTATAGTAGATTCCAAAGGTTAGGTCATACGTACTGTACTGTCTATTGAGCCTTTTCATATCCTTGGGCTCAAAGATCCGGTGGCAGCATTTAGAGTTGAATTATTCCGTGTGTCTGTCTGTCGATCAATCCATCAAACTTGTTTCAACATGTTTGTTAGTTTCTTTAACACTTTATAATTCCAGCACAAAAATATTTACACAATTCCCTAACATTTGATTGGCCTGTACCAAGTCTCTGTCCAAAATTTATATCCCAGTAAACTCCCACGCCAACTACTTTCCGTAACCGTGAAATAATTCTTAAGAAAACGGAAAATAAACACATTTTCTTGATGAATTTATTTAAAATGCTGGAATTATAAGGAATGAATGGCTTTTTTGTTGAATTTATTGGGGATATAAACTTGGAAAAGTCGCGGGAATACTGGACGAAGGCCTTCCGGCCTTCGTCCAGTATTCCCGCGACTTTTCCAAGTTTATACCCCGATAAATTCCACAAAAAGGCCATTCTTTCCTATAGTGTGTCGCGTTGAGCACTCTAGGCACCGCTATACCCGTAACATAATATTATATGACAGGGATCATCCTTACAGGAATGCCGACTTACATGGTTTGGCCCTCATGTATATTTTTGACCTTCTGATCATATTTCTTTATAATACATCAAACACATTCATGACACCATTAACCTTAATGGCCTTCACAAGATCGTTAAAACATTTCACTTTTCTTTTGTTACCCTGTCTATTCCATCTATTTTGAGATAAAAACATTTTAATGTTAATGTATCATATTTTTTACTTGTATTTTTGTTTTCTGATTGCTAACACTAGACGATATTGTTGTCAAGAATACAACTACAGTTTTGGAACATCAAAAGATGGTATAACATAAAATTTCACATCTGTGCTAATTATAAACCAGACTATAAATATTTTAAATAAATGAGCACCAATACAGCATCAGCCTTAGAGGATAGGAGAGTGCACTTAGTTTAACGTGAAATTAGGCCTTCTAAAGATTCCAGCTCTAAAAGTGAGTATGTCCTTGTTAGGATTCAAACTTAAAGGTACATGCCCACTCAGTAGGCACATTTTCTTTATATCAGAGAGATCATCCGAGACATTTTCTAGCAACATTCAGAATAACATTTTGTGCCTACCGAGTGTTCTTTATAGGAATTAAATAAGTGTTTAATTGTGTCACTATTCCACCAGTTCTAAAAATTACAAATGCCCGCTATACAGATATAATCGGTTAGTAATATTTATTTTACTAATACATTGTAGTGATGTGCGGTGGTATCAGGCTATGTTCGTATGCAAATGAGGCATGATATTTTTTTAATTATTTATACTAATTAAATGTGTCACCTGAAAATATAATATTTTCGACAGATTATAAAGTATGATCATTGCACATCGAAACATAAATACAGAGAATAAATAGTAACGTGCTTTAACATTTTAAGGAAACACGGTTATCGCCACTGACATCAGTGTGGAAATTTACGTCTCCTATAAAATGTATAATAATGCCAATCGATACGTGGGATAATGGTGAATGAATGTTTATTTTGTTAGAAAATGTCTCTGATATAAAAAACAGTTTGTGCCTACTGACTGGGAATGTACCTTTAACTGTTAATCCTTCCCTATTGGGATTTACACATAAATGTTGATTCATCCTTGCTTAGGATTCACACACCATTGGTTTAAGTTTCTGAGGAACATCATTTCACCCCTAAATATCTGACCTGGAATGTTCCATGCTATTTGTTGGGCTAGTCCATTTATCATAAAAGGGATATTGATTAAATGTGAAAATAATTTACACGGGTGTATGTTTGTTTAGCCATTTTACGGATTAGGAATTTGGAACTGTTTCCAGCCCCTGAATTTACAAACACTGCGGATCTGGATGGGACGGCTCGTTACGAGCCGGCCCATCCAGATCTGCAGTGTTTGCAAATACCTGATTGTTATCCCTCTGCTTGACAGGGTTTAGCTACATGGATACAAGCATGTGTGTGGCCATTTCAATTAAAAACGGCAATATACATGTATTAGCATTGTTTATTACTGTGTTCGTCATTGTTTGTTGTGAATTATTTATGTTCTGTTTTAATTCAGCTGTTTGCTATTCTAATCAGATAGATATCTGGCACAGTGTCATTATCTCACCTGAAGACAAAGGTGTTTGTTTCGTATCACAATCGCTGAAGTTGTAATCGGAGGTAATGAAACTTACATGTGTGCTGATGTTTATAGTGACGGGAAATTGCAAATAGTGACCTTGCTATATGCCCCACATGCGGAGTTTAGTGCGGGTATATAGGAGTCAGCTTTGTCAGTCAGTCAGTTGGAAATTGTGTGTTCGCTTTATATCTTCTAAACCGATAGTGGATTTTCAAATAATTTGCAACAAATGTTCACCATGATAAGACGACGTGTCTCGTTCAATACCCACATGTCTTCGGCCAATGTCAAGGTCGCTTAGAGGTCGAATTTCGTTTTCGCTCTAACTTCTAAACCGATGAATGGATTTTCAAATAATTTGCCACAAATGTCATGATGAGACGATGTGTTGCGTTCAATACCCATGTCTCTATATCCAAGGTCAATGTCACTTAGAGGTCAAAGGTCAAATTTTGTTTCCGCTCTCTATCTTCTAAACTGATGAATGGTTCAAATTATTGCCACAAATGTTTGCGATGATGAGACGATGTCTCATGTTCAATACCCACGTGCCTAGTCCAAGGTCAAGGTCACACTTCGAGGTCAAAGCTCAAAAATGGGATGAAATTTTGATTCCGACCTTTGAAGCCCTTTCTGATCAGTTCATGTATCAAAGCTATAGTTGTGGGGGTATTATGATCACTCCTGTGATAGCTCTAGTTATGGCCTGAGTGCTTTAGATCTTGAAAGTAGCATTCACACAGGGCCTACACTGTTTGCTGGCTATTGAGTTGGGGTAACACTGATGCACCTAACAAAGATTGCATAATGAGGTCAGCATGGGGCTGGTGGGGGAGGGAGAGTGAGTTGGTTAACAGGATAACAAAATATAATTTACAAGTAACGATTAACAAAGAATGAAAAAATAGTAATTATACAAACTGGGCCAATCTTATTGAATAACAGTTAACAGTAAACTTTTGGCAAAATAACAGTTGACAAATAAAATAAGAAAAATGCTATTAAGAGGCTAACAGTTTTAAGTCATGCCCTCCTGTTTCCTCATATAAGACTGTGTGACTGCACTAACCAATGAGAAACTACACTGATCAAAAACTAAATACATCCCTTCGTGTCATGGTAGGAAGATGGTCGAGTAGTGGACTTCAATACCAGTAGCCTATTTCACCAAAATTTCAAAGTATACTTATCTTGCTAAGTACACTTTGAGGGTGAAATATTCAATTTAAAGGTACATGCCCACGCAGCAGGTTACACTGTACTACTATTTTTCATTTTCTGTCATGCCTTATATGAGCCATTTGTCTACCCACTAACGAGTTATTTTTAATTACGGTGCGTGTTAATTGGTGTTAAATCGCATTTAATATGCCGCGACCAGAAAGGGTATTTTCCAACCTCGTGCTATTTTTACCAATACTCGTCACGTGACACGGTCAATCACATCACATCTTTGACATGCGCAGTGAAGTATCGGAAGTTGAGAAGAAAAATCTCCACGTAACTCTTTCCATTTGGTGATAAGGTCGCCAATATTAACCACTCTCTGTACTGCCTGTCCCTCAGACATTTCGCCTTTTTTTTGGCCGACGCCGTTTCATACAATTTCCGTCTTGGACATTTCGACATGTTGATATTCTTGTTTACATATTGGGAAGCCTACTGGCGCGCATAGTATACTGCGCATGCGCACCGCAAGCCGTGATGTGAAAGTCGTCGTCCCCGCACATTATCAAAATAGACTGTTACCGCCGCGCGTCGCTAACAGTAAATTGATAATTAATAAATGATTATATTTGTATAGCGGGCACTCGTAATTTTTAGAATTGGTGGAATAGTGACATAATTATACACTTATTTAATTCCTATAAAGAACATGTTATGCCTACTGTGCGGGTACCTTCAAGGATAAATTTATTAATTTTTATTATACTGAATTTATTACATTATCACAGCCAAAATAGCTGTGATAATGTAATAAATTCAGTGTAATAATTCTGCATTCTTTTAATCATAAAATATATACAGTCGTTATTTCAATATGAAATAATGCATTTCAGGAAAAATAAATGATTACTCCCTCAAAGTATACTTAGCTAGATAAGAATACTTATAATTTTGTTGAAATCGGTACTAGATGTGGTGGGTTCAATCCCTGCCTCGGGCATGAGCAAAGCAATATCATAGTATTTCCATGCCACTGGTCGTTCGGGTGAGACTTGAAACCCATTTCCCGAATCTATATGACCTTGGCTATTGTTGGGATGTTAAACCCTTTCACTTTTTTTGCCCACTTTATCGATTGGTGCTAAGACATATTGTAATTTTCATGATTGATTTGTGAACTTGTGTGATTGTTTGAGCATGGTCAGGGCTGGATTTTGTTGGAGAACAGCTGGTACTAGCTACAGCCATTGAGTGGCCTAATTCAGTTACCGATGGCATATATTGTTCTGCTGGGCCATCTGTAAATGAGTAGAATGGGGACAAGAAACTAATGTTGCTTCAGGAATTAGGTCATTGAACGATACACTTGGCTTCAATCATAATTGCTTCATGAGAGTGATGTGATATATGAATATAAGATATGTGAATATTGTCTTGTTACTGTATACTGTATGGTACATTGAGTTGCCATCTCCGTCATCTTTGTATGTACAGGCCATCGTACAGTTTCACCACTTCGACCGTTTGACACATAAAGCAAATAATATGGCAGTAAAAGTATTGGTGCAATACATGATAGACAAATGCTATAAATATTATGCCAGAAAACTATACCGAAGACAAGATATCTGAGAATTTCTCCCATCAATCTCTAAATATATTGCAATGTGTGAACTTTTCACCTCTTTTGATGTTTGCAAACAGTGTAGATCCAAATGAGCTGGCTCGTAGCAAGCCGTCTGATCAGGATCTGCACTTTTTGTAAATTGTTTTCCTATTTTATTTCTAGTGAAACAGAAACACCCCTTTTTAGCTCACCTGAGCGAAGCTCATGTGAGCTATTGTTACCGCAATGTGTCCGTCGGTAACCATTGGGCCTATAGTCACTAAACTTCATGGTCATGGTCCTTAGGTTACAAAATTGTTAAAATGACGTCATTACGTAATCCAAGATGACTGCCGTCTAAAAATAGCACAAATTCTTCAAAAAATTTCTTCTCAAGAATCGCCAACCGGATTTCGACAAAACTTGGTAGGAATGATCGATGTACAATGCTGTTTCAAAGTTGTTAAAATGGTGACCCCGGGGTCAAAAATGGGCGTGGCCCGTGGAGTCAAATTGGGGTCAAATTTTATTTTTGACCGAATATGGTCATGTCATATATCAAATCGAAGGTATGAACGAGGCGATCACTCTGGTGCATTTTTTATCGAAATCGGATGGTTATGTCATCCAAGACGAAAGGTCAAAAGGTCAAAAGGTCGTTCTTTTATTAGAGATTTCAAAATACTTCTTCACATGAACCGCTTGGCCCATGGTAGCCAAACTTAAAAGTTATGGTCCATGGGTGAAGCCTTTTCAGATTTGTTAAAATGGAGGTCATCGCTAATCCAAGATGGCCACCGTCTAAAAATAGCATAAATTCTTAAAAAATCTTCTTCTCATGAACCGCTAGCCGGATTTCGACGAAACTTGGTAGGAATGATCGATGTACAATGCTCTTTCAAAGTTGTTAAAATGGTGACCCCGGGGTCAAAAATGGGCATGGCCCGTGGGGTCAAATTGGGGTCAAATGTTATTTTTGACCGAATATTATCATGTCTATATCAAATCGAAGGCGATCGCTCTGGTACATTTTTTGTCGAAATTGGATGGTTATGTCATACAAGATGGCCGCTGAAAGGTCAAAAGGTTGTTCTTTTATTAGAGATTTCAAAATTCTTCTTCACACAAACCGCTTGGCCCATGGTGGCCAAACTTCACAGTTATGGTCCATGTGTGAAGTCTTTTCAGATTTGTTAAAACGGAGGTCGTCGCTAATCCAAGATGGCCGCCATCTAAAAATAGCAGAAATTCTTACAAAATGTTCTTCTCATGAACCGCCAGCCGGATTACGACGAAACTTGGTAGGAATGATCGACGTAGAATGCTCTTTCAAAGGTGTTAAAATGGTGACCCCGGGGTCAAAAATGGGCATGGCCCGTGGGGTCAAATTTTATTTTTGGCCAAATATGCTCATGTCATATATCAAATTGAAGGTATCGATGCGGCGATTGCTCTGGTGCAATTTTTGTCGGAATCGGATGATTATGTCGTCCATGATTGCCTCCAAAAGGTCCATTTATTTGAGATTGTGAACGTCTTTTTCTCAGGAACCACATGGCCAATGCTGGCCAAACTTCATAGTAAGTTAAGATCCTTGGGGTGAAGCATTTTCAGATTTGGTAAAATGATAGTCATCGCTTAATCCAAGATGACTGCCATCTAAAAATAGCACAATTTTTTTAAAACACATGAACTCAACGTCACATTCTCCTCTGGTGTTCATGGAGTCAGGTGAGCAAATTAGGGCCATCATGGCCCTCTTGTTTATATATCTACACCAGTTATTATTTGTGTTTGAATTGCCTCCAGTGTAAGACTATTATTTTCTCTTAGCTTCATTGTAATTGCGGGATGGATTGTGGCCTAGGGGTTGGAACACCTCCCTGACTTCCAGTCCGGTGTTCAAACCTCGCCTTTAGGCATCAAAATACTTTCATAGTGTTTCCATCCCACTGATCTATCACATGAGACTTTAAAGGTACATGCCCACTCAGTAGGCACAAACTGTTATTTATATCAGACATCATCTGAGACATTTTCTGGTAAAATAAACATTCATTCACATTTACCCCAAGTATTGATTGGCATTATTATACATTTTATATCAGATGTACATTTCCACATTGATATCAGGGGCGATAACCGTGTTTCCTTAAAATGTTAACGGACATTACTATTTATTCTCTGTATTTATTTTTTGATGTGCAATGATCATTCTTTATAATCTGTCGAAAATATTTATTTTTCAGGTCAATGATTTAATTAGTATAAATAATTAAAAAAATATCAAGCCTCATTTGCATATGAAAATAGCCTGATACCACCGAAAGTCACTGTCAGTACAATAAATATTACTAAATTATTATATCTGTATAGCGGGCACTTGTAATTTTTAGAACTTGTGAAATAGTGACACAATTATACACTTATTTAATTGTGTGCCTACTGAGTGTTCATGTACCTTTAAACTGTGGTCCCGTCTCTATATGACCCTAGCTGTTGGTGGGATGTTAAACCCATTCACTTTCACTTTTCATCGTAATTGCACTATATGCAAATCAATAAAGTAGAAATGCTGTCAAACATAGCATCTAAATGGGAAATACTTATCCGATAATGAAATTTGGGTATGATTAAAACAAACAATAATAAGATCAGTATTAGAAAACAATGATGTCCGATTGGATCTACACTGGTCGCAAGACTCATAAGCCGTATTCCTCCATTGACAGACACATTTAACCCTTCCTACGCTGTTGACGGAAATTGCCGTCTGCTGTTTTTCATTTTTGCTTAATTCTTAGCAAAAAAACTGGTTTTGACAGCACATGAGAATCGTCTCCACTGGAGACGATTCTCATGTGCTGTCAAAACCAGGTTTTTGTAGAGAAATATTGAAAATAAAATATTTCCAGCAGACGACAACATTTAATTCAGCGTAGTAAGGGTTCATTGCCCCATTAGGCCATAGCAAGTTCTTTCTCTATTTTAAGCGTCCTAGTCCGAGTAGGCTTTGAAAGTGCACGTCGTGGTTCTGTGAAAAAAACAAACACAATGTGTATGCTATTTTACACTATTTACTGGTGAAGTAATATGAAAACTGATTGGGGGGACTTGTTCAAGTATTAAATCGGTTCATGAATGTCCACTTAATAAGTTTAATAAGAGTATGTTCTTCTTTTTTCTAAAGTTTTCTGGCTGAAATTTAAATTTATGCTAATAAATTTACATTCGTTTTTACCGGATACGTAGGTAGGTTTTGGTCAACTGGGTGGACGCTTAACCCTCGCTACGCGGGAGAAAAAAATTGTCGTCTGCTGTTTTTCATTTTTGCCTTAATTCTTAACAAAAACATGTTTTGGCAGCACATGAGAATCGTCTCCAGTGGAGACGATTCTCATGCGCTGTCAAAACAGGTTTTTATCGAAAAATATTGAAAATAAAACATTTCCAGCAGACAACAAAATAGTACGGGTTAACATAGAACAGATATGGTATGGCGTTACATGTGTACAACACAACATGTAATGTACCATCTACTTTGTGGTACCTGATACACACAGACAACTGAGGTAAAGCACATTTTATTGTACGACTTTAACCCTTACAATATTGAATTAAAATGTGTCGTCTACTGTTTATACCTCCGGCATACAAAGTATATATGTCGAGAAGTATATAGTTTTTGTAATTACGTCCGTCTGTAAGATTTGCGTTAATGTTTTCTGGTACTTTAACTTCACATACTTCTATAGCCCACCCATGCAGCTAATCAGAAGTTGCAATTGAAAATAATCTTCAAAAAGCTTTATGTAATCTTAATGTATGGTGTAAGAACAATGGAATGGTCATAAACTCTGCTAAAACAAAAGTAATGCTAATTACAACACATCAAAAGCGAACATGTCTAAACAAACATGAGCTTAATTTGAAATACAATAATGAGGAACTAGGCATGATCATGAATGACAAAATTTTAGGTGTATGGGTTGATAATAACATAAGTTGGACTATTCATGTTGATAAAGTATGTAAGAAAATTAAATCTAACATCTGGCTGATATCAAGAATTAAACACTTTCTGACTCTAGAACACAGGATCCAATTTTATAAGACATATATTCAACCACACATTGATTATTGCAATCTAATTTGGGGATGTTCATCAAAAAATAATCTATTACGACTGTTTCAACTACAAAAAAGAGTTATTAAAATAATACTTGATTATAATGTTGAAAATACTATCCAAAGCATGCAAGAACTTAAAATATTGAACGTGTATGAAAGAATATTTGTACGGAAGACAAAATTCATGTATAAAGTTGCAAATACAATTACACCAGGTTATATTAATGAATTGTTTCACCAAAGACAACCAAGCAACAATTTACCAGTCTTGAGATCAACTGCTTCCAATAACTTTATACCCCCCAAGCCAAACAAAGAAATATTCAAACAAAGTATGTCATATTCAGGCGCGTTAATATGGAACTGTATTCCTAATAATGTTAAAAATGTTCAAACTATAAATAACTTTCACAATAGATGTATAAGATGGATGAAAACATAGACTACCAGTTTCTTGTTTCTTGTTAATAGTTGTCTATAATTTTCATTTTGTATTGCCTTTTTCTTTGTCAACTGTACATGTGTATATACTTGTTTTTTGTTTGAGGGCCTCATGGGAGATTAGGCACTGTCTAATTGAGTCACCCTCGTTAAATAAAGTCTATTATTATTATTATTATTATTATTATTATTATTATTATTTCATGCCCAACATCAAGGTCAAATGACTTAGAGAACATATTTGGTGGTCAGACCAGGAGGCAGCTGGGGTTATCCCTGAGCCCCTGTTCACTTGCTCTTGTTATTTTAGATAACATATCATATTTTAGACATGGTTATAAAAAACAATTTTCTGTCCTATAAAGTAGATTCATGCCTGCAACCCGTAACTACAGTGAAACTTCTCTAAACCGGACATGCTGGGAGGACCCCAGGGTGCCTGGTTTAGAGATGTTCCGCTGTAAATCAGGCATTCTAAAACGTATGTGTGTGCTTTGCAATCAAGAACATACATTATCATCTGAGATAATTGACCCCGAAACTCATATATGATAGTATTTTTGATGAGTTTCGGGGTCAGTTATGTTTACATGGTGTTCGGTTTACAGAGGTTCCACTGTAGTTATGGTCAATGATTTCACATAATTTTGTGTACTCTATGCCCACACCACCTTCACCCCAAGGTCATTGTCATTCACTTACATCATTGTTGTTTTATATGTCTTAATTGTTAACATTTTGTAAATTAATTGGAATTTGTGTTAATGGAAGATTTTCATTTTTGCCATGCATATTTTCATTCCATGTAGCCTGTATGCCTAATGGCAAGGCCAAATGACATTTGCTTTGTCGATCCAGGCGGAGGTCAGAGGTATCCGTAACCCCTCACTCACTAGCTCTAGTTCTCATTAACCCTTTCACCCCTCAGTAACTGGAATGGATTTTGATATGTTAATTTTACAACCAATCCAACTGTCCCAAAATGGTTTTCAGACTAATCCATTTATGAAAAGGGAGTGTTTTTGTTGTAACAAATATGAAAATTACTTGCAAAAGTGCAGATCCTGATGAGACGGCTCGTTACGAGCCGGCTCATCTGGATCTGCACTGTTTGCATAAACCGTTACAGCGGGATTTCTTTCGGGTTCAAAGGGTTAAAAGCATGCATTGGCAACACTTTAGAATCATTTCCATGGAAATGATTCTAAAATGCTGCCAAACCATGTGTTTATTGAAGAATAAGTAAACAGTAGAGGGCATTCTAAGGACACCCTTAGACCGCTACTCATAACAATTGTCGTCTGCTGTTGCTTTTATATCTTGCCTTATTTCTTAATAAAAACATCGTTTGACAGCACTTCAGAATCATTTCCAATGGAAATTATTCTAAAGTGCTGTCAAAGCATGTTTTTGATGATAAAAATGAAAAAAATGGAAAAAAGAAAATAAACAGCAGACGACAAAACAATAAGATGTAAGGGTTAAGCATTCTAAGGCCAGTTTTTTTTTTATTTGTTGGTTTACGGATTTTATTTCCACGAGATCTGGTCGGTTGGTCAAAAAAAAATAAAAATAAACAAAAGTTTTTTCAATTTTTTTATTCTTTTTGGCACAGGGTTGGGTCGGTCGGGGAAATAAAAAAAAAAATAAAAAAAAAGAAATGTCGAACGCGGATGCCACCGGCGGCATATTGAAGAAACTGTGACAAACGGGTGAACCAAAAGTGTGGAGTCAAAGGGTGAAGGTCATATGTAGTATGGCAAGGCAGGTGTAGCATACATGCAAATGAATGAAGTATGGAAATATTGAAGCAGTTAAGCAACTTATGTAGATGCTATGGCCAGTTTGAGAAACTGTGACAAACTGGTTAACCGAAATTGCTAAGTCCTTTCAGCAGCCCTGTGAAGGTCAAAAGGTCAAGGTAATATAAAGTATGACAAGGCAGATGTAGCACACATACCAATGAATGATGTGTTGAAATATTGAAGAACTTGAGCAACTTATGTAGAAGATTCTGTGTAATTAAAAGAAGAATCATCAAGTCAACGCATTCGATCCCAAACGGAGATATATCGAATCGTCCATTCGCAGGTTGTTGTTGTTGTCGCTGCTTTTTTAGATCGGAGGTAAAAAAATCTAAACAAAAATCGGAAATTAAATTTTTTATTTTTTTCCACATTGTCAAAAAATCGGGTCGGCGGATCTGTAAACCAACAAATAAAAAAAAACTGGCCTAAGGGTTATAAAATGTTTGAATATGTTCGGAATCATTTTCGGAATCATGTTCCTGCAAAATCAGCGTGACTACTATTTCACCATTTATCCCATTTCATGCTGAGCATCCACCAGCTATTTGTTGAAGGGAAACCTGAAATTCTTGTTCTCATTTCTCACCAAAAGAATATATTGTGACCAACCATTTGCATCATATTGGCGAGACTGTTCCAATGAGTCTACACGTTCTTTCATTGAAAAATAAGAAAATTGGAAAAAAAGATTTAAACTTTGTATAACATTTATCTGTAACCTGTATAATTAAATTTTGTAGTCTGCTGTCATTTTGTTCATTGTTTGCATAAGTATATATGCTTTGACAATGCATTATAATCGATGAAAATGATTCTAAAATGCTGTCTAACCATGTTTTATTGAAAAACTTGAAGAAAATTTATAAAACTATGCCTTGTTGTCTCAATTATTTGCATCAATGCATTAGAAAGTTAGAGATTATATTTTGTCTTGTAACCTTAAATATTTAACTAATAATATTCTCACATTACAGAATTGATACTTTGTACAATGTCTTTTGGGTGCTCAAAGCACATTTACAAATTATTTCAGAATATTTTTTTGTCGTCTGCTGTTTATTTTTTATTTTAAATTTTATCACAAAAAACATGCTTTGACAGCACTTTAGAATCATTTCCAATGTAAATGATTCTAAAGTGCTGTTAAACCATGTTTTTATTGAGAAATAAGGCTAGATATTAAGCAACAGCAGACAACATTTGTTGTGTGTAGTGGTCTAAGGGTAATAAACCGAGGCCCTATGTATCTTCTTAAAGATTTGCAGAGAACCCGTCATTTATGTACCACCTACACATTAAATTGGGCTAAATACGGTCTCCATACCCTAATAAATTATAAAATAAAATTCACTTTTCTCTGTGTCAAAATTGTTGTGAAGTGACTTAATTTGATTTATTAACCTTACCCCTTACACCGCTATCTTAATTTTTTTGTCGTCTGCTGTTTATTTTCTATTTTCCATTTTTATCATCAAAAACATGCTTTGACAGCACTTTAGAATAATTTACAACATGCTTTGACAGCAGCACTTTCCATTGGAAATGATTCTGAAGTGCTGTCAAACCATGTTTTTATTGAGAAATAAGGTAAGATATAAAAGCAACAGCAGACGACAATTGTTGTGAGTAGCGGTCTAAGGGTTAATTTGGCCTGTGTCGTACCCAAATAGTATTTATTACTTTAGTTAACTCTTTGCATTCTGGGAAACTTATGGTCTATAAATAGTTCAAAAATAGTAGATGACAATTCACTATATTTGTTTCTTCTATTTCTCCCTGTAAATATCATGAAAATGTCTTGGAATTTCATTAGAATTGAGTCCACCAGACTCAATTCTAATGACATTCCAAGACATATTTACAGAGAGAAATAAGAAAAAGACTCCTAATTTGTTGGCTGTTATTTTCACCGCTGGCATGCAAAGATGCACATGTGACACAATATTCAAATCTAAGAAACATACATCAAGCATGAAGGGGAAACTGGTTAGAATACCATAATCACAGGCTGATCTGCATTTGTACATGTCACAAAAGAATAAACCTTATTTCGCCAGAATTGAGTAATTATGACACCGATGATGGTTGTCAATAGAATATAGTGTTTACCCTGTCCCACAATATGTTGGTCTATTTTTGATAACTCAGCATCTGCATTTATCCTACCGTCCCTATTGTGACTTCACATGATTGTCGATATGACTGTCATGTGAAGTATAGTGAAGGTCGGAGGATATCAACCCTATTGAATGTTGCCTTTGTTCACACTGAAGGTCGATACGTCCAGGGGCCCTTTTCACTAAACTTATGATAGTCTGTAAATTTCACATTAACATTGTTTTCTTGTAAACAATTATTGGATTTACATTTATTGAGCATAGGCTGAAAGTCCAGGGGCCCGTTTCACTAAACTTATGATAGTCTGTAAATTTCACATTAACAATTTTTTTCTTGTAAACAATTATTGAATTTACATTTATTGAGCATAGGCTGCATATGCAGCCTATGCTCAACAAATGTAAATCCATCAATTGAAAGTTCGAGATGATTCCCAATTTGCACTTACGAACATTTTAGTCATACAAAGTTTAGTGAAACAGGCCCCTGAGGGTGCTAAGAATAGATTGTTTATTGTGTTTATTGCTCGATTTTCCATGCGATAACTCCATTACCGTATATCCATCCTCACCTGCATATTTATATCAAACATGGGAAGAGCACTATTCATAGTGGGCCTTGTCCCTTCAAGGTCACAGTTGCTAAAAATAGATTATTTATTGTACTTTTTTTTCCAATTCTACGCTCGCTCGAAATTAATTTATTAAATAATCAAAATATGAACTATAGCTATTACTTACAAAAAAGTTGTACAATGGTTGATGCCAGTCTATATACATGTTAACGTTGTGGGGTTTCCTAACTATCAGTCTGTATGTATTAGGCCAATGCAAAGCTTGTTACGTGATAAATGACAAAATAGGCATATTCAGTTTACAAAAAATTTGCACAATGGTTGATGTCAGTCTATATACATGTTAAGCCTTATAGTGCTGAGCACGAAAATTGTCGTCTGCTATTGCTTTATATTTTACCTTCTTTCTCAATAAAAACATGGTTTGACAGCTCTTTAGAATCATTTCCATTGGATATGATTCTAAAATGCTGTCAAACCATGTTTTGATGCAAACAATCGAAAACAAATAAAGACAGCAGACGACAAAATTTAATTCAGCAGTGTAAGGGTTAACAATGTCCAGAAGGCCATTGTGGGGTTTCCCAACTATGGATGACTGAAATGTTAGACAATTGTGTCTACTTCCGCTGTCACAGAGTCGGGAGAAAGATTTTCACAACATATTCTATTGTATCTACCTCATCTGTGCTAGTGAGTAACACTTACAATCCTCAATTAAAATATTGCCGTCTGCTGTTTATTTTTTATTTTCTTTTTTTTCTCTCATCAACAACATGGGTTCGCAACACCTTCGAATCATTTCTAATCAGTACAAATGAATTTCCCTGATTTTCTCCTCAAGCACTGTAGCCGATTTCACCAAAATGCACTAATACAATTAAGTGCACAATTCAGGGAGTAACTATTTATACAGCGCTGTAGCCACGTTGAGGCACACCGATAAATCTGCCTCGGTGATATTTTCCGGATTTATTTTATTATTATTATTGTTATTTTATGCTTTCATCTTAAAAGCAGATCGTGATTTGACTATTTGTGACCATGTAATGTTATGCCTCGGTGTTTACCTCGGGTAACAAGCCACCGGTAGCAATTATCATCAATTAATACCATTCTCTATGATTTCAAAACGTTTCATATAAAAAGAGCAAAATATGTTGTCGACAATATTGCTCTAAAATACCACAGAACGCAGAATATGCGATGTAGATTTCAAAAATTGTACAGGGTGGGGGGCGGGGGAGGCCATCGATCCACTCTAGCTTGACGAATGAGCGGTGCCCGTTCGCCGGACCAATAGTATTGCCTCGGTGTTTTTCAGGCTCTGGCTACGCCACTGTTATATGTGCTGGAATACATTATGTAGTTGTTATAGTTCACATAATTATTTCATTTTTAATAAATTTGTTTATTAACCCTTTACACCGCTATCTTAATTTTTTGTCCTCTGCTGTTTATTTTATATTTTTACCATCAGAAACATGCTTTGACAGCACTTTAGAATAATTTACATCATAGTTTGACAGCACTTTAGAATCATTTCCATTGAAAAGTGATTCTGAAGTGCTGTCAAACCATGTTTTTATTGAGAAATAAGGCAAGATATTAAAGCAGCAGCAGACGACACTTGTTGTGTGTAGCAGTCTAAGGGTTAACAATTCCATATGTGAAGTAGAATTGTCTTATTGTGTGGCCTGCCCCATCATGTGACATGTGGAGTAACGCCTATAAACATACTGTCAAATTACGATACTAATAATGACATCAAATCGCACACAGTGACATGGTTCGCGTCAACAGGAAATTACGTGAACAAGGCGGGATGGGATATCTTTATAAATATAACTTTGTACTTATAGCAACATTTAATGATTAATTTAATGGATAGTGGCCAAAACATTATTATGTATTTATCATCAATTATATTTATTACATTTTCACAGCCATAATTTTGATTAGAAATATTTTATTGCAATAAAGAAACTATTTATTTTATGCATGAATTGAAAATTATTACCTCAAAGTGCACTTTGCAAATTAGTGCACTTAGCGATTTTTGTGAAATCAGCTACTCGACTAGTTCAGGAATGTTAATGCTTTTTCTTTATCAAGTATATAAAACATGGCTGTATGTAAACGTCATATCTCCATTACCCCAATTTTACTCGTATAATTTTGATATAACAGTGTGAAACGGAATAAATTACCAAATCGGATATTAAATTCAAAAGCTATATATATTGTAAATATGCACTTCATTGATTCTTGAACACTTGAGTGATCACATGTTTTTATGGCGGACGACATTTTAAACAGACAGCCACGCTTTATTGAGCGTATACTTTGTGATTATAATTAAAAAATTGTCTTTTACAAGTATATCATTGGGCCGTGATTTACAAAATCATGCTTATTTGTAGCTGTTACTGGAGAAATGGGGCTTATTTCATAAGTATTTCTGACCAGTGTAGCTCCTGATCAAATAGCACACTCCTGTAGCCTGATAGTGAGTGGTCTGTATTCCTTGTCAGAAGCATGACGGGTGTTTCTTTGCTGGAATGGTGGACAGTGCAGATCTTGATCAGTGGCTGATCTGGACCTACATTGGTTGCAAAACCCATAAGCCCCATTTCTCCAGTCACAACCACATTTAACCCTTACACCACTATCTTAATTTTTTGTTGTCTGCTGTTTATTTTCTATTTTCCATTTTTATCATCAAAAACATGTTTTGACAGCACTTTAGAATAATTTACAACATGCTTTGACAGCACCTCAGAATCATTTCCAATGGAAGTTCTGAAGTGCTGTCAAAGCATGTTTTTATTGTGAAATAAGGCAAGATATAAAAGCAACTGCAGACGACAATTATCTAAGGGTTAATAAACTTTCCGTAGGAATATGGTCTGTTGAATGATGCTTAATAACCAGAAACCCATTATTTAAACGTTTTGGCCTTGGGTGGAACATTGGGTTTGTGGTTCAATAATCCATATAGGCAAGATACAATTACAGTAGTGTGATTTGTGTCATGCCTGCTTTAGCAGAAGGCACGACTTGTGACTATAGTTACCGCTTTTTCCTTTGTTGTGGTCCGAAATGTCAAAAAGTTTGTACAAGCTTCGTCATCATGATAATATTACTTGACGGATTGCTTCAATATTTAGACACTTGATACATGTGAGCATTTGGAACGCACTCATGCCACCATTAACATGACGTTTACCTTTTTTACCATCACATTTTTGCGGAAACACTTTGTGCAAGTTTCTTCATCATGATATAACTGTAATATTACTTAACAGATGGCTTCAATATTTGGACACTTCATACATGTGATCATTCGGAACACCCTCATGCCGCCATTAACATGACCTTGACCATTTTTATCTTCACATGTTTGCGGAAACACTTAGTCATTTTTTTGCGTCAAAAAGTTTGTACAAAAGTTTGTACAAGTTTGTTCATCATGATATAATTAACTTTAATATTACTTGCCAGATTGCTTCAATATTTTGACACTTGATACATGTAAGCATTTGGAACACACTCCTGCTGCCATTAACATGACCTTGACCTTTTTGACCTTCACATGGTTGTGGAAACACTTAGCCATTTTTTTATGTCAAAAAGTTTCTTCAACCATGACCTTTTTGTGTGTTTTAAGCATGTACTTCTTCAACGGTTTTTGTGATGCTTACTTTAGCACATGTCCATGATCGTGTGACGGTCATATGCCTTGGCAGGCGCGACACCGCTTCCGTGGCGTAATTCTTGTTAATGAGTCAAATTGCATTTAACACTACAAACATATTTCTTATGTACAATTAGTGTAGATCATGATGTTTCGGCTTGTAACAAGTCGTCTCATCAAGATCTGCACCATTTGTGGATATTTGTTAGTTTTTACAAAATTATCTTGTCAGACAGTGAACGGAATCTACATTCTAGATGCTATCATTATATAATTATGCATTCATGTACTTCTTATTGTTTCAAAATCGTATACATTGTATTAAACTGTTCTTTTTATTTGCAAAATTAAGATATGAGAATTCCTGAAGACACAGTTTCACCCTAAAGCATATGTTTCATAATGAGTCTAATGATCTAACCATGTCTGACATCATTCGTGTACCATATTACCATTTGAGCAAACCCACAAATTGGTTATCAAAATTGTGTAGTAACTGAAAAATCTTGGATTTGTCAACAAAAAAAATAGATTGAAGTAGAAACAAATTGCTTAATACATGTCCTGACAAATTTAGCAAGTATGGGTGATGTCCCATGACTCGTGTGATATTTGTATGTCATCATGACCAAACAATCCAATCTGTGGTCGAAACTTAAAGGTACATGCCCACTCAGTAGTACGGTGGCACAGAGGTGACATTTGCAACATTTATTTTATCTCGTGGCCAGATAGTAAGTCGTGGCCACGAGTTAGTAAGTCGTGGCCACGAGTTAGTAAGTCGTGGCCACGAGTTAGTAAGTCGTGGCCACGACATAGCTAAGTCGTGGCCACGAGATACTAAGTCGTGGCCACGAGTTACTAAGTCGTGGCCACGAGTTACTAAGTCGTGGCCACGAGATAAAATAAATGTTGCAAATGTCACCTCTGTGCCACCGTACAGTAGGCACAAAATGTTCTTTATAGGAATTAAATAAGTGTATAATTGTGTCACTATTCCACCAGTTCTAAAAATTACGAGTGCACGTTATACAGATATAATCATTTACTAATGTTGATTTTACTGATAGTGACTCGCGGTGGTATCCGGCTATTTTCATATGCAAATGAGGCAGGATATTTTTTAATTATTTATACTAATTAAATGTGTCACCTGAAAAAATAATATTTTCGACATATTATAAAGTATGATCATTGCACATCAAAACATAAATACAGAGAATAAATAGTAATGTCCGTTAACATTTTAAGGAAACACGTTTATCGCCCCTGATATCAGTGTGGAAATTTATGTCCGATATAAAATGTATAATAATGCCAATCAATACGTAGAGTAATGGTGAATGAATGTTATTTTGCCAGAAAATGTCTCCGATGATGTCTGATATAAAGAACATGTTGTGCCTACTGAGTGGGAATGTACCTTTAAAGACTTTTAACCAAATTACGTAAATGACAAAATTTTCAATGATTTTTTTGTTAAAATTTATTGTGATTGTTGATCCTGACAAACAATGATATTCACTGTTTTAACATATTATAAATATTTTTTACCATATAATAGTTTATACGAGGGTTAGTCAATAAGTAGTGTCACTTGACCATTGTCATTTGACCATTATCTTTGTAGCAACACATCCAACTTGAATAAAATTTGGCACTTATTCATTCATTTATTAATATTCACGTTGAATTCATAGCGTCGATACAGTATATGACGTCATAAGTCATCATTTATGACGTCATGTCTGGCTCAGCGGTGAGAATTACTAACGAAAAACAAGTGGGGTATATTTAAATAGAAGGAATACGTGGGAAAACAACCGCTGAAGTACGCCATATGTGATAGTGCATTTATAGGAAGCCAGTGTTACTTTACCAGTCAGTCAAAAAATGCGTGGCTTTTTTCAGTGCCGGATGGGAGACTATGAAATATGGGAACTGCTAATTTCAGTTACAGGCGTAGATAATGTTGAGAAATTGATAGAAATAAATGACATAGCTGGGGTAATGAAATGGGAATAGATTAGTCATGCATACAACATATCTCAATCATATTTTTTATACAATTTTAACAAAGTGAGAACAATTTCCGCAAGGTGGGTGCCTGACAACTCTTCGTTCAGAGCAAAAAAGAGTGATATCTTCAATTCGCCAAGAAATCACTCAAACTAGATCGTAATGAAGAAGATACTTTCATGTTTTTCATTAGGTCATTGAAGAAGTATAAATATGTAGTTATCAAACGGAACTTACATGCCAGTCTAAGGAATACGACGATTTGAAGCCTCATTGACAAGTAAAATATTACATCATTGATTGATGCTCTTGCCAAAAATGATTTAGAAAAAATCACTACAGTTCGGAGGAGACTCCATAAGCCAGTTGAACAAAAATATGTATGGACTGACGAGACATCGACTGTTACTCACGGATTCTGTACATTGTAGACGCCGAAATCTGTACAGAATAGACATTTGCCATGCATGGCGCCGGTGAAAAATGCACTACATTGTAAATGTCTGAAAGGTCAAGGTCACGTTAATTGTAGCGTGAGTGTGTCATATGTCCAGATGTATCAAGTGTCCATACATGAAAGAAATCCAGCTAGTTACATGTATACTGAAGTTACAGCATTTTTATATAAATGACCACGGACAGACCAATGGTAGGAGAATGAACTAGCTCGGTTAAATTAACACTCATAACCTCGTTAATTTGAAACACACAGTTTGATTGCATTGCTTGACACATTTTCTGGGCTCACGGCATATGCCCGGGTTTGGAAGATCTGCGAGCCAATTCCTGCCCTTATATATAAGATAACTAACTTGCTAACAATGGCGGTACATTCGGAACTTCAAGTGGAAAGCAGTATGCCCCACTTGTTATCACGTAGGGGGCATAAAACTAATTGATACATGTTCTAGAATTGCGCAATATGTTATAGTGTTTTATAAATGGTATGATTGCTAACCGAGTTTAATTGTTTGACAAAAACATCTACTATGGAAAATCTGCTCCGGTTATTGCGGGTTGTATTCATAGGAGAGTGTTAAAACAAATTTGTCAATGCAATAAAAGAAAGTCTTTGTGATGATATTTCCATGGTACATATAGACACATGGCTTGGAAAAGGTATCTTAACCCTTAGAAACCGGGAACCGAAAATAGTCGTCTGCTGATAATTCATATTTTGTCTTTTCTCTCAGTAAAAACATGGTTTGGCAGCACTTTAGAATCATTTCCATTGGAAATGATTCTAAAGTGCTGCCAAACCAAATTTTTGATTAGAAAAATGGAAAAATAAAAAATATTCAGCAGACGACACAATTTAATTCAGCATTGTAAGGGTTAAACCTTAGACAACTACTCACAACAATTGTTGTCTGCTGCTGCTTTTATATCTTGCATTATTTCTCAATAAAAACATGTTTTGACAGCACTTCAGAATCATTTCCATTGGAATATCTGCTCCATTGGAAATGATTCTGAAGTGCTGTCAAAGCTTGTTGTAAATTATTATTTTTGATGATAAAAATGTTAAATAGAAAATAAACCGCAGACAACAAAAAAAATAAGATAGCGGTCTAAGGGTTAAATTATTGGCAACAGTTTGATATATTCTTTGGAAATGATTCGAAAGTAGTGTCAAACCATGTTTTTGATGGTGAAAATGCATACGACAAAATTTAATTCGGCATTGTAAGGGTTAATCAAGATTGCAGGCAGCCTACTTCAGTAACTTAATTGCGAACAGTGTAGGCCCTGATCAGACTGTGCTATTCGCACACATCATAAAGCACTTTTTATCAGCTGGTTGCCAATATTTGCTTACTACACTCGGCATGTGATGTGTTAAAGATTACAAAATCTGTCTTATTCTTGTATTAAGAGCTGGAATTGAAATTTAAAATTATTGAAAATAGCCTGATAATTATGTAAAGTCGATATTTTTCCTGCTGACCATTTTAATTTGCAGTCTTTATCACGCTACATTGTTTGTCAGTTGAGTAAACGCCATTTATCCATGGTGGGTGACATCCTACCACAAATGAAGTTCTGTATTTTTGTTTTATTTGAGGAATTTTGACATTTGCAATAGAAAGTAATAAGTGCTAATAATGGTATGTGATGAGATAATATTTAGTTATCCAATAGCACCATTGATATTATTAGTGAATTTAACTCTGAAGAGAACGTGTTGTATAAATATTGTACAAGTTTACCACGATTTTGAAATATGCATCTTTATTGGCATTCTAATGGGAACATAGGTAAGCTCTTCAAAATATTTCACCGTAGTACATTAACACTTTGAATGCGGGGGAAACACAAATAGGCGTCTGCTGTTGTTTTATATTTTTCTTATTTATCTATAAAAACACTGTATTGACAGCACTTTAGAATCATTTCCATTGGAAATGATTTTAAAGTGTTGTCAAAATTTGTTTTTGGTGAGCATTGTAAGGGTTAAAATCACTGGGTCTTGGATGATGTCTCCGATATAAATATGTTACTGTGACTGGAGAAATGGTGCGTATGGGTTTGCGACCAGTGTAAATCCAGATCAGCCTGTGCATCCGCACAGTCTGATCAGGATCTGCACTGTTCGCCATTCCATCTATGAAACACCTGTCATGCATCTATACAAGCAATATAGATTGTTATCTGGCTACAGCAGTAATATTTAATCTGGATCTACACAAAAGTCAAATAAAAAATCGCAGGCAATATATGGGATTTAGTACTAAACCCATTGACCCGGCCTTAAATGACCTTAGCTGTTGATAGGCCATTCAACTCCAACAAACAAACAAACACAAATCCCATAAGCCCCATTTCTTCAGTCAAAGCCACATTTGTGGTTTTATTTTTCACTTTATGGACTTCAATTGTCTTATATCAACCAAACACATTTCAGCTGATTCAGCTGATCCAAGGAGTTTATATATTTGTTTTCGAGACTGTGATAAAGAGGGGAGATAATTTAGCAATACATTCTGCTATTGCTGTCCCAGGAAGCACAATGTGTGAAACCCAATGCCTTTATCAATGTGACATATTATAATACTATTATACATATAGAAATAGGTTTCAATTCTAAACACTAGTTGAATTATATGTAAATAAATAGAGAATGCCATGCAAGTGTCTTTTGATATCAAGTTTATTAGGCATGGCTAGGAAACTCGTAATTCCAAGGCTTGCCGAGGATTTCCTACCGTTTCCAAGCCAAGCCTGATAAACCTGATATAAAATGACACTAAGCATGGTATTCTCCTTATCAGGTAACGTTTTTGGCTACATAATGTGCAATTATGCCATTGTTATCGTTGAATGGAACACAAACTTGTTTCTGTGACGTCATTCCACTGACATAATTCGGTCACGTCATGTGACACCGTTCGACCAATGAAACGTTAGTTTTGAATTTGTTGTAACCCGGATATTCATATCGGGTCAATGCCTGATACAGCAATATGCTATCAGTCAGTACGTATTCGGCTAATATACAAAGAAAGCTTGTTACCTAATAAATGAAATTAGTCACTACTTATTGCAGATAACCAAACAAGCTTTGTATATAAATATGCTAAATTATTTGTATACACAGTAGAACCTCCCTAAACCGGACACCCTGACAACCCCATTGTGTTCAATTTCGATGGATTTCACTGTAATTTAAGTCATTGTCGTGTCTGTTCATGATTGAAAATGACAAAAACTGTTCATGGAGTGCTTAATTACATTGGAGCCTCTCTAAACCGGACACCCTGGGGGTCTCCCAGGGTGTCCGGTTTAGAAAGGTTCCACTGTAGTATGTTACTTCACTTTCTGTTTATATCTTGGACCCAACACCTTTAACTCTGCATGCTAGCGGCGAAAATATCCGCCAAACGAATTAGGATTATATGTTTTATTTCTCTCTGTAAATATGTCTTGAAATTTCATTAGAATTGAGTCCTGAGGACTCAATTCTAATGAAATTCCAAGACATATTCATGATATTTACGGGGAGAAATACAAGAAAATTTGATGAATTTTTGTCCGCTAGTTTTGAACTATTTATAGCCCACAAGTTTCCCAGCATGCAAAAAGTTAATATTCGGTTCATTTGGGCCATTTCATATATTTAGTTTAGTTCACAAATTGATCATCAAACAAGGATTAGAACATAGTAAAACTTCCGTCGCGCATTGAAAATAAAATGTCTAGTTGCTACAAATCGAGCCATTATTCTCTTGTCGTAAAATGAAATCGTCCCCCTATTGAACACACACAAAATCTGACAAAATTCTTTTGCAACCAATGTATTGCGCTGTATGAGTTTATTTGCTGACGACAATGCGCTGTCCTGAGATAGGATTCGGGCAGAGCTATGAAAGTTATCTCGTTATTCTGGCTGATTGATGACATAGTAATAACACTGTGCACCATAGATTAAAGGCTAACCGGGTGATCAAGTGAATGTTTAAGTTTTTGCTGATACGAACTGACGAGGAAATTGAAAGTCTGTTCTACTGATGGTTGAATTTGATTGTAAGTGATTAGAATTGTATTGATTTAATTATTCTTGTGTATGTAAAAGAATTTGTGATTATGTCGACAGAAAAGTAGGTATGTCAAAAGCATGCAAGTTATAATCTGCAGTGATACAGTGGGTATAGTACGTCATGGGCAACTGCTATTTGGATGGGGCGCAGTTAGTATGAATCAGGTAAGAAAAATCCACCACTTCAGACCATACTTTATTTAATATCTTTTATATTTTGACGCAATAAGCGCAGATACCCGGGAAAATTGAATAGCAATGCCTGCATATGCCCGTGTTCTTGTAGAATTAGCTGTTTATGAGTTATTTTGAGAAAACCTACATTTTGCACTTAGGTTTAAAAGTTGGGGTTTCCTGACGGATTGGCGAATGTGCAGTATTCTATCAGGGCCTGTGAGTGTTCGTGTGTCTTTTTGGTGGCTATAAACTGCATTTTCTCCCAAGATAGGGACATATTTTGGATCCGAGTGCACACCATATTTCATTTTTTCCAGCAAAATGCATGTTTTCTCGAAATAACACCTAAATGGCTAAATTAACGAGGACGGGAACATTGGCAGGTGTTGCTATTCAAATTTCTCTGGTATCTGCGCTTTATCGCGTCAAAATCGCTTCAATAGTTGCTGAGATATTATTATATAAAGATGGTCGGATTTGAAGTGGAAGATTTTTCTGACCTGATTCAGTGCACCCCATCCAAATAGCAGGTGCCTGTGACATACTATACCCACCGTGAATGAGTGTAGGCCCTGATCAGACTCGACACTGATTGCAGCCAGTTATGTTATAATGACAGTGGTGACCGTCTGATCAGGGCATACACTGATCGTCACCAGTTAGCCATGCGTAACTGACAATATGTATTGTGCATCTAATTTATGTATTTGTCGTACTTCCTCTTCATCAGATGTTATATAGGATTAACCCTTACACCGCTACTCACAACAATTGTCGTCTGCTTTTGCTTTTATATCTTGCCTTAATTCTCAATAAAAACATGTTTTGACAGCACTTCAGAATCATTTCCAATTGAAATGCTGTCAAAGCATGTTGTAAATTATTCTAAAGTGCTGTCAAAGCATGTTTTTGATGATAAAATGGAAAATAGAAATAGCAGACGACAAATAAATTAAGATAGCGGTCTAAGGATTAACAATGGCAGCTAACGGTATTTATAGACATTTAGCTATAAACATGACCGTCTCCATAGCATTTTCCATTGTCTGTGACTGCTATTTATACCAGCTTGTAGACTGGTGGTCCTGGAGATACAGGTGTGATGTAATAGACCAGCCTAGCTCCTGTAGCCGATTTCACCAACATTGCAAAGTATACTTTTCTAGCAAAGTATACTTTGAGGGAGAAATAATTTATTTTTCCCGAAATGCATTTTGTCATATAGAACTAACAACTGCATATATTTGATGATTAAAAGCATGCATAATTATTATACTGAATTTATTACATTATCACAGCCATTTTGGCTGTGATAATGTAATAAATTCAGTATAATAATTTTTTTTTAAATTATCCTAAAATTGAAAATTTCTCCCTCACTTTGCTAGAAAAGTATACTTTGCAATGTTGGTGAAATCGGCTCCTGATCAGTTGGTATTTGTGTAGTCTGGTAATAATGATTGATAATGGGGGATCATAGCTAGTTATTTTTCTTTGCAAACCTATTATAGAGATCAGGTCCGGCTTTATTTTAGCGTTTATTCATTACTGAATGGTACTAAAATTGAGATTGCGAACAGAGTAGACCATTATCAGACTGCACATCTGTGCGGTCTGATCTGGGTCTACACTGTTTGCAACGAAATTAATAATAAGTATGAAAATGTGAATGTGACAAATAATACAATCCCTGATCAGATTGCGAGATATGTAGGATGATCTGGATCAACACTAGTCAAAAACACTATAATGACTCCTTTTGACAACAAATCGAGCTACTGTCACCCTTTTTACCAGCAATAATTCGATGAAATATACAATCTATAGCCGATTTCACCAACATTGCAAAGTATACTTATCTAGCAAAGTATACTTTGAGGGAGTAATCATTTATTTTTCCTGAAATGCATTATGTCATATAGAACTAACGACTGCATATATTTGATGATTAAAAGTATGCAGAATTATTATACTGAATTTATTACATTATCACAGCAAATTAATAAATTTATCCTTAAATTGCAAATTTCTCCCTCAAAGTATACTTTGCTAGATAAGTATACTTTGCAATGTTGGTGAAATAGGCTACTGGACCGGATTCTATATATAAATTCAAAGGGAGGTAACTAGCTACGATCCCTAATTGATATAAACAACAGTGGTGTTTCTCTGAATAAACAGGGAAGATTGTTGTGTTGTGTTGTGTATGGTGTGATGGCTGACTGCATTGAAGGTGAACTGCAGCCTATATCACCAACGTTGCAATGTATACTTATCTAGCAAAGTATACTTTGAGGGAGAAATTTTCAATTTAAGGATAAATTTATTAATTTTTATTATACTTAATTTATTACATTATCACAGCCATTTTGGCTGTGATAATGTAATAAATTCAGTATAATAATTCTGCATACTTTTAATCATCAAATATATGCAGTCGTTAGTTCTATATGAAATAATGTGTTTCGGAAAAAAATAAATGGTTACTCCCTCAAAGTATACTTTGCTAGATATATAAGTATACTTTGCAATGTTGATGAAATCGGCTACTGGGACAAAGTGCCACTGGTCGGGCGCATGTACACCGGTTAATCTCATCTGGGTTAATCTCCCGTCCAATCTGGGATAACACTGGCTTGCCTGCATGACATTGCAAACTTCCAGAGACAACAGACTGCAAATGAGTTTGGAATTTGACCATGTTTTAAGTCTTACTTTGCTGAATTAAAGTTTCTGGTCTGCTGTTTATTTTCCATTTCTCTCATCAAAAACTTATTTTGACAGCACTTTCGAATCACATTTTTGTTTCCAACATTCTATGGGTTAACCATTTAAACACTACATACGTGTATAGCAGTATTTGCAAACAGTGTAGATCCAGATGAGCCAGCTCTTAACCGTCTCATCAGGAGCTGCACTTTTTGAAAGAATTAAAAAAACACAAAAAAACACCCCCTTTTCATAAATGTGAAAATCATTTTGTGACATTAACATATCGCAGTCCATTCCAGTTACTCGGGTTAACCCTTACAATGCTGAATTAAAATTTGTCGTCTGCTATTTATTCAATATTTTCCAATGGAAATGATTCTAAAATGCTGCAAAATCATGTTTTTATTGGGAGAAAAGACAAAATAAGCAACAACAGCAGACAACAATTTTTGATTCCAGCATTCTAAGGGTTAATGATGCGAACCCAAAGTATTAATCTCATCCATGTTTTTACAGTTCCATCAAAAAGCTGGTTATAAACCATCTCATCTGGATCTACACTGTTTGCAAGTATTTACCAGTGTTATATGGTCTACAGTGGTGAAACATTTACTTTGGGCCACTATCTAACAAAACACTGGGTTTATTTTATTCAATAGATTTCATTTCAGTACTGCACACCGTTTATATCTAAAGTGATTGTTAGGTTCATCAAATGTACAGCTGCTACAGCAACTTCTTTGGCTGGCTGTAACTGTTGATGAATTTTGTTTTACATCTAGAGCTACTATACTGTTTAACCTATTCCTTTCAAAATATACCTTTACGGGTATGAAATTTATTAAATTTTTATTTTTGTTATTTCTCAATAAAAGTATATGTTGTTACCACTCATTTGAACTGTCTCGACAAGACAGTTCAAATGGTGGTTGCGACATATTCTTCTGAGCGCATAGAAGGAAAATATTTAGGATTTTTCGCTAACATAATGGCATATTCTCAACATGAAATTTGTCTCATTATGATGTCTCAGATATCCAACATGTGAATATTCTACGGTGTCCTAGGGCCACATTACATTCTCGCGTTCTCGCTCTCTCGATTTATACACGAGATCGCGAGGCGAGATTCAATCGCGAGATCGCGAGAATGCGAGAACGCGAGATTCAATCTCGCCTCGCGATCTCACAATCTCGCCTCGTGATCTCACGATCTCGCGGTCGGAAGTAAATATATGCGCATGCTCGCTGGGAATGCGTTTTGTACAGTGGCACAGAGGGGACATGGAAATATTTTTTACTTTCGCGTGCAGTACGGCCTAAAAAATGAACCTAAAAAACAACAAAAGCGGCGCCGGAAGAGAGATGGTTCGATTATTGTCCGACTACGTACCAACTGAGCTAGGGAGGAAGATGTAATACATTTTGTGATAATCAGCCGGTATGTCCGTATGTATAAAGTTTTTGTATAATCCAATTGGAACATACATGTACCTACTTAACGCCCATGTATATTTATAGCTGATTGTTTATGTCAACAACTTAGAGTTGCTAACCTTTCTATAACTGTTTAATATTAGCAATTGTAGAAGTGCACACTTTCTTAAGAGAACAGACAATACAACTGGCGATTAAATTCTGACAGGGAGACAACCTGCTAAACTGACGAGTACGTCGTTTCATTGCGTGCATACTCGAAAGTCAAAAATATTTCCATGTCCCCTCTGTGCCACCGTACAAAATGCATTCCCAGTGAGCATGCGCATATATTTACTTCCAACCGCGAGATTGCGAGATCGCGAGAATGCGAGATTGCGTGATTGAATCTCGTGTTTTCACCTCGCGTTCTCGCATTCTCGCGATCTCGCCTCGCGTTCTTGCAATCTCGCAATCTCGCGATCTCGTGTATAAGTCGAGAGAGCAAGAACGCGAGAATGTAATGTGGCCCTAACAGGACACCGTAATATTCAGTTCATGCACAGCAAATGATCTATGACAATCAACCACACAATTTTATTTCATTAAATTTCCCCCAAAATGCGTATAACAGGGAGATAATTTGGTTTGCATAATTTGACATGTTTACTATACACATATCTGTACGAGTAAGGAAATTTTATTAAATACATTTATTTTCTGTTGTGAAGTGATCATAATATATCACATTTAGAAAGAAGTTTCAATTATAGACATCACTTTAATTAATTAACTATTATTCCCAACTTAACCAACTATTTCAGTTTATAAACATTATAGGTACAAATGTGTTAGGAAATATGATCTACCAATTAATCATCATTTTACTAATTTGTGTTATCACTTTTTATGGACTTGAGACCCAGACTTGAGATTTGAGACCCAGAAAGTTAGGCATCAGGGGACCGTTTCACTAAACTTCGTACAACTAAAATGTTCGTAAGTGCAAAATTATGATAGTCTGTACAGTTCCCATTAACAGTGTTTTCTTGAAAACAATTATTGGATTTACATTTATTGAGCATAGGCTGCATATGCAGCCTATGCTCAATAAATGTAAATCCATCAATTGAAATCTCCAGACGATCCTAAATTTGGACTTACGAACATTTTAGTAGTAAGAAGTTTAGTGAAACGGGCCCCTGGTGTTCAAGACTGAATGACTATCATTGACATCATTAACCATAGGTCTTAGAACTCTGGTTCATTTCAGTTCCATTGAGGAAACTGCAGCCACTTAGTAGGTGTTGATATGTATGACCCTGTGACCTCTGGAATATTTAGAAGTGAACTTCCAGATGAGCTTATGTGGTCCCAGATCAGCATATGTACCAACCCAGTCTGATTTGATTAGGTCTTAGATAGATACACCTGACTTCAATTATAATTGCTACATAAGTGATGTGACGAGATATTTGAGCATTTCTCCCCACCCCCTCCAAAAAAAAGATAAAATAATAGCAGAATACACTATTGGGTACCACCAGCCTTTTAATTAGATCATGCCTGTTCATCTGTCTAGAGTCATCCATCCCACTAAGTATTGTTTCAAACTTACTTTATCATTCTGTAGCATATTGGGGATGTAATTTGACATATGGGCCCGGTTGTTCAAAACACCAGTTAGCTTAACGGACTGTTAAATCTAACGGATGTTTTGAACAACCGGGCCCTGGTGACTTATCCTCCATATGCAAATGTCCACTTCATACCCTTGCTGCCATTTTGCCAAAGGTAAAGGTCAGATAGATGAGACGAGCCAATTAAACCAATTGTCTAGTCTGATTAATTTCTTACCATCCAGAAGAAGAAACAAGACCCAGCATAGACACTGATCAGACTGTGTGCGTACAACATACATGATTTACATTCATTTGACCATGGTGAGTTTCAGAAACGTGGCTGTCTGATTAGCTGCCATATTTGTGAAAGAAACATCGTCAGACCATTTATAGCTGCGATGACAGAATTGGATTTTGTGGCCAGTGTATCACTTGCTTGCTCACGCTGCAGTTTGATAAAATTCTACATTTTGTTGGAAGCAGAATATGTGTTTAACAGCGGACAGTGCAGACCCTGATCAGCCTGTGCGGATGCACAGGCTGATCTGGGTCTACACTGGCCGCAAATACCATTTCTCCAATCCCAGACATTTCATGATTCATTGGCATGAGTGGCACAACCACTGTACTAGGAGTGGGCGACATAACCTGACCTAATATAGCTTCAGGAGATATATTAGCGAGTGGGTTACTCCCATGGGACTGGGTCAGGAGCTGTTCAAACAGGAGCGACTCTGATCAGTCACAGAGATATAAACAACACATTTGGGTGTTTAGAAACCAGAATTTACCATAATCTAACAAATCTGGCCTTATTCCTTGTCCGATCAGTGTAATGTTTGTTTTTTCCACACTTAACTTATTACATACGGAATACAGCTTTAATATTTTATTTTTATTTCTCAATGAAAGTACATGTATATGTGTGACCACTCATTTGAACAATCTCGATGAGACGAGACGGTTGAAGTGGTGGCCACGACATTCGTTTCTGAGTTCATATAAAGGAAATATTTAGGATTTTCCAGAAACAAAATGGCGTATCCTCAGCATGAAATGGGTTAATGGCGAGTCCAACATTACAATCAATCGCAACATATACTTTCATTTGAGAAATAACAAAAATAAAATATTTAAAAAATATATTCATAAAGGTGTATTCCGCATGTAATGGGTTAATAAAGAATCAATTAATTCAGGGATTCACATCCTAACAATGAATCTTATTCGCATGCCTCCCAACTGATCTGGTGTGGTAAAGATGCCTGGCTCCAGATCAGGATCCTGTGGATTGTGTGCTGGAAGGATATAGTAATTCCAGTGCTAAACATGCCATGCTAAATGTAAATAATTGCATTTAACGACGGCACTGGGTCGATGACCTTGCATGTCGTCTCCCAAGAAAGGATGAAAGGAAGGAGGTGGATACAGAGGAAACCAGCCCCATGGGGCCTAGCTCTTATTAGAATAGTCCCCTCTGGTTCCTTAACGTGCCCAGACTCCTTCAAATCTGAAAGGACTTGTAGAGCAGGAAATACAAAGTATCTCAGTAATACTGATGCCCTGGAACTGAACCCTGAATAAAACCCGGGTCGCCTGCATAGCAGTCCGACGGTGTTACCCCTCGACTAAGTCTGCTCTTGTAAATTATTCTAATGTACTGTCAAAGCATGTTTTTGATGATAAAAATGGAAAATAGGAAATAAACAGCAGACGACAAAAAATTAAGATAGCAGTGTAAGGGTTAAATCGGACATGAAACCCATAGTCAATCAATCAATCACATTGAATACAGTGCTTGTCCAGGGCTCTGATTACCACATTCACAGTGTTCCTGCTACCATCCTCTAGAGTTGTTGGTGTGCCATTTGTTATTGAACCCACCGCTGCTATAGGAAACCATAACCCACACAGACAATTACTTGGAAAGCCTGTCAGTTTCTCTTTATGCCAGTTGACTGATGGCTTTCCTGCAGATTTCACCATTTACACAGCACAGACAGGTTTTGTAGAGGAGTCAAGTTGAAGAGAAAAAATGGGTCAGATGTGACAAATCCGAGCTTATTTAACCCTTTCGCCCCTAAATAACTGGTATAGACATTATTTTAGGATTAGTTCATTAATCATATGAGGCATATTGTATAAAAAAAAATCTGAAAATACTGACAATTACTGTAGATCCAGATGAGACGGCTCGTTATGAGCCGGCTCATCTGGATCTACAGTGTTTGCAACTATTGGCTTTCACCCTGGAATGGATTTTGATATGTTAACCTTGTAACCAATCCAACCGTTACAAAATGATTTTCAGACTAATCCATTTATGAAAAGGGGGTGTTAAATCTGTCCATGTGGAAGTACCATTGTGGCCATTTTGATGACAGTATGGGCAAACTTGTCAACATCTGATATTTCTTCAAAAAATTCTTTTTTTAGCTGTCGAATCACAGCCTCTGGGGATTCTTTTTGCAAGCTAATTTTCTGTGTATGCCAACTGCTCCCATCCCAATAATAGAAACAGTTAATCATCGCCTAATATATACTCAACAAAATAAATTAAGGGTCATACTTCTGTGGAGTGTACAGTGCCATGTGGGTGGAGTATGAAGATGCAGAATTGCCAGTTTGTTGTCGGCCATAAATGATGTTAGTAATGTGTATGACCACCTCTTGCTCTGACAACCTCGCTAAATCGCTGTGGCAGACTCGTGATAAGTTTTATTATCTCTACCCACGTAATTCGAGCCCATTCCTCCACCAGCACTGTTGAAAATTCAGCTGTTTTCCATGGCTTCCGTGCTCGGGTTGACAGCTGACATTTCCATCGTTTCCAGATACATATTAACCACATTGGTACAGTGTGCTCTGGTATTGTCGTCCATAAGGACAAACCCATCACATGTAGCTTCGGCATATGCTAGTACAAAACATTTAAGTAAGGAACTCATCCCGATATCTTACACCCGTTAAGGATCCAATTAAAGTCCAGACAGAATTTAGATTTGTCAATGAACAGAAATCATTCAGTTGCCACCCCATTCGCTCTTGAGCAAATTGTAGTCAGTTTCGGCGATGTCCTAAGGTCAAAGGTGGTCACACTGCTGGTCGGCGAGCACGTACATTGGCAGCATGCTGTTTCTATGTGTTTGAGTACTGATAGTTACTCGCGAAGCCTCAACAAAGTCTCTAGTCAATGTTTTTGCCGAGTCGAACCTCTTTCTTTGGGCCATTAACACGATTGACCGATCTTCGCCGTCCGTTATGGCTCGCGGACGGCGACTCGGAGATCTTTTCGCTGATGTGCCTGTCTCTAGATTGCCACAGACGACCCACCACACTTTGACCTTTGCATGGGTCACCTTGAAGCAATGCAAACCTCTCCAACTTCCAGTGCGGTCATACAATGTTGACTATTACGTTGTGTGCATATACCATACCGGTTTGTATGTATACATATTGACCAGCCCACATAACCATGTCGGTGGAAATTATGTTTTCAATATAGGGACCTTATTTTTTTTTGTTCAGTGTATATATACATACATGTAATTCCATACTCGTGTTTTTCTGATATTGACATTATCGGCTGGGAAATGATATGAATATCTTCCACATCCCATCCTCGGTGGGTAAATGTCATTTTTTTTTCGCTCCTCACGTCTGTAACTACGGTCAAAATTATGATTGCTCAAACAAATTGCATACTTGCATCTGCCAATCACGCCACCCTCATAGCTATAGGCGTATATTTATGTAAGTTTTCTCGAAATAACTCCGAAATTGCTACGACTTGGAGGATGTCATCATCAGAAGATGTTATTTTTCAGGGTATCTATTTTGTTGTTTTTTTTTGCATCAAAAGTACTGTAATTGCAAATAGGAAAATATACAATAATTTTTGTTGAAAATCTCATTATTTTGTTTATTTCTCCATAAAGGTATATGTTGTTACCACTCATTTGAACAACGAGACGGTTCAAATGAGTGGTAACAAGATATACTTTCGAGATGAAATAAAAAGAAAAATAGGATTTTTTTCCCTATAAAGTTTCATACTACATGTACTGTAATTGTATCCCATCTGTATTGGTTTAATGAGAATCCATCCTTAAGGATTCATATCTTGACAGGGTTCACTTCTGGGTCCAAGTGTTCTGGTGTACAGTGCCTGGCACCAGGTCATGACACTGTCTTTCTGTGCTGAAAGTTGCTATGGTAATTTTAGTGCTGACTGTTCAGTGCTACCCCAATACAGATTCATTCCCCATATGAGACACGCCATGTGATTTTGTACCTAAGAACATGTGCAATTTTTCCTGAAATATATTGACAGAAACTGTGATATTTTATGTACATGACGTCGAACGATGACGAAATTTACATAGCAAATGATTTGCTATGAAAATCTCGTCGACTTTCAACATTATTTACGGAAAATATCGTAAATTTTGTAAATATTTTTCATGAAAAATTGCATATGCTCTAAGGTACAAATATCACATGGCATGTCTCATATGTATATAATTCCAGCACAAAAATATTTACACAATTCCCTAACATTTGATTGGCCCGTAGCAAGTCTCTGTCCAAAATTTATATCCCAGTAAACTCCCACGCCGAACTACTTTCCGTAACCGTGAGGCGCAGTTAAAATAATTATTAAGAAAACGGAAAAGAAACACATTTTCTTGATGAAAATTTATTTCAAATGCTGGAATTATAAGGAATGAATGGCCTTTTTGTTGAAGGCCTCGTCCAGTATTCCCACGACTTTTCCAAGTTTATACCCCGATAAATTCCACAAAAAGGTCATTCATTCCTATAATGACCTTGTTGTGGAGTGGATGTAAAACGACAGTCAATCAATCTGTGTATGAGCATCTGTGTATCTTGTTTCCGGACCGGAATTATAAAATTCTCTGGGCATGTTCTCAAAATTGTATTCTAGATCTAAATCAGGAAGTTTGATTGGCCAAGACTGAGCACAGCAGCTCAGTCAGTCTTGGCCAATTAAACTTCCTGATTTCGAACATGAGGTTGGAGTATCATATCGTTGGATTGAAGCTCATCAATTTTTATATTCACCGCCAAGAAGGTTGGTGGCCCTGGGATCTGCAGTTGGCTGTATTGGGAGGTATGTTATAGGAATCACTGTAGTGTCACATTCCAACCTGACCACTCCACATGTTTGGTGAGCCTTTTGGAATTCCAACTCACATGCCTTGGATTTTGTTTATCTTCCTATTTCCCACATCTGTCTGTCTGTCTTCTATGTATGTAGATAATAGTCGCGCCTGCTTGTGGCAGCGCATTATAGTCGGCACATTGGCGTATGTACATCCGTACATACATCCGGGTTAAAGTTTGTGGTTTAAGTTTTTCGGTATACTATCAAAGCCTCGGCGGACACCACATGCGGGCCACAGCCATCCTGTTTTATGTTGATGGCTAACTGACCATACAACCAATGTGCATAATATTTTGCATATCAATATGCGGAGAGTAACAATATTAAATTCATTTTTATATGCCCGTTTGAAAAAACGGGACGTATTATGTATTCATCTTGTACGGGCGGGTGGGCACAAATTGTCCATGCAATAACTAGAGTGCTACTTGACGGATTTTAACCAAATTCGGTATACATGTTTATCACGGCAAGATGAAGCCTATTGGCGGCCATTTTTTATTTTCGCACTCTGTATCCTTGTCCACGCAATAACTCGAGTTCTACTTCACCAATCGAAACCAAATTCGGTATACATGTTTATCATGGCAAGACAAAGAAGCCTATTGATTTTGAAAAATTTCCGATACTTATCTCCCCTTGGCAGCCATTTTTAATTTTCGCACTCTGTATTCTTATCCACGCAATAACTCAAGTTCTACTTAACCGATCATAACCAAATTCGGTATACATGTGTATCACGGCAAGACGAAGAAGCCTATTGATTTTGAGTTCTACTTGATTGATCGTAACCAAATTTTCTTTATATGTTTATCACGTCAAGATGATGAGTTATCTCCCTTTGTTGACTGGCCTTGCCTCGACGGGCGTATATTGTGACCTTCGGCACTCTTGTTTTATATGAATATAACATTTGTAACTGAAGAAA
This sequence comes from Conchocele bisecta, assembly GCA_029237695.1. Classification (NCBI taxonomy): domain Eukaryota; kingdom Metazoa; phylum Mollusca; class Bivalvia; order Lucinida; family Thyasiridae; genus Conchocele; species Conchocele bisecta. Next base: position 45,472,130 of record CM055267.1, read on the forward strand.
TTGCCACGGATGGTCTTATAGCAGCTTGAATATTCACATTTAGCCCTGTTCACCATTCCCTCAGTGAAGTATTTGTCATACGTTTAAAAAACAGTATAGATCCTAAAACTGCTCACTAAATGATAACAATTTTAAAGGTATATGCCCATTTAGTAGCTGGCGTCATCTCCCATTAAGGATGATTCTCATGTGCAACTAAAAATGATGGGAAATTTTATGAAAATCCAGACTGTAACTATAAATCGGCTCTGCAGTTTTAAGTTCTATGGGTGATGACTGCTGACATGTGGTGAGTGTTCGCTCTACTCCATAATTTAACCCCATCCCCCACAGCTGCAGTTGTACTGGTTATGCAGTTTTGTAGCAGTATAATGCAGCTCGACTTGCAGACCAGCCCCGGAGAAAACCATCCATTATCCCCGCTGCTCTATAACCAGCCTACAAACTCCAGACTCCTTACGGCTTAGACATCCCAGTAGCCGAGACTGATAGGTATAGGTGCCGGCAATCATATGTTGTACCGAGAACCTGTCATTTCATGTGACTTATAGATTATCATCATCGGATGTACTCGGATGTACTCGTACAATCAATATACTGTTCCAAAATGGTTATTCAGTGGCATAATCGTCGGTAAGTTCGCAGATTTACGACCAGCGTAGGCCCTGATCAGACTGCGCGGATGCGCAGTCTGATCAGGGCCTACGATGGTCGCACACGTCATTAGTTCCGTTTTCTCCGTCGTGGCTTTCTCTCACTGCCAGAACCTGTTGATTGATGCTTGTTGCTCCAAGTCTGTGCTTTGTTTGGGTTCTAGTCACAATCAGAAAGGAGGAGAGATCTTTATTGCTCCGTTTGAAAGTTTGACACATACACCATCTCTTTACATGTGCTTCTAATAACTCCGCGGCTTTCGCATTAGCGAGGATATTATACATGCTTAATCTTTCACAGTTTTTCTTGGCATGCAGTATTGGATATATATTTACGTAAGTTGGTAAGTTGCGTTTCCGTAGTCGTTATTAATCAGCCGTGTGTATTAGCTTGATAATTAGAGGGCATGATTGACAGATGCATAGATTGTAGAACGTGTAATGCATGATACAAGGTGCACCGTTGCATGTGTTTTGTCTCACCTTGGCGGCAATTAGACAGGTGTTATATTACCACCTCTGTTGTTATCAGCATCCCAGTTGGGCTAAATCAGCAATATTACTTTTATATGTGCGTGTATTTCTTATGCCGCCGCAATGATAGTCGGTAGCAATGAGTGTTTACCATGTTCGTCTATACCTCCATCTGTACGTCAGTAGATCAGTTGCATTTAACATCTATCCCACCTTCGTGATGCTTCACTTGTATATTCATAGCAACTATCTAATGTGAAGAACCTTATTGAATGTGGGCTATGTTCCCACAAGGTCAATGTCACAGATGCAATAAATAGATTGTTTGCTAAAAAAATAATTCTGTTCCTGAACGATGACTCGACAACCACAGTAACTCGCATGCATGTACCATTTTGTTTCATCAAATTCCAAAGAGTTTGTGTTATATTTAATTATTAAATATATGATCACAGATCGTGATATAGAGGGGAGATAATAACGAAATCCTAATATCTTGTGTAATGATCACATTATACCACTTTAAGAAAGATTTTTCAATACTATATGCTGGTTTAACCTGTTCAACACCACAGGCATCTATTCCAATGTTTGTAAACAGTGTAGATCCAGATGAGCTGGCTCTGATTAATGGCGCGTTAAAATGACAACTCTTACCAATTGTTCAGTTATCTCCCTTTGTGTTTTATAACCAGTCAATATTAACTTCAGTACCCTTTGGAATATTTTCATGAAACTTCGCACATGCATAGACCACGACCCCAGGATGTATATTGCATAAGAATCACAACTCTTACCATACTAATCTTTGATTTACTTCCTTATGTTTGTGTTTTTTTCTACTACTATCTGAAACCCGTTGACTTTAGAGTCAGAAAAATATGTCTTGTCTGTATTCTTACGCAATATAGTCGGCACATTGGCGTTTGTATTTACATCTGTATGTCCATACGTCTGTTTGTACGTACGTACTTGCGTCTGGTTAAAGTTTTTTGGGTTTACACGAATATACACACAAGTCTTTATCATCATCCATATTTTCATTCTATGGCCAACCCTGTGGCCCCTGTGCCAAATGTCAAGGTCAAATTACTTACCTTAAATTTACCTTAAAGTTTATTGATTTTGGATTTAGGTTAAAGTTTTTAAGAACACTATATCTCTGAAACCGCTTCGCCAATTCACTCAAAACTTTACATGTGTCTTTATCATCATCCATATTTTCATTCTATGCCCAACCGGTGAGACCCCTTTGCCCAATGTCAAAGTCAAATTACTTTAAAAATGTTCTTGCCCCCATTTGCGGACAGCGCAATAGTCGGCACATTGGTATAGTATAAAACCTTGTTTAGTACTATCGAATGCCTCGACAGGAGCGACATGCTGGCCGTGGCCATCTAGTTTGTTTTTTGGTGTTTTTTTTATTTAGTTCACATCACAACAAAAAACTGCAATGAAGAATCATTACCCATTGGGATGATTTTTATATTCTGTCCATTAAAGTTTATATTCGTAAATAAAAAGTTTTTCTCCATTGGAGACGTTTCTCATGCGCTGTGAAACATGTTTTTAGTAAAGATAATTAGCAGATAGCAAAATTTAATTTGCCATTGTAAGGGTTAATGGGTTGATGCATCATCATGTTCCATCATTAGAGAATATTATTACACCGGATACTGCACAGTAGATACAATGCTGAGAGAGCGAGTAATAAGCGAGGTTAACCCTTACTACGCTGAATTAAATTTTGTCGTCTGCTGGAAATGTTTTATTTTCAATATTTCTCGATAAAAACCTGTTTTGACAGCGCATGAGAATCGTCTCCACTGGAGACGATTCTCATGTGCTGCCAAAACAGCTTTTTTGTTACGAATTAAGGGAAAAATGAAAAACAGCAGACGACAATTTTCGTCTCCCGCGTAGTGAGGGTTAACACACCGTCATCCATCACAAACCTCGCCTGCTGTCACTATGTATCGCTGTATATAAATAATATACGTCTGTATGGCAGGTGTTATTAAATAATTTTAGTCATCTGTGTGGTTTAATGACCAACTATCCGATTCATTTCTCCCCTTATTTAATTTTTATGATTCGTTTAACATGCGGTTGTGACTGGAGAAATGTTTTTTATTGGACTTGTGCTCAGGGTAGCTGCTGATCACATAGCACACTCATCTAAACTTACAATAATCTATGCTGCTTGTTACAAGCTTTAGTGGTGTTCCATTGATGGAATGGCGAACAGTGCAGATCCAGATCAGACTGTGCATCCGCACAGTCTGATCTGGATCTACACTGGTCGCAAAACTCATAAGCCCCATTTCTCCAGGTACAACCACATACGAGTCCCCAGTTGAGAAAAATAACCTTAGATGTTTGAATTGATTAGCCTGTGGTTTGCCATTCAGTAAATTAGGCAGTGTTATTTCTGCATATGCTGAGGCGACTGGTTGGGACCCTTAGACCGCTACTCACAACAATTGTCGTCTGCTGTTGCTTTCATATCTTGCCTTATTTCTTAATAAAAACATGGTTTGACAGCACTTCAGAATCATTTCCAATGGAAATGATTCTGAAGTGCTGTCAAAGCATGGTTTAAATTATTCTAAAGTGCTGTCAAAGCATGTTTTTGATGATAAAAAAGGAAAATAGAAAATAAACGGCAGACGACAACAAAAATAAGATAGCGATGTAAAGGTTAACGATGGGATTCACCCCTTACCGGAATCCCAATATTCCTGTTTTGGCCCTCATGTACGTTTTTGGCTTTCACACAAATGCGGCCCAGGTTCAATCCTCGACTGGGGCAGAATGTGAGATGGTATGGTAGTCATCAGACAGGACAAGTGGGTTTCCTCCGGGTACTCTGGTTTCCTCCCACATTATGGATCACCCTTACACCTTCATCTGTGCTGACTAAAGCTTTTGTATAAGTGAAGGGATCAGTGGAAGAAGGGGGCTAACTCCTCCATGGAGTAACTCCTCCATGGAGTTAGCTCCCTTTTCCCACTGACCCTGTTGGGTAATATGTGTATCTAATTATTATGTCACAGAAAATAATTATCTGAGAAATAAAATACGCTAATTGTGTAATTCACCTGTACATTTGATTTGTTTTTCATAAAAAAAATCATCATACAAATTCTGTATGTGGTTGGCCTGACACAAGATTCATCCAGCAGCTTCAATGTTTTATTAACAATGCCTCCTACGTTTATTTATTATGCTACAGCAACAATATATTAGTTTGTCAATACAGTGGAATGGGAAAAAACAAACATGTGTGTATCTGGCTTCTGATGTAGGAGATGTTACACATTGCTGACACGCTCCAAGTAAATGATCAGATAATTGTTATCCAATCACTGGCAAGTATAATTTTCTTTGAGCCCATTGCAGCAATGGGCTCAAAGTAAATTGTACTTGCCAGTGATTGTACAACAATTGTGTTTGCTTATTGGTGTGCAATCCTTTTAACCCTTTCCCTGATAGAAACGACTTTTCACGCTTCTGTAGAAGATGTCTTTTGAAAACATTGTGGGAAAAGGAGAAATTGCTTGTAACAAGCAATTTCTCCTTTTCCCACAATGTTTTCTACTCTATCAGATAATTTAACCATCATTTGACCCAGCATTTGATTCTTTTATTCAGATGTTTTGGATTTGGAAGAGTCGAAATATCGCAAAACAGGGAAAGGGTTAAAGAACAAATTAGAAACATTTTCTTCAACTAATGTCTTTCATGTATATGCTGAAATGTATTTATAGTTGCTCATTAAATGAGCCGTCTCGTATAATTCTTATAGAATGGCAATTGTACATGTACCTGTATTGTTTTATTGGTATGTATTTTATGATGTACAGTTGATGAGACGTAAATAAACTATTGAACTGAACTGAACAATCTGATCATTTACTTGATTCTCAAGCTAGGTTTGATTAGTTTGTACGGCTTGGAAAATATTTTTATTTATTTTAGGATGTAATTTTTAGCATGTAGAATGATTGACATGACATGTGGGTTATTTGCACACTGGGATTATTTCCCAAATCTCATTGCTCCGTTACTGGTGTTGAGAATAAGATATTTTCCATTTTTATGACAAAATGTGTGTAGCATTACACATGTGCTCAGAAACTGTTGTCATCTTTTGTTGTCCCTTAGGGACATGTTGTTTTTTTCATAATCAATATCGGAAAAATATAGAGATGCTATACTGTAGATAATGTCATGTACTTGCCCATATATTGCTTTCAGAATTTCATCACTTTTGGCATGACATAAAAGTTTCAAACATAATTATGGATTTCAATAAAACATAGCACAGCAAATGCAAAAATGTTTTCCCTTTACTGTTTGCTTTAATATCATAACTTTTTATACGACCGTTTTAAAAAAAGGTACATATTATGTTTTACCGCAGGGCAGGTGGCGGACAGAAAAACGGCATGTTTGTGTACACAACTCCTCTGAAACCGTTCAGTCAATCGATCTGAAACTATACACACATCTTCTACACATATTGAAGATGTGCACCTTAGTGTTTTTATGCGAAAGCCATTTTTTTCTACATTTTTGTATACAATTCTATAAAGTGTACAGAGTTTGTGTACACAATTCCTCTGAAACCGTTCCGTCATTCGATCTGAAACTATACACACATCTTCTACACATATTGAAGATAAACAATAATTTTGAACAAAAGTAACCTTTTTCTACATTTTCGTATCCAATTCTATGTAATTTCTACTTGACACATCTCTACCTAAATTAGTATACCTGTTTATCACAACAAGATGAAGAAATAATGCTATAGATTCTCATTAATGTTTCTTGCCTTGGTGACAGCTTCACATTTCTGCATCTTCGCTGTCTGGCCCATCTTCGACGGGCGTATTTTGTGACTTACGACACTCTTGTTGAAAAATCAGTTACCATCAATGTAAATAAAAATCTAGAGCATGTAAATTTTAGAAATAAATTGTACTTGATTTTATTACAACAAAATTATGTCAAACATTACGTCAAGTCGGAAACGTCATTCGGAAAAGTTAAGAAACCACATGATCCCATACCCTGATGGCATTAGCAGCATTACACTTATGTCAAAATATCATTACATATATCTGAAGATGAAGATCTAGTGAACATATGATAGTCTGTAGATGAAGTTCTAGTGAACATATGATAGTCTGTAGATGAAGTTCTAGTGAACATATGATAGTCTGTAGATGAAGTTCTAGTGAACATATGAAAGTCTATAGATGAAGTTCTAGTGAACATATGATAGATGAAGTTCTAGTGAACATATGAAAGTCTGTAGATGAAGTTCTAGTGAACATATGATAGTCTGTAGATGAAGTTCTAGTGAACATATGATAGTCTGTAGATGAAGTTCTAGTGAACATATGAAAGTCTATAGATGAAGTTCTAGTGAACATATTATAGTCTGTAGATGAAGTTCTAGTGAACATATGATAGTCTGTAGATGAAGTTCTGGTGAACAGATGAATGACTGTAGATGAAGTTCTAGAGAACATATGATAGTCTGTAGATGAAGTTCTAGTGAACATACGATAATCTGTAGATGAAGTTCTAGTGAACATATGATATTCTGTAGATGATTTCTAGTGAATGTATGAAAGGCTGTATATGAAGTTCTAGTGAATATATATCAAAGTCTGTAGATGAAATTCTAGTGAACATATTGATAATCTGTAGATGACGTTCTGGTGAATGTATTAAAGGTTGTAGATGAAAGTCAAGTGAACATAGGATCTGTAGATAAAGTTCTAGCGAACATATAAAAGGCTGTAGATGCATATCTAGAGAACATATGAAAGACTGTAGATGAAGTTCTAGTGAACATATGAAAGTCTGTAGATGAAGTTCTAGAGAACATATGAAATGCTGTAGATGAAGTTCTAGTGAACATAAGATCGTCTATAGATGAAGTTCTAGTGAAATTATGATAGTCTGTAGATGAAGTTCTAGTGAACATACGAAAGTCTGTAGATGTCAAACTCGTCATACTATGCTGTGGCAATCAAATCAAGTACATCCTGTCGATGTTGCTAATTCATTTAGTAGTGTTATTGGAGAAACCAGCAGTGAATGAGTTAATGATGTGATCACCAATTAACAGACCAGGGTGAGTAATTGCACATAATTGAGGCGATATTGTGTATTTCCATTAACCTATTTTGCCGCTGATAAACCATTGTAACCTCAGTGTAGCCTTCTTGCTGCTCCATGGGTTCTGTATAGCATGGGCTGCCATTTGAAAGAAAGGTCAAATACAGTTTGTGACCAATGTAGACCTTGGTACATGTAACATAACACTGAATTTATCAACTCTGTGTTTCATACCTGATGCCAAGTGATTGTGTGTTAACCCTTACTATGCTGAAGTAAATTTTGTCATCTGCTGTTTTGCTTATGTTTCCATTTTTCTCAGCAACAATATGGTTTGACAGCCCAATAGAAATTATTCTACAGTGCTGTCAAACCATTTTTTATTATTGAGTAAAAAGACAAAATCAACAGCAGACAACAACTTTCGTCTCCAGCATTCTAAGAGTTAAACGTCTAATCCACAGAAATGGCATACCACATGAAATTCAAGTTATTTTTTTAATTTTCAGATTTCGTCAGCAGCGAAGGTGGTGTGTATGTGAGCATCATACAAAACAAACATCTCACTGTTAATTACAGTGTGGACATACCTAGTGCTTCTATTCTGACTGGGACATCTCGTGGCTCTACCGTACAGATTCAAATAGGAACAGATTATTGATTCTACTTACAAGGAGGACAAATCAAGTTCAATCAAAGGTAAGATTGTGTAGAATATCTGAATCTTTAGGAGATACCAAGCACGACCCAGGGGTCCGTTTCACTAAACTTTGTACAACTAAAATGTTTGGAAGTGCAAAATTTATGATAGTCTGTAAATTTCACATTAACAATGTTTTCTTGTAAACAATTATTGGATTTACATTTATTGAGCATAGGCTGCATATCAATGTAAATCCATCAATTGAAATCTCCAGACGATCCTAAATTTGCACTTACAAACATTTTAGTTGTACAAAGTTTAGTGAAACGGCGCCCCCTGGACATGAAAATATTATAAAGCCTGACATGTACTCCTTTGTCTGTCCTCAACACAAGAATTTTGCACTGTTAGTTATTTCTTAGTTTTATAAACACATTTTGCATATAATGGAAACTTCTAAATGTGGCATTGTGGCAGGTCCCCAGGGTGTCTGACTTAGAGAGGTTTCCCTGTAAATCAGGCATTGAATCATTCTGATCATTGTGTGCTATGCGATCACGAACAGACATTATCACCTGAGATAAATGACCAAGAAACTGATCAAAAATAATATCACAGATGTTTTCTTGGTGTCTGGTTTAGAGAGGTTTCACTGTATGTTCATTTCACAAAACAAGAAATGTCACATTCCTTGTTCTCCTATATGTATATCAATACTAATAAATTATGATCTTCCCATGCTTTCTGAAAACATGAACTTGAATTTACTGGTAATGCACGTTTTTGGGAATGTGATCAAATAAAATGGTGTGACAGATTGGTATATGTCATCTACTGTGCATGAAACAAACAGCTACATATTGGATATCACATACATCATCTGAGACACCATACCTTTAATGCTCGGGGTGACACCTCCAGTCAGACCAGTATGCCAGATAAAGCTGTGCCAACGATAATTGTCTGTGTCGTATCTTGTCATAATGTTACCAACCACAGTTAGCACAGGCTGTATGTGTAAACCGGGAAGTGCACTATGTGTATCTGTGACATATCTGATCAACCAGTAGCCCATTTCACCAACATTATAGGAATTAATGGCCTTTTTGTGGAATTTATCGGGGTATAAACTTGGAAAAGTCTTCGTCCAGTATTCCCGCGATTTTTCAAACCGACCAACCACTCCTATATGACCCGGATAGTGGGAGGGGAAACAAATGTATTATATACCTAGCCATGAAATACATAGTTATACGATGTAAATAAAAGGCATATGTTCTGGACTAAGTGATAAAAAATTACAATTTTCCCGTGACTTTTCCAAGTTTATATCCCCGATAAATTCCACAAAAAGGCCATTCATTCCTTATAATTCCAGCAGTTGAAATAAATTCATCAAGAAAATGTGTTTATTTTCCGTTTTCTTAAGAATTATTTTAACTGCGCCTCACGGTTACGGAAAGTAATTCGGCATGGGAGTTTACTGGGATATAAATTTTGGACAGAGACTTGCTACGGGCCAATCAAATGTTAGGGAATTGTGTAAATATTTTTGTGCTGGAATTATTGCAAAGTATGCTTTTCTAGCAAAGTATACTTTGAGGGAGAAATTTTCAATTTAAGGATAAATTTATTAATTTTTATTGTAATGAATTTATTACATTATCACAGCCATGTTGGCTGTGATAATGTAATAAATTCAGTATAATAATTCTGCATACTTTTAATCATTTAATATAAGCAGTCGTTAGTTCTATATGACATAATGCATTTCGGGAAAAATAAATGATTACTCCCTCAAAGTATACTTTGCTAGATAAGTATACTTTGCAATGTTGATGAAATAGGCTACTGGTACACCTACAACATGATTATTCCCCTAAGTAACTGGAATGGATTTATTATGTTAATTTTATAACCAATCCAACGGTCACAAAATTATTTCAAACTAGTCCATTTATGAAAAGGGGGTGTTTTTGTTTTTAAAAATATGAAAATTACTCGCAAAAAGTGCAGATCCCGATGAGACGGCTCGTCACGAGCCGTCTCATCTGGATCTACACTTTTTGCCAATACCACTATACAGGCCTGTGATGTTAAAAGGGTTAATGAAAAACAAGGGCATCATTATCACTAAGCTAATCCCCACAAGTCCTCAGTGACCTTGACTTTGGGCGGTTGAACGTGGGTCGTATGCAAAACAAAGCACCATCCCTAGACACATTGCGGCCAAATATTATTATTATCAAAATCGGTGAAGCGTTCATAAATTATTGCTAACGTACACACGCACGTACGTACATGGACTAACACTATATCCCCTCTTGCCCCATAGGCGAGGGGATAATTTAGGGGTCAATGGAATAAGGCAGCTAACTCCCTCATTGACAACATATCGTGTTTGAATGTTCGGGAAGCAAAATTGTCAATCATGAGAATCTAACAATGCAGAATTATTTGTGTTGTCTTCTGCTTATTTTCCATTTTTCTCATAAAAACCATGCTTTGACAACACTTTAGAATCATTTACAATGGAAATGATTGTTATCATTTCCAATGGAAATGATTGTTAAGTGCTGTCAAACCATGTTTTATTGAGAGTAAGTCTGTCCCTGTGGCACGTCTGACAATGATAAAATTACACTACAACATCGTTGATATTAACCCTTACCATGCTGAATTAAAATTTGCCGTCTGCTGTTTATTTATATTTTCCAATTTTTGTCATCAAAACCATGTTGCAACACTTTAGAATCAAAGGAAATGTTTCTAAAGTGTTGTCAAATCATGTTTTTATTGAGAAAAAAGACAAAACATAAATCGACAGCAGACAACAATTTACATTTCCCACATTCTAAGGGTTAACGTCTTGATGGAATGGATACACAACATGTACCTGTGACATATCTGATTAACTGTGATATACTGTACTCTGAATGTGTGCCTGTCCTACTTCTGATTACTCCTCATTCTCCCTGATAATCTGCCATCGTACAATGGCTTCCTTCATTTCCATGCCATATAGGGAAACAAACTTTAATTTTTTGTATTCTCACATTTAACTCTTTGCATGCTGGGAAACTTGTGGGCTATAAATAGTTCAAAGCTAGCGGACAAAAAATCATCATATTTTCTTTTATTTCTCCTTGTAAATATCATGAATATGTCTTGGAATTTCATTAGAATTGAGTCCTCAAGACTCAATTCTAATGAAATTCCAAGACATATTCATGATATATTGAAGACATATTTACAACGAGAAATAAAACATATAATCCTCATTCGTTTGGCGGATATTTTCACCGCTAGCATGCAAAGAGTTAATAGTGCAAAGTGAGACAACTCGGTCACAATTGCGACATCTTAGGCGTCATCGTCATCATAGTAAGTGTCAACAATTACGTCTAACTGTTGAATATCGCCTGAACCATAGTTAGATTATTATCAAACTTCATCAATAGCTTCCTCATAGTACTCTAATTCAGTCATTCTGGTGACCTTGACCATCATGGTTGAGACATTTACCGGCGATCGCCTTGTACTTGTTAGCTTTAAATATGTTAACCATTACATTGCGGATGAATTCAATTTTCGTCATTGCTGAAATACGAAAAACACCAGACCAAAATGTTCGGTTCCCTCCCGCCTTCTAAGGATGAATGATGTTGTATTACTTAATTAGCCAATGTTCTAATAATAATTGATACTGATTCTTAGTTTAAACAATATTTATTTCAGATTAAATACATGTGTACGTCAACATACAAGGGTAGACATTGTGAATAAGGATTAGAAAACAAGCTCAATGTGAGCTTATGTGAATTCTGAACCCTTGCCATGCTGCATTAAATTGTGTTGCCTACTGCTTATTGTTTATTTTCAATTTTATTCATTAACCCTTAGAATGCGGGAACCGAAAATAGTCGTCTGCTGATAATTAATATTTTGTCATTTCTCTCAGTAAAAACATGGTTTGGCAGCATTTTAGAATCATTTCCATTGGAAATGATTCTAAAGTGCTGCGAAACCAAGTTTTTGATGAGAAAAATGGAAAAATAAAAAATATTCAGCAGACAACACAAATTAATTCAGCATTGTAAGGGTGAAAGACATGGTTTGACAGCATTTTATATAATCATTTCCAATGTACTGTCAAACCATTTTTTAATTGAGAAAGGCGAAAAAATATACAGTAACAGTAGACTAAAATATTAATTCCCAGCATTCTACATGTGTTAAAGGTACATGCCCACGCAGCAGGTTACACAGTACTACTACTTTTCATTTTCAGTCATGCCTTATATGAGCCATTTGTCTACCCACTAACGAGTTATTTTTAATTACGGCGCGTGTTAATTGGTGTTAAATTGCATTTTATATGCTGCGACCAGAAAGGGTATTTTCCGACCTCGTGCTATTTTTACCAACACGCGTCACATGACACAGTCAATCATATCACATATTTGACATGCACAGTGAAGTATCGGAAGTTGAGAAGAAAAATCTCTGTTCGAGTCCAAATCTAAATCTCCACGTAACTCTTTCCATTTGGTGATCTGGTCGCCAATATTAACCACTCTCTCTCTCTGTACTGCCTGTCCCTCAGACATTTCGCCTTTTTTTTTGGCTAACGCCGTTTCATACAATTTCCGTCCTGGACGTTTCGACATGTTGATATTCTTGTTTACATATTGGGAGGCCTACTGGCGAGCGTAGCATACTGCGCATGCTCACCGCAAGCCGTGATGTGAAAGTCGTCGTCCCCGCACATTATCAAAATAGACTGTTACCGCCGCGCGTCGCTAACAGTAAATTGATAATTAATAAATGATCATATTTGTATAGCGGGCACTCGTAATTTTTAGAACTGGTGGAATAGTCACATAATTATACACTTATTTAATTCCTATAAAAAACATTTTGTGCCTACTGCGTGGGCATGTACCTTTAACCCTTAGACCGCTACACACAACAATTGTCGTCTGCTGTAGCTTTTATATCTTGCCTTATTTCTCAATAAAAACATGTTTTGACAGCACTTCAGAATCATTTCCAATGGAAATGATTCTTAAGTGCTGTCAAATCATGTTGTAAATTATTCTAAAGTGCTGTCAAAGCATGTTTTTGGTGATAAAAATGGAAATTAGAAAATAAAGAACAGACGACAAAAAATTAAGATAGCGGTGTAAGGGTTAATTTAAATTTGAATGTCTCCTCGTCAAATGTTCTAATATATGTGCCTATGGGCAGGCAGGTATCGTTGTCTCCTGACAGCCCTTGTTCTATTGCCCATGTACACACACAAAGAGCCATTTGAGGGAACCGCCCCAGCAAACACTATTATCGTCTGGCAACAGCTTCCTTAATGTAACCATGTTTACAATGCTTTCTAGTTGTATTCTGTGTTGTTGATGAGAACTCCATAGGGCCATGATACCAGATACCGTAATAACCCTAAACATGCGAACACAACTTGCTTTGGGAAACTACTGTAGGGGTTTCCTAAAATAAATTGTATCCAAATACATTGTTATTGCGATGAAACCAGTACTGCCATACTAACCCGGAATATTGGCACACTCACTGTTGTTGGGAAACTACCGTATTCATTCTAATAAACGCCCATACTCTAATAAACGCCCACCCCCCATTTTTGGGCAAAAAAATGAACATTTTCTGCCCGATTTTACAAAAATTGGGACCTCTAATAAACGCCCATGGCCTCCTCTGGAAAGAAAAATGGACATACCTGTCAAACTGTAATTTTCCGTATTTCCCTTTTTAGTAACGCACGGACATGTGCCTTTCGTTCTTTGCGTCCAAATATTCTGTAGGAACATGGAATTTCAAGGCCACCTCCCCTTGCAAATGTCCCGATAGAGGAGGGTCGCGGTTCCCCAGAAGTAACTGCGATCACCTGGGTGATATCTCCGTTATTAAATAATGTTGTCAATGGCTGACACAGTCCTTCAGGAATATGTCCCACAACAGTTTCGCCTTGTTTAACAATTATTGCAGAGTCACTATAGTTGATATTTCTGGTGAAGAAATAACAAAATTCCCCCTAAATTACGCACCTTAACTGGAGCGCTGCCTAGCATTTTCCTTATTCGTCGTTGACAGCCATCGGTACCCAGTCACAGTTTAACGCACAAAACCGGGAACCAGATGTGATGATGGGCTTGCTTGATTATCAAAAAAAATATAAAAAAATACGATTTTGTATGGGGACGATTTTGGTCTGGGGACGATTTGACCAGATAGTATATGTTACGCGAAGAGTGATGTCCCTTTGTTATTGTTGAGATATTTTGAGAAATTTACGGATTTGGGGTATGTCCGAATTATTCTAATGAGAAATGGACCAGTCCAAACATACAGATTATCCGAATACAAACGTCCGATACGGTAGTAATTGCTAAGACTACACCGTGAGTACATAGAACGTCTGTAAGGTTTACAAATCCAATCGTTTTCTTCACTTTTTGACATTTTTTACTCGGACCAAAAACCATTGCCTCTATTAATCGCCCACACCCGACCTGTGACTTGCCGATGATTCGAATAAGCGCCCGGGCGTTTATTAGAATGAATACGGTATATGTTTTTATGCGTTTCCCCAAATAAATGTTGTACGAATATTTATGGTTATAACGGTAAACCATGTTTAGTTGTATGGTAGAGATCATCGGCTGACATAATTGTTGTTCTTGTTCCTGGATTTCATGCCTATTTATTCTAATAGTAACCCCTCCTATATTTTCAGACAAATGCTTTCATTTTCACGTAGTAAATTCATCTGAAAATTCAAATTTCTGTGATTTTATGCAATTATAACGCCAAAACGAATTCAGAAAATTGCATAGCCGCAGTGGCTTTTATGAGAATAATTACGGTAATTTCACATCCAGCTCGAGGTATGTTTGCTGGCAGCACAAGAAGTTTGGACTGGTTGCAGATGATATCTGTGGACTGGTTGCAGATGATATCTGCTCTGTGTCTGTGGTAAAAAAATGCAATTGGATCAATTTCGGTTGACATGACAAATTTATTATTTAAAAAATGATATGATAGTCTGCTCAGGACAGTGTACTTTATAGATGCACATATAATAATCAATTTAGAATATAACAGGTTGCAGTAGTATGTCAGCTGTTTAGGATAAACAATTAACCCTTACACCACTATCTTAATTTTGTTGTTGTCTGCTGTTTATTTTCTATTTTCCACTTTTATCATCAAAAACATGCTTTGACAGCACTTTAGAATAATTTACAACATGCTTTGACAGCACTTCAGAATCATTTCCATTGGAAATGATTCTGAAGTGCTGTCAAAACATGTTTTTATTGAGAAATAAGGCAAGATAAAAGCAGTCTAAGGATTAATACCAAACATGCAAGGTGTGAACATATATACCATATCGGCCACAGTGTGACATAAATGTTTTTATTGAGAAATAAGGCAAGATAAAAGCCGTCTAAGGATTAATACCAAACATGCAAGGTGTGAGCATATATACCATATCGGCCACAGTGTGACATAATTATTCGAGCGCTAGGGAAGAATTATACAACCAACGTCCAAATTTGAGGTCTTCCAGCTTTTATGCAAATGAGCTAATGTCTGTCGCAGCACATATTTTGTGTAAGTTTTACTTTTTAAAAACACGTGTCTTATGCCATAAAAAATAGTTCTAACAAACTAACTTGATTACCTTTTCAGTGTGTTAAATGTATCTAATCGCAATTGTTTCCATAGTCTAAGGGTGCGTCGATTAAGTGCCATACTCGATTATTCGTGATTTGTAACTTCATGGTTTGGTGCACAAATACAATCGTGTGGTTTTCCAAAAAGCTATTTTTAACTCGTTGTTGCTGCTGCTATGAAATTCCTGCATTTATTTTTTGTGAAACGCTTTCCCCTCTAAGACTAATTATTAGTCTATGTGTCATCCACAAACACATAGTGCAAAGAATTTCAGGATGTTCAGTCCTTTGACTTCGTGACCATCAAGAATCATTGCAAGTCGTAGCTGGTTGATGTGCATCTAGTTGGGAGCAAGGTCTCAACTGTTAGCCAATCAGTCACTAAAGTATCAGTATGCTTACTAACATCAGCAATAGTATTGGACCATGATCATGTTGCTACTATGAGAAACTGCAGATTGGTCAAAATGTTCAAATTGTTAATTCGTGGGAACGAATTGTTAAATTGAGGGAACAAATTGTTATTTCGAATTAATAAAAAAAATAATTCTAAATCCCCTGCGGGGGCTACGTATAAATGGGCCTTCGGCTGAGTAAAACTACCTTGGCACATATACAACAATGAGGGATCGTAGCTAGTTATCTCACTTCAAATTTATTTATAGAAATCCGGTCCTAATTGTATAGTTTATAGGGCCTTACTGACTGTAACAAGGGTGAATACAGCAGGAATTGTTGTGAAAAGGAACCATTCTTGTGTTTTTGACGAGCGTTGATCCAAATCATCCTATGTGTCTGCGTGATCTGATTCAGGAC
This sequence comes from Conchocele bisecta, assembly GCA_029237695.1. Classification (NCBI taxonomy): domain Eukaryota; kingdom Metazoa; phylum Mollusca; class Bivalvia; order Lucinida; family Thyasiridae; genus Conchocele; species Conchocele bisecta. The sequence continues at coordinate 45,488,563 of CM055267.1, forward strand.
GGCATTATTTGCCGGATTCATATTTTCACACATATTAATGTTATTTTCACACATATTAATGTTATTGCAACCAGTGTAGACCCAGATCAGACTGCACAGATGTGCAGTCTGATCTGGGTCTACTCTGTTCGCAATAGCAATGGTTGTACTCGGGGGTTCAGTAAGAAATAAACGCTAAAATACCACATAGGACCGGATCTCTCTATATATAGATTTGCAAAGGTACATAACTAGCTACGATCCTTCATTGTAGGTCTTGGCCTTTTGCACATTCACTCAGTCGGATTATAATCTAAGTTTCGCAGATTGCACTTGGCCTACTTCAGTGATAGAATGGCGACCAGTGTAGGCCCTGATCAGACTGCGCAAATGCGAAGGCTAATCAGGGGCTATGCTGGATGCAATTTGTTGCAAGGTACCATCCAGGGGCTCGAATATCATATGGTTCATTTTGTGATGGGTTTGTGGGGATGAGGGTAGCAGGGTGTTGTATATGTGGCTGTGACTGGAGAAATGGGGCTTATGGTTTTGCTATCAGTGTACACACTGATCACGGGCAAGTGATATTAGTGTGATATGGACCTGGCACCATGTCAGGTTATTCTAATTACAGGGCTGAATATAGTTTTTCTCAATGTAAATATTCTATTCCATTCTGATTTTGGGATCCCCCCCCCCACCCCACCCCAATGGAGCAGGTTAAATACAGGATTGAACCCATTGGCCCGGCCTCACACACCCTGATCAGCCTGTGCTGGATCCGGATCTGTGCTGTTCGCCATTCCATCAATGACACACATGCCATGCCTCTAGCAAGCAATATAGATCATTATCAGACTTCAAGAGTTTGCTATTTGATCAGGAGTTACACTGTTACTAAATCCCATAAGCCACATTTCTCCCGTCACAGCCACATATGCAGACTGTATGTGTTTTCCCACAATTTCATGCTAGCAACATTTTCTTGCACACCATACCGTGTGTTTTTTCCTGCCAGCAATGTGTGTGTTTCTAATGGGTTAATACGTCACATTGTTACCACAACAGTTTTCGCGTTCTGTGATCTCGCGTCTGTGATCGACAAGGCAGGTCCCCATTGGAATCAACATCCCCAGGTTGGCTGACAGTAAACGAGGCTAGCTCAGGTATTTAGTAGCAGCTTGTAAAGACAATATTTAGTAACAGGCAATTAGACAGCCTGTGAGATTACCCTGAAGACATTGATGATGGTGTTAATTTGGAAGATACACAAGAGTTAAGTACCACGCTGCTGTGCATAGATATATACTCTGGATCGTACATGGAGAAGTCGATATTTTGCTCAAAATAAGCATAGGTCTCCACAGCCGAAGATCGGATATTTCAACAGGAATTTGTATTTGTGTATACTCTATTTCACACATGCACCATCGTATTACATCTGTAGCAGCAATTGGTGTAGGTCCAGACCATATTGAATAGATATCTATACTGTTTTCGAAAGCCAAGTTTTGAATAATCTCATCATTCGGTTCATATATACTTATGTTGGACTTGTTCCAGATATAGGAGGGGTTTCACCATCGTTTGCTGATTGATAAGTAAATACTGTGTGAGTATAATGGCAAAGTAATTCCGTTGGAAACAAGTTGATATGGTGTAATATATATCCTGATTGGTGTTGTGAATGCCAATATTGAGGCGGTTTTCAACTCCTCTTCATCCAGCTAATTCCCTTTGAGATTGTGTATCGTGTGTAGCCCTTATAACCCTTTCAAAACCACAGTGAGTGGTATTGGCAAACAGTGTAGATCCAGATGAGCCGGCTCGTGACGAGCCGTCTCATCAGGATCTACACTTTTTACAGGTAATTTTCATACTTTTGAGAACAAAAACACCTCCTAGTCTGAAAATCATTTTGTGACAATTGGATTGGCTGCAAAATTAACATATCAAAATCCATTCCAGTTACTCCGGGGTGAAAGGGTTAAACACAGGACACAGATGTTCTTGTCTCCTTGTTTACGACAAAAGAATATAACATGTTATGGCAGCACATGAAAATCATCTGCAATTGTATATCTAGTACTTAGTGAAACAGGGCCCGTGTTTTCATGTTCTTATGATGTCTATCCACCATCGCGCGCTGTTGACAATCGTGTGATTTGCATGCTTGTTGGTTCTATCCGTCAATGTTGCCACTGCATATCAAGACCTGTATATGCATACAATGCGGAAGGCTGGAAATGTGCTGGCTATAGTATATATACCTTTGAAGAATGTGTTTTTAGCACAAGGTCATAAAATGAAAGTATCAGTTGGTTTTATTTGTTGACCAACAGATAGTGTATCAGATACATGTCTTGTGCTGTTGGCTTGTAAAGATAACTTTGAGATAATGTAATCTGAACAAACATAAATTATGAACTGTTGGATAGATTTGTTTTGTAACACACACGCTATCACTGTAAATATGTACATATGTTCTACACTAGAGCCCATCCTTATAAAAGGTTTTGGAGTGTGTTGTCGAAATTTGAACTGAATATAAATCAGCTAGTATGATTGGTCAAGAATTTCCTGATTTCGAACATGGTAGCAGAGTTCTAGTACCTGCTGTCTGATTCTGTAAAAAAAATAGCAAGCACTGTCAAATACTGGTAAATTTATCAGATCAAGGTCCAGGTAGTATAGAGAGCCCATTCAGAAGATATTACCACAATGTTCCTTATCACATGAGCTGTATGTACAGAAAATTAGTCGTTTGAATTTTGACGGCCACAAACAAAATGGCGTATCCTCAGCGTGAAATGGGTTAACCACACAAAGACATCTGAGATACATAAACACCAACTACCAATCAGGCACGGATCCTATCGCGTAACTATTTTGCAATACTTGACTATATTATCGTTCGATTCGTTCGATAATATAGTCAAGTATTGCAAAATAGTCGACCGAGCAGAGCTCAGGATAGTGCTAGGGGGGTCCCCGGAAATTTGTTGAAATCTACATCGCATTTCCTGCGTTCTGACGCATTTTGGAGCAAAAATATTGACACTGTCACAGTATGTTTTGACATGATTTTTGATTGAAAATGTTTAAATTTTAAGACAATAACAATAAGACAACGACCAAAAAATGCATGGAATACATGTACACATGGCACTTGGCATGAAACGTGCCTTGTAAATTGTAAAAAATCTTTACTCGGCATATTTTATTTGGGGCGCGCGCCAGGTCCGCCCACCCCCCCCCCTGAATCTGCCCATGCCAATGCTCAATCTATCTATGAAAGATAGACCATTCGAAAGCTGCTTTACAAAGTCTTCTGACATCAATCATTGTGATTTGAACAATCCAAACATGTTGCATATCAAAAATAGTAGCACAGTATGAATTGGCATAGACTTTCATTCTTCAAAATAATATACATGTAGCATGTTTTTGGTTGTTTTAGTATCTCGGTCCCATTGTAAGTTCCTCCTTTCAATCTGACAGAACTTGATGGTAATCACAAAAATACTATTTCCAAACTCGATACGTTTCAGTTCCGAAAAGTTATGTTGAGTGAAATGAAAATGTGTATGTTGGAAATTGCATTCATTTTTGAGCACCCCTCATCTATCAGGCATGTCTCATGATGATGTGCAGGCTGTTCTGTGGTTACTCTGTTAACAGGTCGTTAAACATCATTAAATAAGTCAATCAATCAATAACTATTCTCTGGGGTCCAAATTAAACCCAGTTACCTATTTTTATAGGAGTCTTCTCCCTTGGTCTATGTTTCTATTGTTCTACAGGTGTGTATGGTAATAAAATATAATTTATGATCCACCATAACAAAGGGACCTTATTGAGTCCTTGGGCCAGTCTAGGACATGATCACCTCACTGATACATACTGTGAGCTGGGTTCCGTTGTACTAAACTTGGTACGACTACAGGCGCGGATACAGAAATAATTGTGGTGGTGGGGGGGGGGGGGGGGGGGGGGGGAGGGGTGGTGAGTGTAGTTACAGGCCACGAAAAAAGTCATCCAACTATTCTAGTATTGTAGATTTTTGTCTTTTTGTCTTTTTTTTGCCGGGTGGGGTGGGGGGGTGGATGGGGGGGGGGGTCCGGACCACCTGTATCCGCGCCTGGACTACAATGTTCGTAAGTGTAAATTTAGGATAGTCTGGAAATTTAAATTGATGGATTTACAATTATTAAGCATAGGCTGCATTTGCAGCCTATGCTCAATAAATGTAAATCCACTAATTGTTCACACGAGCACATCATAATTTTGCACTTACCAACATTTTAGTTGTTCAAAGTTTAGTGAAGCGGCCCCCTGGATCTAAATGTTTCATTAGACACATTAATTCATGGATCAATAGTGAACACTGTATGCCCTGATCAGACTGCATCTTGCCATGACAAAGTGACCTTACTGAGTTGTGTTACCAGTGTAGGACCTGATCACCCCGAACAGTCGTACAGCTGGCTCTAAATTGTTCATGAGACGCATCAATTCATTTTCCTCAATAGCGAACGCTGTAGTCCCTGATCAGCCATGCGCATATATGCACAGTCTGATCAGGGCCTACGCTGGTCGCAAAACCAATAACCCCCCCATTTGTCAGGAGACAGTTTGGCGCACTGTTGTAAATACGGCATGAAATTGTTGATGCGTTGTTTTTGCGCATTTATCTGTAGGCGGTACCTGGCTATTAGCGGAAGTAACCATGTACCTTATTGCGCAAGATGATTATCTACAAGTAGGTTTGTGTGCAATTTATAACTGAACATAACGATACCGCTAAATCCACGAGAGACAAAAATCTTGACAGATTTATACACAAAGTTTTACGCGTTATTAATAGTTGCAGATCATTGATAGCATACAAGCACAGAACAGCAAGAAGTGAGGTTTTATAGACGGTTGTTACATTGCAATTTTCTGACTAATCAGTTTGCCAGTTACATTGTAAACACAAATATTTTTATACTGTGCTTAACCTTTAGACCGCTGCTACACACAACAATTGTCGTCTCAACAATTTTCTATTTTCCATTTTTATCATCAAAAACATGCTTTGACAGCACTCTAAAGTGTAAAAAGCATGTTTTTGATGATAAAAATGGAAGATAGAAAATAAACGGCAGACAACAAAAGATTAAGATAGCGGTCTAAGGGTTAAAATAAGACAATTTTCATTTGCTGAGAACTATATTTTATGGCTGTTATACAATCATATGAATATGACTAAATACTAACTAGACATTATGTTTGTAAAATATGGATATGACCCCCGTGGCATACTGGACTAACTAGAGAAACTCTTGCAAACTTTTTTTACTTTTTTATGTAAATGTACACGGACAGACGTACGGACGGACGGAACCTCAAGAGCAACGCAATATGCCCCCCATGCTATCGCATAGGGGGCAAAAAATACATTTCCTAAAAATCACAATAAACATGTATTTGAGACTGCTAAAGAAAACATTTCAAAGTATGATTATGTGCTTATGCAATAAATAGAATTTAAAATTTGTGTTGATTTAATAGAATAGTCGGTTGATTAATCTCTGACTAATTTCCTAATAAACTCGACATAGCCACAGGTGACATTATTGGGATAAGATTTCCATCAAGATCAGTTCAAAAAAAAAGAATTCCCATCCCATTTATCTTTATATTTACAATACAGTTTATATCAACTTAATTGAATACTATACACAATATGTGACATGAAAAACTATAATTCACGTTACATTTCCAACCTTTATTCCGAGTTTCACATTGTTTTTCCTTTCCATCCACTAAAATTTAGCTCTAACGGCCATGTTGCTTTCGATGCATTCGTGAAATACCCCGATTATCTATCGACAGTTTTCATTGGCTGGAACATTTCGGGTGTTTCGGCCAGCCAATAAAAACTATTGACACAAACCGGAGTTCTCCGGAGTTCTCCGGAGCTCTCCGTCCGTCTTTGTAAACAACATGGCGATCTCCATGCAGAAAATGAACAAAATAACTAAATTTCAGCGTGAAGCATTTACATGCAGCTTAGATAGCATGTTTTATTGATGGTAAGAGTCAATACATATTCTTGGTCATTGATTGTAGGCTGTCTGGATGTTCAGACATCGACAGAATGTAATATTTGTTCAGAAATGTTGGAATTTTTCTCGAACGGCTGTCACCTCGGTGATGTCCACGTGATGTCGTTTTGCATTTTATGAAATTTCTCGTTAATGAACGGGTCAAAATATTAAATATATTTCTTAAATTAGTAGTTTAATATGTACCCTTTATTCTAAAGTGCTGTCAAAGCATGTTTTTGATGATAAAAATGGAAAATAGAAAATAAACAGTGGACGGAAAAAAAATTAAGATAGCGGTGTAAGGGTTCAATAATCACTCCTGTAAGGTCCTGGTTCTATTTATACCCCCGGCATACAAAGTATGACAAGGGGTATATAGTTTTCATAATTCCGTCCATCCGTCTGTCCGGCTGTCCGTCCACGTTAAAGTTTTTGGGTACCCATTATCTCTGCAATAGTAAGTCGGATTGTCTTCAAACTTCATATACTTCCTTATCATCATCCATATCTTCATTCCTTACCACACCCATGCGGCTTTCAAGTCCAAGGTCAACTAACTTACTTAAGTATTTGCGTTAACGTTTTAGTTGTCGGTGCAGGCGGTGGCTGGGGGTATACATGAGCCCCTGCACACTTTCTCTAGTTTGTTTAGACGTCCGTGTGGGAGGATGATCATAGAGAGAGCTATTCTCGTTACATGACATATGTTATATCAATCGCTGTCCCAGTTATATCCCGGTGCAATTGAGGTATAGTGCGATATATTATTCCAATGCACCTTATGCACTGGTCAGTCATTTCTACACCCCACCCTCCACAGGCCAGTGCATGGTAGGGTACAGCAAGGTGAACCATGAACACTAGACACCTCTTTTCTAATATTTGCAAACAGAGCACATGTAGATGATGATGAGCCGACATCTCAAGATCCGCACCATTTGTGGATATTTTTTTAATTTTTACAAAATTACCCGCTTATTCTGCATAATGGAACAGTCTCAAACTTAACATGAAATAGTCAATGTCCGTTACTTGTGGGGGGGGGGTGAAATGTTAAACTGCACGTGTTTCATAGACAATATGATTTTATTATCCTCACCATGTTGGGAATATGCCAGTTCTTCAGAAGCTAAATGTAGATGATTTGCTATGTCGCGGTCTAGGGGTGGCGAGGATTGCAATTGGTATGTGCGCTATGTGTACACATGCACCCCCCACTGGACAAAATGGACCTTGTTATATTCACCACCATTCAGTATGTTTGGTCAGTCATATCACGTTCTGATACAGAATGATCTTATACAGTAGAACCTCTCCAAACCGGACACCCTGGGAGGTCCCCAGTGTGTCCGCTTTGGAGAGGTTCCACTGTAATTCATATGTTTGAGCAGATGGCTGTGTGCTTTGCAATCACGAACATTGGTAAATATCAAGAGAACACTGACAGTGAAATCGATCATATTGTAACACATCGATTTCACAAGGGTGTACAGTTAACAGAGGTTCCACTGTACATTATTCACTAGCAACAAGATACTCGACTTGATTCTCGTTTAGATCCGATTCCTTGTTGTAGCTTTTTTTCGTAACCGACTAGGATTTAAATTGGAAACATATTCCCCGTTTAATGTTTGCGTATTTTACATAATGATCCATGTTCCTTTGGAATATCCACAACAATACAAACCAGCCCAGTATAGACCAATGAAAATGAGGCCCTTGATTGAGGTCTCTGTCTACATACGTGATTACATATCAGGAAACTTTGCAACAACAACTTCATATAATTAATTGAGTTGTGAATCATATACAAGTGTAGACCATACACAGGTGAGCTCAGTATCGGTGTATTTACTGGTGTTTTCTTATTAATATATTACCGTTTCGTTTCGCGTTTATGAAACTTGGAATGTGTATTACTCTTACTGCAGCTGTTAAGAAATAATCATTGCTGTCATACCCTGGCCGGCTTATACTGTGTCACTGGGCGGAAAAGCATAGCTTATGAATTATGCGACCAATGTAGCCCCATATCGGACTGCACATCCGTGCAGTCTGATATGGGGCTACACTGGTCGAAATCCTTTGAACACTACAGACTTGATCCCAGTGATTGTAAGCTGTGTAGATCCAGATGAGCCAGCTCATAACAAGCCATCTCATAAGGACCTGTACTGTTTGCCATAGAAAGGTAACACTTTGTGAGCAATGGAAATCTCAAAATTCAATATGGAACAATTGATTGAAGTTACTAAGGGATGAAAGGGTTAAAGCTGGCTTTTGCTATGTATGTGAATGATGTTCAGGTATGCTCGATTTTGTTCTTTGGTGGGTGACGTAACACATCACAAGCAGACCAGTGTAAGGAATGCATTCTTCATGATTCATATTCACTTCATGGTTATTTATCAACCATTATTTAGTATCCTTGTAGCAGAGAACGAAATTAACAATTACCCACTCACCAACGTCAAGTTGAAATCAAGTTTGGCGGGTGTAAATGAGTGGACTGCATATTTACAATCGTCACTCGTCTGAAGTGGCCCAAATTGGTCGATTTCACAAGCACTAATTGTTTTTATTTTTTTATTTCGAGTCCATCTGTAATCTGCGACATATTTATATGTGGCTGTGACTGGAGAAATGTGGCTTATGGGTTTTGCGACTGGTGTATATCCAGATCAGCCTGCACAGTCTGGATCTGCACTGTTTGCCATTCCATCACTGAAACGCCCCTGTCGTGATTCTAACAAGCAATATAGATTGTCATTCAGTTACAGGAGTATGCTATTTGATCAGGAGCTACAGTGGCCACAAAGCCCATAAGCCCCATTCCATGTCACAGCCACATATATTCTTTGTCTCCAGTCACAGCCACATAATTATGTACATACCCAGTTTTCCCCCTGAAACCTTGCTCAAATACCCATGCTTGTCAGACCATGGTTTAATTCCTATATTGCTGTGCCTAATCTCCGACTACTGTCAAATTTGTGTGGTGCTAATGCAGTTACCTACCTCCATGTTTGTGTATGACTTCTCGGTGTTATGAATGTAAACATTGCAACTTCACCACATAATTATGTAACGTGACAGTTAACCCTTTCACCACTTACTGTCTGGAATGGATGGACTCTTCCATGTTAAATGATTGCTGTCTCGGTATACAATATTCTTTGCTTAAAAAGTTTGATTTGTTTTTTTATTGTCATTAAACGGATATGTTGCTAGGAGTCATCGAGACGGTTCAAATGAGTGGTGACAACATATAAAGAAAATAGAAATGAAGGAAATAGAGATAAAAGTTACATTCTACTCTAAATGTATCCTGCATTCTAATACATAGTAAACCTTTCAACACACAGGCCTGCTGTATAGTGGTATTGGCAAAAAGTGTAGATCCTGATGAGACGGCTCATGACGAGCCGTCTCATCAGGATATGCACTTTTTGCAAATAATTTTCACATTTTTTAGAACAAAAACATCCCCTTTTCATAAATGGACCAGTCGTCTCCCTTCTCCCACTGCTACCTGCAACAATTAACCCTTGGAATGCGGGAAACAAAAATTGTTGTCTGCTCTTGTTTTATATTTTGTCTTCTTTTTCAATAAAAATATAATTTGACAGCACTTTAGAAACATTTCCATTGGAAATGTTTCTAAAGTGTTGTTAAACCATGTTTTTGATCAGAAAAATGGCAAATAGAACACAAACAGCAGACGATAACATTTTATTCAGCAGTTAACCCACGTTTGCAGAAAATTAAATATTCTCTTCAATGTGTGATGTATGTGTTGAGACTAGGCCTACTCGTTTCAAGCAGTCGCATAAAGAGTTGAAATCAGAAATCTTGCAACAAAAATAATCAGGGTGTTCGCTGTATCGGGGTATATATATTCTCTGCATGTAATTAATTGTTTAACCCATTTCAGTCTGAGGATACAATAATTTTTGTTGAAAAAATCTCATTATTTTGTTCATTCACTCAACGAGATGGTTCAAATGAGTGGTAACAACATATACTTTCGAAAGGATATAAAGAAAATAGGAATATTTTTCTCTAAAGGTTCATACTACTAAAAGTGTATCCCATCTGTAATGGGTTAAGGGAATAAGGGCACTTAATTACCAATGCAAGTACGATTTTGCTGACTTTGTTAATTTTGAAAGGGAACGTTATAAGATGTCATTGTGTGGTGTCAACACTTGGCAGATGAAAATGTTGACCTTTGTTCAGCATTGCAGTTTATACCTTTAGAATGTGGGTCACTAAAATTGCCGGCTGGTGTTGCTTCATATTTTGTATTCTCGATAAAAACATTTTTTGACAGCACTTTAGAATAATTTCTATTGGAAATGATTCTAAAGTGCTGTCGAAACATGTTTATGTTGAGACAAATGAAAAATTTAAAAAAACAGCAGACAACAAATTTTCGTTCAGCATAGTAGGGGTTAACTACTGTGTTTACACCGCAACGGAGTATATTTCTGACCCGATTCATTTTATGAATGAACTAAGCGTGTCGTCTATTGTTGTCTGTCTGTATTTATTACCAGATACATTATCATTACAGTATCTTAACGCCATAAACCTCACAAAGGGATGCAACTGCGTTACAAATGATATCTAATGGCGTAATTTGTCACAACGTCATGACCCCTAACCGACAGATTAGCGGCCTACCTGCATTGCCAGACTACAGAGGTATGGGTAGTCATTGGTGCAGGGGTATACACACAGTTGAAGCTGCCATGCCAACACATACTGAATAGCCTCAGGCTTAACCCTTACTATGCTGAATTAAATTTTGTCGTCTGCTGGAAATGTTTTATTTTAAATATTTCTCGATAAAAACCTGTTTTGGCAGCGCATGAGAATCGTCTCCACTGGAGACGATTCTCGTGCGCTGTCAAAACAGGTTTTTTGTTAAGAATTAAGGCAAAAATTAAAAACAGCAGAGGGAGGCTTAACCCTTAAAATTGCTGAATTATGTTCTGTCATCTGCAGTTTATTTTCTATTTTACGTCTTTCTCCTCAAAATCATTCGTTGACAGCAAGCACTAAACACATGGTTTGACATAGTTTGGCAACACTTTGAATAATTTCCGCTGGAAATGATTCCAAAGTGCGGCCAAACCAGATTTGTGTTTGAGAAAAATGGAAATAACAAAATTGAATTAATCATTACAATGCTAAATTAAATTTGGATGTCTGCTGTTTATTTTTTATTATACCCTTGCCGATAGGCAAGAGAGGATATATAGCGTTAGTCCATGTATGTACGTACATACATACAACTCACCGATTTTGATAATATTTGGCCATAATGTGTGTCTAGGGATGCTGCTTTGTTTTGCATACGACCCACATCCGACCGCCCAAGGTCAAGGTCACTGAGGACTTATGTTCACCTTATTTATAAGGCAAAAGTGTTAAAGTTTTTTAAAACTTTTTTTTATTATCAAAGCTGTCCGTATGAACCACGTTCGACCGCCCAAGGTCAAGGTCACTGAGGACTTGTGTTTCTTTTTGTTTTGTTTTTTGTTATCAAGGCTGCCAGCGAGGGGCCGATAAGCTTCGTTTAACGATGCCATTTCTTGTTTTCCTTTTTTTCATCATCAAACATACTTTGACAGCACATTAGAATCATTTACAATGGAAATGATTCTCAAGTGCTGTCAAACCATGTTTTCTGGGAGACGAATTCATATAAGTCATATGGCTTGTTTTCGAATCCCACCTTTCTTGTTTTGTAATGTATATTGTTATTTTTGTAATTCATAAATAAATATTGTTTAAACCAAACCATGTTTTTATTGAGGAAGGAGGCAAAACATAAAACTTCAGCAGACAACAATTTGCATTTACTACATTTTAACCCTTACTATGCTGAATTAAATTTTATCGGCTGCTGGAAATGTTTTGGAGACAATTCTCATGTGCTGCCAAAACATGTTTTTTGTTAAGAATTAAGGCAAAAATGAAAAACAGCAGACGACAATTTTCGTCTCCCGCGTAGGGTTAAGGGTTAGCAATCTACCCAGCCCTGTACATTCTCAGTGTGTATGTCACACATAAATGCCAACAGTGATGGCAGAAGACATTATATTAGATTTGCATAATGATTTCCTGTGTGGGACAATTACCTGTTGAATACATTGCTTCCTCAGGTCGCTAATTGATTCATCGGGCATGAATCATTTGTTATAAATCAAAACTACATTTATATAGACACAGTTGAAGGTGAGTTTTTGACCATTAGAATTTGGGACACGAAAAATGTTTTCTGCTGTTTTTTTTTGTATTTTGCCTTTTTTCTCAATTAAACATGGTTTGACAGAACTTTAGAATCATTTCCAATAGAAATGATTCTAAAGTGCTGTCACACCATGTTTTAATGAGAAAAAAAGGGAAAATAAAAAATAAGCAGCAGACGACAACATTTAATTCAGCATGGCAATGGTTCACCCTTAACAATGCGGGAAACAAAAAGAGTTGTCTGCTGTTGTTTTATATGTTGCCTTCTTTCTCAATAAAAACATGGCCTGACAGCACGTTGCTGTTAATCCATCGTTTTTATGAGAAAAAATGGAAAATATAACATAAACAGGAGACAACAAAATGACACATTAGTCCGATTGACTCGATACTTCATAGTTTTATTTATCACCATAGATAATTTCATTCAATAGTCCACTCATGCGGCCCCTTTGTTCAAGGACAAGGTCAATTTGGCTTAGAAATTTGTGTTGAGTTTTGTGTTTTTGGAGATACATCCATCAGTGTTCCTGATTTCCTGTTGACTAAGCCACGCACCGCTCACCTGTGACCGAGGCTGGTATAAGGCCCGTCACCCATGTCTGTGTACACGCGGCCAGGTAAGGGGCCATTGTGAAGGGTACGCCACCTGGTGGACAGGTGATGTAGCAGCCACCCCAGCACCCGCCATCTCCCGCCCTGTACGCCCCATTGTCACCGACCGCTTAACGGTACAATAAAGTTACAATAGCACTAACCTTAACCTTTTAGTATGGCAGAAATTGGCACATCTCTTTATTCCTTGTTGACAAACAGTAACCCTTACAATGCTGAATTAAGTTTTGTTGTCTGCTGGTTTGGTTTTATTTTCCATTTTTCTTGATAAAAACATGGTTTGACAGCACTTTAGAATCTAAAGTGCTGTTAAACCATGTTTTAAGTGAGAAAGAAGGCAAATTATAATAAGGGTTAACAGTGCAATTTAGTGCTAACCATATCTCATTTTTATCTGAATCAAGTGATCTTCAGAAATATAATACAAATAATTACGGGTTGATGTAACAAAGAATACACAACGAAACTGTATATCTGCATCAGCCTACACATCACAATTTGTTCAAGGTTTGTTCGCCATTAAATCGTTGCATGCTAGCAGTGAAAACAAGGCAAAACATAATATTTTAATTGTTTCCCCTCCCGCTACCTACCCACCAAAATTATCAGAAATAAAATAAATTTTGGGTCGTTGCGTAGGGAAAATATTTTATTTCTTTTCAATTACCCACTCATGACCAAATTGGTCAGTATATTTGCTTATATACACAATTCCCTAACATTTGATTGGCCCATTTTTATCATCAAAAGCATGCATTGACAGCACTTCAGATGGAAATGATTCTGAAGTGCTGTCAAACCATGTTTGTATTGAGAAATAAGGCAAGATATAAAAGCAACAGCAGATGACAATTGTTGTGTGTTACAGCGATCTAAGGTTTAATAGTATTTTTCTTATTTCTCTGTAAATATGTCGTCGGGACTCATTTCTAATGAATCCCCAAAGCATATTTATGATATTTACAGGAAGAAATAGAAGAAAATATAATCAATTGCTTTCTGCTATTTTTGAACTATTTATAGCCCACATGTTTCCCAGCATTCCAAGTTAAGTAAATGCAACGCATGCCATGCATCTTTCAAACAAACAGAACAGATGTGAATTCACAAGTGGATCATGGCCTAGACTGGTCACAAATGCCATTAGCCCCATTTCTGTCACCACAGACAGAACAATTTTACTCTTGCTTCAGTGTGCTTGTTGATGTTCCTTGTAGCTGCACACTTCATTCCCATTTCCCCAGTCTTAAATTGACTCTTATGGGCACTTGTATCGCTGTGTAAATCGCCATTCTAATCACTTATATGGTGGGACAAATTGACCCTTCTGTTTGACATGGTATTATCTCAAACACTTAGTGGAAAACATGTTCAAGCATTCAGCTTTATCTGTTTATATTGACAGTGTATATAAATGTGAGTTTGTCGTATGTTTGTGATAAGAGGAACAATTTGCAAACTGATCGAGTTACATGTTAATGTATGCTGTGTTTATACACATATGTACTTAAGGCCAAAAGAAACTTTACAGTATATAAATGGTTTGATATTTCGTGAACAGGTATGTTTAAAAACCTGATGTAAAATGTTTTTTTAATGCTGAATCTAATCTGCAATTACTGCACCAAAACAGTAGATGCATGTATTTAAAGAGATTGTGTAAACAATGAAAAGACAACAACACCTTTCATTTAAAAAACTGCAGGAAAGAGAACACAATGTCACGGCGTGACATCATGTTTAGATGTGTTAGATTTCCTTTAATATCTTTCTAATGGAGACATATCTTTATGAAATATACCGCAGCAAATGCAGTACACGTTGCCGTTTGTTGTTTTGGTGGCTTTAATCTCATAATTGTGTCGTGTTGACGAAGAATCGGTTACCGTAAATGTAAATAATAATTAGAGCACGTGAACGTAAGAAATAAACGGTACTCGATTCTTTGTGAAAGTTATAAGTTTTTATAAATAACTTTCAGAGCACCCATAAAACATGTATGTCATTGTATTTGGTGCACTACATGACCTTAGCTGTTGATAGGCCGTTAAACCCAACAAACAAACAAACAAACAAACAAACACCAAAATCCATCCGTTTATTAGGAAGATTTAAAAGGTACAATAATAATTATGCCCACTCAGTAGGCACAAAATGTTCTTGATAGGAATTAAATAAGTGTGTAATTGTGTCACTATTCCACCAGTTCTAAAAATTACGAGTGCCCGCTATGCAGGTATAATCATTTAGAAATAACTATTTTACTGATAGTGATGCGCGGTGGTATCAGGCCATTTTCATATGCAATATGAGGCACGATATTTTTTAATTATTTTATATACTAATTAAATGCATCACCTGAACAAATAATATTTTTGGCAGACTATAAAGTATGATGCATATAGTAAACAGTAATGTGGGTTAACATTTTAAGGAAACACAGTTATTGCCCCTAATATCAGTGTGGAAATTTAAGTCTGATATAAAATGTATAATGATGAATGAATGTTTATTTTGCCAGAAAATGTCCCAGATGATGTCTCTGATATAAAGAACATTTTGTACCTGAGTGGGCATGTACCTTTAAAGAAAATCTACTGTAAATATTACGTCACAGATTACGTCACGTCGGAAAATCGGGCTCAGAAACCACGTGATCCCACCACACCTTGCATATTATCATCTGTGATAGTGAAACACATCAGTAAGTATATTTTCTAGATGTTCAATTTAGAGAGGTTCAGCTGTACTATGTATGGGAGCATTGCAGACAACATAATTTGTCTGGCACATTGAAAGGATTAATTTCCCATCACATGACCCGTCTCATTTCCTACTTGCTCCACGTTCACAGTTAAATTTCCCAATATTGGATGTTCTCCCTAAATGGGCCTTAGAGCGGAAGGCACTCAGAATGATTAGATTTTCAACAATACAAGGAAATTCAATTGACAGCAAGCTCCACCGTATTCCATCTGTATTTGCATATTAAGCGATCATAAACTCGGCCGCAGGGGAATTGATGCCGACTAAGAACTGTGACATTTGCTATATGAAAATGGAGATGGAAAACAGTTATTCATCCTTTTTAGAGGAGATTTTCCCATCTAGGGGAGATAATTCAATTTCAGGGCTGATCCATCCCTGGCATATTGTCAGATTTATCTGATAATTTATTGGCAGGCATCAAGGGGCGACCAAGCTGTGGTTTAGCCCATTATAGGCTTGATACAAGTACAACAGTACGAACATTTGGAGATTTTTCCCCGCTATTTGCTCTATTTCTTTTCGAAAGTATATATTGTTGTCACTCAAATGAACCTTCTCGACGAGACGGTTCAAATGAGTGGTAACAACATATACTTTTATGGAGAAATAAACAAAATAATAAGATTTTTTCAATAAAAGTTTTGTATCTATAGACTTCAAAGGGTTAAAGGTACTAGATATGTCATGATCCAATTTTCAGGCACAACAACCGAATATTACTGGGATTCAAACCTGGAGCCAAGTGATCCAGTAAGGGTGCCTGGCACTGAATCAGGACATTGTCTTTCAGTACCAAACGTTTTTATTGTAATTCTAATGCTGAATTTTCAGTACTCCCTGCCTACAGGTATAGTCCCATCTGTATATGACCTTGCTGTTGAATGGATGTAAAACCCCAATCAAACAATCCGCTGTAAATTACCTATTATGTGATCATGACCGTGCGACCACAGATCCACGACTGTGACTACCGGCAGGTGCGTGTCAATCATGCTGCGACTACGGTTACTGTTGAGATCTGTATTGATTACTGTCGACTTATCTACACTGTTCCTCGCTAGTTCACTTAAAGGCACAATGGTCGGGTGATACCGCACTCTACCACACAATCGGGTAATAAGCAAATAATTACACATACAGCTTTGCACACTGTTGTATCTATCTTATAATGGTTTCGCTATTTTGTTGTTGTCCTGTTTTTATATATGCCCGATATTTATATGGGCTTACTGTCTTAACCCTTACACCGCTATCTTAATTTTTTGTAGTCTGCTGTTTTGTTTTTTTTTTCCATTTTTGTCTCGCCCGCGAAGCGGAAAGCGAGACATAGGTTTTACTTTTCCGGCGGCGGCGGCGGCGGCGGCGGCGGCGGCGGCGGCGGCCGGCGGCCGGCGGACCGGCGGCGGCGGCGGCATCATTCAATGTTATGTTTTCGTGTTACGTTCATTACTTCAACACCTTATCAGC
This sequence comes from Conchocele bisecta, assembly GCA_029237695.1. Taxonomy (NCBI): domain Eukaryota; kingdom Metazoa; phylum Mollusca; class Bivalvia; order Lucinida; family Thyasiridae; genus Conchocele; species Conchocele bisecta. Next base: position 45,505,749 of record CM055267.1, read on the forward strand.
TACAGTCATCAAACTTTATACATACCTTTACTATGATATGTACATGAATATAGGACTATTAAAAACATTTTGGCGGGCCCCAGGGTCTCCAGGGTCAAGGTCAAACTCTATTTGTTAATACTTTCAATGTTAAGTTTTCGTGTTACGATCATTATTTCAACACCTTATCAGCTACAGTCATCAAACTTTATATATCCCTTTACTATGATATGTAGATGAATATACGACTATTAAATTGTTTTTCTCTGGCCCCAGGGTGAAGGTCAAGGCGGCAAGGTGGCAAGGCGGCAAGGCGAGACATTGGATTCCGCGGAATTCTTGTTATCATCAAAAACATGCTTTGACAGCACTTTAGAATAATATACAACATGGAAATGATTCTGAAGTGCTGTCAAACCATGTTTTTATTGAGAAATAAGGCAATATATAAAAGCAACAGCAGACAACAATTGTTGTGAGTAGCAGTCTAAGGGTTAATATTTGGTTTTTATTAACCTTTTCACCCCTAAATATTTGGCATAAACTCTTCCTGGTGCTTTTCCAGACTAATCCATTCACTAGCAAAGGGCCAAGTTTGCACAATATCTGAAAACATTCACAAGTAGTGCCGATGATCCTGATGAGACTGCTCTTTTCGATATTCAAATAGAGGTCTGTTGTGTTGAAGGGTTAACGGGTGATGTGAACGAAGCATGATGACAGCAAATTCAGCTTTCTTTATTTGGCAAATCATTGTAGAGATTCTATTTTAGTAGTTGGGGGAATTAACCGGCATGAACTGAGAATATATTTTATTGATGAAACTGTATGATTTGTTTAGTGAGGTCAAAAATATAATGACACATTTTACAGGTGAGCTTGTCCTCTTTCTTGCTTCATCATGTTGTATTCCATCTGAATAACAGTATATCAAATTTTGATGAGTATTTCCTGAGTGTATGTGATTTTTTAGTGCATAAATATAAAACCATATTCCGCAATTATATATATGTCATTGACTGCAGTATAGCGCTCTGAAGCAACACATTGCCGAGAATGCTGAAAACATGCAGCTATAACAGTCCCTGAGCTATTTTCCAACATTAGGTAAACTAATATATACATGTTTTCTTGCGTGTTTATATTCACTGTACAATCTTCCCTGTAGGTCGAGAGGTTTGGCAGTTTCTAGCCAGGTGCTATATTCATGGCATGTTATGATTGTATCGGAATGTAATTGAACATAGGATCTAACAACATCAACCAGCTTTATGACTGTTTAGTAATTTTAATTCTATCTTCAAATATGCAGTATGTGAGCAGTGTGAGAGTCAGTGAATCAAAAAACGTACAATTGGCATGTGTACAGTCTGCATACAGACATTGTATAACCTACCATGGATTACAAACATTATATAACCTGCTCTGGTTTACAGACATTGTATAACCTGCCATGTTTTGGAGACACTGTATTGCATGCTATGGTTTACAGACATTGTATAACCTGCTATTGTTTACATACATTGTGTTGCCTGCTATGGTTTACAGTCATTGTGTTGTCTGCTATGGTTTACAGTCATTGTATAACCTGCTATGGTTTACAGACATTGTGTTGCCTGCTATGGTTTATAGTCAGTGTATAACCTGTTATTGGTTTACAGACATTGTGTTGCCTGCTATGGTTTACATTCATCATGTTGCCTGCTATGGTTTACAGACATTGTCTAACCTGCTATGGTTTACAGGCATTGTATAACCTGCCATGGTTTACAGCAATTGTATAACCTACTCTGGTTTACAGACATTGTCGAACCTGCCATGGTTTAGAGACACTGTATAGCATGCTATGGTTTACAACCATTGTATAACCTGATATGGTTTACAGCCATACTATAACCTGCTCTGGTTTACAGATATTGTATAACCTGCTCTGGTTTTACAGCCATTGTATAACATGCTATGGTTTACAGATATTGTATAACCTGCTATGGGTTACAGCCATTGGATAACATGCTATGGTTTACTGCCATTGTATAACCTGCTATGGTTTACAGATATTGTATAACCTTCTATGGTTTACAGCCATTCTATAACATGCTCTGGTTTACATATATTGTATAACCTGCTATGGTTTACAGCCATTGTATAACCTGCTATGGTGTACATATAGTGTATAACCTGCTATGGTTTACAGACATTGTATAACATGTTCTGGTTTACATATATTGTATAACCTGCTATGGTTTACATATAGTGTATAACCTGCTATGGTTTACAGATAGTGTATAACCTGCTATGGTTTACAGACATTGTATAACCTGCTATGGTTTACATATAGTGTATAACCTGCTATGGTTTACAGCCATTGTATAACCTGCTATGGTTTACAGATAGTGTATAATTGCTATGGTTTACAGACATTGTATAACCTGCTATGGTTTACAGATAGTGTATAACCTGCTATGGTTTACATACATTGTATAACCTTCTCTGGTTTACATATATTGTATAACCTGCTATGGTTTACAGACATTGTATAACCTGCTATAGTTTACATCCATTGTATAGCCTGCTATAGTTTACAGCCATTGTATAACATGCCATGAATTACAGCCATCGTATAACATGCTATGGCTTACTTGTATAATTTGCTGACATATAAATTATCTTTGGTTAGGTTACAAATCTTTAGCTATAACAGTTTGTCATAGGTAGTACCGTACCATTTTTCTGTTGATTTTCAGCTATGCATCAGTGTAGATATTTATGACAAGATGTACTCGCCAACATTGCAGATGTATCTACTTTTCTAACAAATTGAACTAGAATACTTTGTAGTCTCTGCATCTGAACTAATGATATTCTTTTCACAAAATTCCAAACTGTCAACTTTGGAGTGTATGTTTTGACATGCATTAGATTCAACAAAGAACAAGCATTTGTGCATATTATGGCTGTAGTTTAATCCAGTTGCATGTTGTGGTCTTTCAATTACCTTTCAGGCAGACTTGCTGTCCAACTAAATATACATATAGCCTGTGTTGCAGCTTAATATTAATATTCTTACTTCAACATAAAGCAGTAAAATGATTCATCACATGTTAATGATAAACTTGAAATTTGATACAAGCTCGATATTTAGATTTATATCTTAACCCATTGAAGTCTATGGATATGATACTTTTATTAAAAAAAAAAAGAGTCATTATTTTGTTTATTTCTCCATGAAGGTATATGTTGTTACTACTCATCTGAACCGTCTTGTCGAGAAAGTTCAAATGAGTGGTAACAACATATACTTTCGAGATAAAGATGAAAAGTCATGCAGAGCATGATGTTATTAGCCGATCAAATCAGGGTAAAGTGCATCGAACATATGTAGGTGTCTCTGGTAACATTGTCAATGGTAAACTATTTTCGACCACAGTTCTGTACCCAGCGTTGACATTTTTCTCGATTTTGTGCAGGTTTTGGAAACCCGTTCCCAAATCCATCCAATAGCAGCAATGCCATAGCAGCAATGTTTTGTTGTCACCATTATGTTGCGAAATATTCCAGCGTAACACCTGTACTGTATGCTCTATTTATCTACAAATTACACTCCGCAATACACAAAGTTGTAGTCACTGTGTGTGTGTTTGTCCGAATTCTGTGGCAGCATGCGAGTGGGCGGAGCTACCAGGGCTATATATATCTAGCAGGTTACAGTGTCATCTAAAAATAGACGCAAGCTCCTGCGTATTCAGGCACATGCCCAGATTGGCCTTATGTGCCCCATCCGTGATTTTTTGCGCGATGTCGGGCGCAAGACAATCAATAATTTGCGGCATTGACAATAATTAAGGGGGATTGCCGCAATCGCGCGTGCTGGATGCATCCCTGCCATCCCTGCATGATACGTAAACAAATCAAAGTTGGCTATGAAGGGCAATTCTTCGTTTTGATTGGTGGAAAATTTTGTGAATATTAACTAGCGTCAAATGACGCGCATACGCGATCCAATGGGATAAACCCGAGATGCTGGGATAAACCCGAAAATGCTGGGGTTACTAGTAAGGAGATTTTGAGCAGAGGTCGATTATAAATTAGCCGAATAAACACATTTTTACGCGATTATACGTGGCTGAAACTTGTTCTGTTTAATAAATAAAAGCTTTAAATTAGCCCAATAATCGGCGTATGTTGGCGTATATGGCCATTAGAGCCAACTATGGACTTCAACAACAATAACTTCCGGGTTAAATCTCTTCAGGCGTTCAGCTCATTAAGTATTCAAAATTGTGTTATTTGGCTATAAGTAAAGTTTTAAACGGAGATAATTGCCAAAAATGCAAACTTTATCGGTTGATGCAATTTGGAAGTGATACAGAAAAATTCGCGTTCGTAGATTACCGAATAGCGGAGAAAAGGGTTGCTACAAACTTTTTCAGAATTCGATGGATAACCAACATATTAGCCGATCTATAAATAGATCGGCTAATAAAAATAGGGATTTTTTGCTCATAAAAGTTTCACACTACTATAATTGTATCCTGTCTTTAATGGGTTAAAGAGCAGTTTATCGCATGATAACCCTTTAACCCTTAGACCGCTATCTTATTTTTATTTTTGTCTGCTGTTTATTTTCTATTTTCCATTTTTATCATCAAAAACATGCTTTGACAGCACTTTATAATAATTTACAACATGCTTTGACAGCACTTCAGAATCATTTCCATTGGAAATGATTCTGAAGTGCTGTCAAACCATGTTTTGTTTTAGAAATAAGGCAAGAAATAAAAGCAACAGCAGACGACAATTGTTGTGAGTAGCGGTCTAAGGGTTAAGACTCACAGAAGCAATTGGTACAGTGAAGATAGATCATTATAACTACAAGACAAAACACATTGTAATGTAATTATGGACAAGCCTTGGCTTATCTTTCCGACAGAAAACTACTTGTCCTGCAAAGCTAGCCTTATTGATTTTGAAGTGTACTTTGGCATTGTAAGCAATCTCGATAGTCGTCAAGATGCGCATTATAAGCTATATTTGCAGATAAATTCATCCACTAACTCCGTTTCTCAACCCACTTGGGACAGGATGCTTTTCAATTTGTGCACGACACTTCCGAAAACTCGCAACATGGCGTATGTCAGTTTCATCAGTCAAATTCATCTTGATATACATGTATTGTTGAGTTCAGTTCAGTGTTCATCTCACGAACAGCATAAATGCTGATCAGACTTCACAAATGTGCAGTCTGATCAGGGTTTATGCTGGTTGCGAGTGGGAAGTTTTGTGTTTTTCCACTCGCTGGCTCTAATGTGGTCGGTTCTTTATTCGCCATGAGATTGCCGGGCACACTCGCCCTGTGTTACATGATTTAGTAATATCATCTTGTTTTTTGTCATTATTGCCATAGATCAGAATCAGTGAGGCCCAGATATGGGGTTTGTAGCCATATGTATACATGTCGCTGAATTGGGGAAAGCAGAATTGGGAGGCCCAACTCTGAGTATGTAGCCATATTTATGTGGTTAAATCTGTGAATACAGGACATGTGATGTAATTGGGGAAAGCAGAATCAGGAAGGCCCAGCATTGGGTTTGTAGCCATATGTATTACAGTCGAACCCCTGTAAATCAGACAGAGAGGCAAGTAAGTTGTGCTTAATTTTTATATACTTCGTTGACATTTATCTCCGAGCATAATGTCTGTCGCAAAGCATCTATGCGTGTCTTGAAGTATGCAAGTTTCACAGTAGATGTCCCAGGGTGTCCGGTTTAGAGAGGTTCCACTGTAGTTGAATATGTAAATACATGACAAATATTGTTAAGTGGGGACAGAAGAATTGGTGAGGCCCAGAAATGGGTTTGTAGCCATATGTATGTACAGTCGAACCCCTGTATACCGGACACTGAGAGGCAAGTAAGTTGTGCTTAAATTTGATATGCTTAATTGACATTTATCTCCAAGCATAATGCCTGTTCATGATCGCAAAGCACCTACGCGTGCCTTGAAGTATGCAAATGTCACAGTGGAACCTCTCTAAACCGGACGCCCTGGGATGTCCCAGGGTGTCCGGTTTAGAGAGGTTCCACTGTAGTTGAATATGTAAATACATGACAGATATTGGTAAGTGGGGACAGAAGAATTGGTGAGGCCCAGAAATGGGTTTGTAGCCATATGTATGTGGTTGGTTGTGTGAATACATAGCATCAATGGGAATTTGGGGGCAGGGGGGAGAATAATGAGCGAGGCCCAACACCGGGTATCCACCCATATGTATGTGGTTGAATCTGTGAATACAGGACATGCAATGTAATTGGGGAACGCAGAATCAGCGAGTCCCAGAAATGGATTTGTAGTCGTATGTATCTGGTTGGTACTTAGCTGCACGTTTTCCACTTGATAGGCAATAGGTTGCACTATATCGCTACAACACGATCAACAGTAAAAATGTGCATAATACATTTACACTCGCACACTAAAATATAGAAAAAAACCTGCAGGACATTGATGTTCATACTTAGCTATATTGTTATTGACAGACAAGTCCATGGGCGGATTCAGGGGGGGGGGGGCGGACCCGGCGCGCGCCCCCCCTAAAATTCGCCGAGTAAAGATTTTTTACAAGTTACAAGGCACGTTTCTACGTACATACTGTGACAGTGTCAATATTTTTTGCCAAATTGCCGGGGAGGGGGAGATCCCGGCTCTGCTCGGTTATAGTCAAATATTGCAAAATAGTTACACCCCCCCCACCCGAAATCCTGGATCCGCGCCTGAAGTCTGCAACATAACACAAAAGTATGTATTAGCAAAATTCTTAGGTCACTCTCCACAAAGTAGAAAGTAAACAAAGAACGCTTCAAACGCACATTTGAAAAGACTACTCCATCATAACACTTATGTAATGTAGTGTAATGAGTTATGTACTGAGAACTAGTTGGTACTGTGAGTGCATGACAAACATCGGAGATTGGAGATTGGGGAAAGCAGAATCGGGGACGTCCAGACATGGATATGTTGCCATATAAATGTATTTAATGAACATGTGAATACAGCATAGCCATGGTAACTGGAGAAAGGAGAATCAGCAGGAAATTGAATCGGGGAGGCCCAGGAATCTGTTTTGTTGCCATTTGTAGGATTTGACCTTTAAGGGCACTGAATGTCAGATAATGCAGAAGGTAATGAAATAGATCAGTAAAAAATAATTTAATAGTAGATTTGTATCATTTTTCTGCACCCAATTGTATATGTGAGCCACATGAAAAAGAAATCTGGTTTTGGTAAAAAAAATGTTTATACCGTAATAGCCCTAAATATTCGGACACAATTTGTTCTGTGAAAACCCTATTAAATCGGGGTTTCCCAAACAAATTGTGTCCAAATGTATTGTTATTGTGATAAACCAGTACAACCATACTGACCCTAAACATTGGGACACTCTGTTGTGCGAAACCAGATATTTATATGCGTTTCATAGAATAAATTGTGTCCGAATATTTAGGGTTATTACGGTAACATAGAACACATTGATGGTTATTAATTATTGTCCCGCCTGCTTTAGCAGAAGCTGGACATAGGCATAGCTTTTCCGTCGGCGTCGGCGGCGTCAACATTTCACGTTTAAAAAAAAGTTTTTGCGTTTAGCTCGGTTTCCAGAAAACTATAAGTCCTTCGACCTCCATACTTGGTATACATCAACACTGTGGTGTAACCATCTCACACAGAGGGAGCCCATGTGACCTTGACCTAGTTTTCATGGTTCATTGATCTACTTTTCACATGCATTCAACGTTAAGTTTTTGCGTTTCGCTCTGTTTCTAAAACTTAACGCTCAGGTTAATTCATTGTAACTTCTGTTTCCCTCAATGGAATGCTTTAATATTCCATACATGCATTTGAAACAACATCCCGCATCATTCTGCAGAAAACCCATGGTGCCCGCTAACCCCAAATGTCAGGGTCACAGGCTTAGAAAATTCCGGATTTGGAAAACTTAACGCTCGGTTTAATTTATTTCAACTTCTGTGTCCCTTGATGGAATGCTTTAATATTTCTTAGGTGTAAACTATAGCAACATCCGGCATGATTCTACAGAAAGCCCATGGTGCCTGCTAACCCAAAGGTCAAGGTCACAGGCTTCGAAAATGCTCAGTTTTGAAAACTTAACAATTGTAACTTCTGTAGAATGATGTGGGATGTTGTTAAAAAATACACCTATGAAATATTAAAGCATTCGATTGAGGGAAAGAGAAGTTATAATGAAGTGTAAAGTTTTCGAAACAAAACATTCATGCCATACGCTTTCTGTAACATCCTGCATCATTCTACAGAAAGCGTATGGCATGAATGTTTTGTTTCGAAACCTTTACACTTCATTATAACTTCTCTTTCCCTCAATCGAATGCTTTAATATTTCATAGGTGTATTTTTTAACAACATCCCACATCATTCTACAGAAAGCCTATGGTGCTCACTAACGCCAAGGTTGTTAAAAGCTCCTTATGTACTATCAAACTGGTGGTATATAGTATTATCATTTCACAACATTTGATTGAATAGCATTGTGTATGATTGACATAGGGCATTTGCTGTCCATAAAGTGAAGAATCACATATTGTATATCTGTAGCCTATTTCACAAAAATTGCATCTTGCTAAGTACACTTTGAGGGAGAAATTTCAATTTAAGGATAAATGTATTAATTTTTATTATACTGAATTTATTACATTTTGGCTGTGTCAGATAATGTAATATATTCAGTATAGAGAATAGTAGGTTAGTGCCATTCACGGCACTAACCTACTATTCTATTTATCCCGTCAACACCTACAAATAGCTTTAAAATGCAAAAAATAACCACAGCCGCATCCTCAAAATCGGAGAATCGACATATCACAAGCCGGCTCATCTGGATCTACACTGTTTGCCACTGCCACTATACAGCCCTGTGGATTTGAAATGGTTAATATTTTATGGCGTGTGCATGTACTGCATTCACCTGCGCAAACTGATCGTGTTTTCTCTTTTTATAGCCTGATTTAATACATCTTTACATATCAAATGTCTAGTGCATGTTAACTGAAATTGTACTCATATTTCAGTATTGTATTACGTGTAGTAAAATAGAAATTACTTGTATGAAAGCCACATGATAAAAATCTCTGTATTTTGTTGTTTGTTTTTGAATTAACCTGTTCAACCCTAAATAACTGAAATGGAATATATGCTTATTTTCCGACCAATCCTATTGTCACAAAATGATTTTCCAACTTGTCCATTTTTAAAAAGTGGGTGTGTTGTTTTGAAAAAACTACTTGAGAAAGATTACTTGAAAATAAGTGTAGATCCTGATGAGACGGCTCATCTGAATCCACACGATGTTCAAACACTGCTATTGAGGTCTGTAGTGTTGTAAGGGTTTAAAATTAACATTTCACTGTCGTTATCTGATAGTTGAAATGTCATCCAATGTACACCATATTATTGTGTGGTTGGTCTAGGCTGGGTAAAATGGTCAGGTTGTCTGGGGTTTATTGCCTCAACACAATTGATTTCCAGGAAGAACAATTACATCACATGATGCACCGTTAATGAGAAGTTATGGATCAGCATAAATAAAATACCTTGGAAATGCAGGTAAATGTATCGAACCATGACAAACACGGGCTTATTGCCTTCATTTCCAGTCTAACCCCAGGGTTTGTGATTATAAACTGATCTCAGTATCAGTGTCTTACTCAAAATCCAGTAGTTTGATTGGTTGAGACCGAGCCGGCTCATCTGGATCTACACTTTTTGCCAGTACCACCCACTATACAGTGGGGTCAGGTCAGCATGTAAGTACACACACGAACGAACACGACAGGTTGGAATCGTGTGTGCACTTACACGCTGACCCCACTGTACAGGTCTGTGATGTTGAAAGGGTTGCAGCTTTTTGTGAAGATTTATCACAATGTATGAGCCAGTTTGTGGGGGAATGGTTTCTGTTGTATCTGAACATTGACAGTGATTTGATCATACATCATTCATTTCTCTTGCTGAGATTATGTACTATTATTCCATTTAACTCTTTGCATGTTAGCGGCGAAAATATCCGCCAAACGAATTAGGAGAATATGTTTTATTTCTCTGTAAATATGTCTTGAAATTTCATTAGAGTTGAGTCCTCAGGACTCAATTCTAATGAAATTCCAAGACATATTCATGATATTTACGGGGAGAAATACAAGAAAATATGATGAATTTTTGTCCGCTAGTTTTGAACTATTTATAGCCCACAAGTTTCCCAGCATGCAAAGAGTTAATTATCTAGATCCTGACACACAAGGGGGATAACTTGGAAGACATAATAGCTCTGCAGTGTAAATTGAAAAGTGATGACAACCTTTGGGGACAAATGACAAAGTTTGCTCTTTAGTCGGTACCAATAAAGCAGTAAACTTGTTATTGTTAGATCAGCCATTTTCGAAATTGTAAGCCAAGTTTTTTCTCAATGAAAACATATTTTGACAACTATTGAGAATTTTCATGTGCTGACGAAACAATTACATGTATTTTCTCAAGGACCCGTTCTATACCTGATCATCGTTTGATTCTACTTGCCGTCTATGAGAGTAAATAAGGCGCTACCTATGGGTAATGTGTACACAAACAATAGGCTGTGCATCAGATGGAAAAATTTACACATCAAAATTTATTTTGAGATTGATGGGAGAAATGCTCAGATATCTCATCATTTGTATAGTTTGCTGGCATAATATTTATAGCTTGCTGTTGTCATATCTGTCTATGATGTATTGCACCAAATTTGATTTGGTTTACTGTCATATTATTTGCTGTATGTGTCAAACGCATGAAGTGGTGAAACTGTACGATGGCTTGTACATACAAAGATGGCGGAGATGGCAACTCAATGCTCCATATACTATACAGTAACAAGTCGATATTCACATGTGTTATATTCATATATAGCATCACTCTTATGAAGCAATTATCATTGAAGCCAAGTGTATCTATAGTGTACCTAATTCCTTAAAAAATAACATAAAAAAGCAGACAGCATTATCCGGGTCCCGTATTTGAAGAATTAAGCATGTACAGTCAAACCCATATAAACTGGACACAAATAAAAGTTGGTTCTAGTGTAATCGGTTTCATTGCCATTTATCTCCGCTGAGTATGTATGTTTGTGATCGCAAAGCATCAACGCGTGTCTTGGAGTAGTTATCCGTCTGATCTACAGTGGAACCTCTCTAAACCGGACACCCTGGGGACCTCCCAGGGTGTCCGGTTTAGAGAGGTTTCACTGTATATGCAAATGGAATTTATTGAGAATGAGTATTGCAGGTAGAGAAAGTATTGTTAGCAGATACAATGTAATCTTCATTGTGTCTATAGCCCTAATGGAATTCCACCTGATAGCAGCGAGCAGCGGGGCCATGGATGACAGAAATGATACCCAGGCATGTCTTCAACCAGTGTAGATCCCGATTAGATTTATTTCACTCAGACAGCGGGGCCATACGATGACAGAAATGACTCTGGCATGTTTTAAACCCGTGTAGATCCTGATTTAGTTTATTTCACTTAGTTTAACCCTTTTCATGCTGAGGATACGCCATTATGTTTGCGGAAAATCCTAAATATTTTCCTTCTATGCGCTCAGAAGTATATGTTGCGACCATCATTTGAACCGTCTCGTTGAGACGGTTCAAATGAGTGGTCACAACATATACTTTCATTGATAAATAACAAAAATAAAATAAAATATTTAATAAATGTTATACCCGTAAAGGTGTATTCCGAAAGGAATGGGTTAATCATCAAAATATATTTTATTAACTCATTACATGTGGGATACACTTACAGTAGTATGAGAATATCCCAATTTCTTGTTTTTTATTTTCTCGAAAATATATATTGTTACCATGATATCTGACTGAATGACTGACAGTGTAGTCTGGCTACATAGGCTAATCTGATGCAGCACAGGCCATATATATATATATATATATACAGTGAAATCGCGATGGCTCGAACTGCCACGGTACCGCACATTTTGTTCGATTGATCGCATCTTTCGAGCCATCGCATCTTTCGAATTGGTTATATTTGCCGACTACTGTACCCGTCGGATTTAGGAAATAAACAAAGCACAATAGAATGTATCCATGTTTTAGATGATTATAATATTTATTCGCAGATAAGTTAGTATGCGAAATTAAATAAACTGCATGTATTTACAAAACTGTCTTTATTTCAATTATTATCAAAGTCGAAAAGGAGAAATGGTCCAGTATTCACTATAAATTCACTGCACATAATTAATGCAGCAGGTGGTTGTGACGTCACTCGAAACAGTGGTCTTTTCAATGGGCTTTTTTCGTTGTAACTCCTGGGTAGCCTCTCGAATAACACGGGAAGTAACACGAAAAACGAACAATGACTTACGACAGACTCTATTAAATACTCCGAGTGGACGAAACCGAGAATATTTAATATCGCCGTATGCCGTTGAGCTGTTATGGGACACAAAACAACAACAACAAATTAAGAATACAATAACTTTTATTTCACAAATAATGTACAAGCAATACTCTAATATAGAATTCACTAGAGGCGAAAGATTATTAAAATGACAGAGCAGACATCAAAATGCGTCTGACATTTTATAAGCTTTTAATATCGATGTAGGTGAATGTAGGTGAATGATATTTATCCTTATCACACAATCACTGGTAAATCACAGATTAGTTAATTATTGTCACGTGTGTCACAAAAGTCCAAGATGGAACACTGTCGTCGATTCAACAAAATGTCAAGCTACTCCCTGGTCATTCTCCGCGAAAGTATACTTAGAAGTTGTAGTTCGCCTTCACAATTCGCACGCGATTCAAAAAATGTAGTAAGAACTCCCACCGCCTCCATTGCTTGATTGGCGGTTGGCACAGGTTGGGATACCGGCGCGTCGTCACCGTCGTCACCGTCGTCACCGTCGTCACCGTCGTCACCGTCGTCACCGTCGTCACCGTCGTCACCGTCGTCACCGTCGTCACCGTCGTCACCGTCGTCACCGTCGTCACCGTCGTCACCGTCGTCACCGTCGTCACCGTCGTCGTCTTGCTGGCGGGCAGTCTTCACGTCGGAAATGATGTCGTCGTCAGTCATGGTCTCTGCTATCGGAATGGCGTCTTCATTGAAGTTTATGAATTCTTGTAGAACGGCGCGGTTTCCCAGGCTGATCAACTTGGCCAGGGGGATGTCATCGAGGGCGTCTTCGTCAGCGTCGTTGTCGGCGTATTCCGTGTTGTCGGTAGTGGCCGCATCTTCGATAGCGAATCCAGCGTGGTGAAAACAGTTGCTGATGGTCCGTGGCGTGACACAAGCCCACGATAGAAACCGCAGCCCATCCAGTAGTGTCAGTGTAAATGTGTCGCTCGTATCGATGGCCCGCACTTGGCGCAGAACCACTCGCTTCCGGTAGTGAACCTTTAGATTGTTGATGACCCCTTGGTCCATGGGCTGGGTCTTGCTCGTCGTGTTTGGCGGCAGGAATACCAGCTCCACGTTCTTCAAGTTCTTCACATGAGGGTGGGCTGGGCAGTCGTCTATTATCATAACAATTTTCTTGTTACGTCTCCCAATCTCCTTGTCAACGTCCCGTAACCAGTTCTCGAAAATTAACGACGTCATCCATGCCTTCTTGTTGCTGGTGTATTCCGTCGGCAGCGTCTTCACATTCTTAAAGCACCTGGGCTTCGCGGATTTTCCTATGATCAGGAGTGGCAGTTTGTGTGTCCCACTCATGTTGGCACATACCATTGCTGTTATGCGCTCCTTGGATCGCTTCCCGCCGTGACAGTCAACATTTTTAAACTCCAGGGTTTTGTCCGGTAGCATCTTGTAAAAGATACCTGTTTCGTCGGCGTTGTAGATGTCGTCGGCGTCGTATCGTTGAAGGAGTAGCTTCAATCGGTCGTACCAACTTTTCATCTGGTCGCTATTGTCGTCCACTGCTTTTGATTCACCGCAAATAGCCTTGAAGGATATGGCATGTCGGTTCTTAAAACGTGTGAGCCAACCAGTTTTGGCTTCGAAATTTCTCGCGAACTGATCCGCCTTCTGTATCATCACGGCGCCCGTTATAATGGCTCCCTGTTCGCGGGCGTTTGTAAACCATTTCAGCAGGGCCGCTTCTAGCTCGTCCCATTTTCCTGTCTTCATTGTTTTTCGTTTTGGACCGCAGTTTCTGTACCCATCTTTAATGGACTCCGCACTTCGACATCAATTTCGAGTCATCGTATAGCAAAATAGCGAGAAATGTGTCCTCGGGACTTGACAATTGTTTCGAGCGATCGCACTTTTCGAGTCATCGCATTTCGAGCCATCGCATGTAAAATACTTTAAACATATAGGGAAAATTATCGGGCCCGCGACGCCATTTCGAGCGAGCCCGACATTTCGAGCCATCGCATTTCGAGCCATCGCGATTTCACTGTATATATAAGGTGCATTTTGTTGGTGGTGGGGTGGTCTGGGGCAGTGTGGGGGAAAAGTGGGGTGCTTTATGCTCTGCAAATGACATGTATCAACCAATTGCACCATTTTGTTTCATCAAATTCCAAAAGGTTTGTGTTATATCCAAGTAAATACTATCAGAAACTGTGATAAGCAAGACAGATATCATACGTTCTTCATTGTAAAACTTGTCTTCGCCAATTGTATAGCTGTCTACATTATCTATCCTCTGGGCATGCTATATTAACCCTCTCCCTGATAGAAACGACTTTTCACGCCTCTGCAGAAGATGTCTTTTGAAAACATTGTGGGAAAAGGAGAAATTGCTTGTAACAAGCAATTTCTCCTTTTCCCACAATGTTTTCTACTCTATCAGATAATTTAACCATCATTTGACCCAGCATTTGATTCTTTTATTCAGATGTTTTGGATTTGGAAAAGTCGAAATATCGCAAAACGGGGAAAGGGTTAATCCACTTCTTGTTGTACTTTTTGTCAAGACAATCATCTATGGCGTATATGTGGCTGTGACATGAGAAATGGGGCTTATGGATTTTGTGACCAATATAGATCCAGATCAGACTGTGCATCCACACAGTCTGATCAGCATCTGCACTTTTCGTCATTCCATTAAGAAAACACTCGTCATAGCAATATATAGTGCTATCAGGCTACAGGAGTGTGCTGTTTGTTCAGGAGCTACATTGGTCATAAATCCCATAAGCCGCATTTCTTGCATTTCTGCCAGTATTATTAGATGTTGATAAGAACTTCATAATGAATGCAGAATTTGATCTAAAATATATATTTGTAGCCAATAGACACAGAAATATGAAATTGCGTATGTTTTCTCTGCCTCGCCGATAGGCAAGAGGGGATATAGCGTTAGTCCATGTACTTAAGTACGTGCATGTTTGCGTACGTACGTTAGTAACACCTTTCATTTTTCAATAACATCAACCGCTTCACCGATTTTGATAATATTTGGCCACAATGTGTGTCTAGGATGGTGTTTTGTTTTGCGTACGACCCACATCCGACTGCCCAAGGTCAAGCTCACTGAGGACTTATCATCACCACCTTGTTTGTAGGGCGAGGGAATTAGCCTTGTAATAATGCTGTCCTTGTTTGTGGCACAGCTGGTAGACTGGGCCCGGTTGCTCAAAACATCCGTTAGTTAAGGATTTAACAGTCCGTTAAGCTAACTGATTTCTCCAGTCACTAAATATGTTTTCTGCCATGCGACCAGTAGTTAACCCTTACACCGCTATCTTAATTTTTTGTTGTCTGCTGTTTATTTTCTATTTTCCATTTTTATCATCAACAACATGCTTTGACAGCACTTTAGAATAATTTACAACATGCTTTGACAGCACTTCAGAATGGAAATGGATTCTGAAGTGCTGTCAAACCATGTTTTCATTGAGAAATAAGGCAAGATATAAAAGCAACAGCAGACGACAATTGTTGTGTGTAGCAGTCTAAGGGTTAACCCTTTCACCCCTAAGTAATTGATATGGACCGTTTCATGTTCAGTTTGAGACTTAATCATAGTGTAAAAATTAAAATATATCCACAAATCGTGCTGATCTTGATGAGACGGCTCGTTACGAGCCGGCTCATCATGATCTACACTGTTTGCAAATATTTAGGGAAGAGGTCTCTAGTGTTGAAAGGGTTATATATGGACAACAATGCCTGAATGTTCATAGATCGCCACAGGATGGGCGTGTCCGAGTTTAGGGGAAGATACCGGCCATACAATAACATGCGTGGTGTTAACCGGAAAGTTGCGAGTTCAGGCCTCCCATCTGCCAGAAATGTTTTTTTTTATTCATTAATTTTTTTTTTTTATTAGTGTTCTTTTTATTAGTTTATGTTTTTGTAGGTAAAAATTCAATAAATAACGGTTTTATTTTCTATCTACATCCCTTTTTCGTAACTATCCAACATTACACGTTTGGTCACACTTCACCGATTGTTGTCCATCTACACTTCACAACTTAAATCTTTATGTGGTCAGGTATATTAGTTAGGGACATAAGTATATGCTGAGTGATGTGTCTATACAATGCCTGCCCATACATACAATGGTTGATTGTTCACACAAGGTCTGTTCATTCATGGCACAAAGTAAATTCGACATTATTCTTCTTTTGTAAAACCACATGATTTAATTTTAATTCACTGTGTAAACTTTGCAAGTTTCACTTTAAAGAACCTTTTTGTCAATATCACATGAATAGGATTGGGTATGATATTGACTAACCCTTCAAATGACATGTTTTTCTGCTAAATCATAATGTTGTGTAATAGTTTCAGGTTAACTGAACAAACTTGTCCGTTTTATAGTTAAATGATGTAAAGGAATGAAGTCAAATTTGGCTATGACTGGAGAAATGGGGCTTATGGGTTTTGTGACCAATGTAGATCCAGATCAGACTGTGCATCTGCACAGTCTGATCAGGATCTGCACTGTTCACCATTTCATCAATGAAACCCCCGTCATGCTTGTAACAAGCTGATCTGGATCTACGCTGGTCGCATATTCCATAAGCCCCATTTCTCCAGTCACAGCCACACATATAGTTATATACTGTCAGGACTATAATCAGGGGAGATAATTGAGTAATATAGTTCCACTATATTTGTGTTGGTAATCACAATTTGTGAACCATAATTGTATTTATGGTGAAATTAAAGCAGTAACCATCACCTTCATAACAAACAGCACTCCAAATGCTGGTTATGTTTCAGTATTTAAACATTTTTAAAACA
Source organism: Conchocele bisecta (assembly GCA_029237695.1). Classification (NCBI taxonomy): domain Eukaryota; kingdom Metazoa; phylum Mollusca; class Bivalvia; order Lucinida; family Thyasiridae; genus Conchocele; species Conchocele bisecta. The sequence goes on from CM055267.1 coordinate 45,523,023, forward strand.
AATCCAGATTATTGCAGATTACTCTTTGATACATAATTATGAGTTCAGAAAAATGATAAAAATCTATACAAGGCTGAATATTTATTTTTGATATTTATTCCGTTCTGATTTTGGGATCCACCACCCCCATCCCGACATCCATACAGGTGTAATACGGGAATCAACCAATCATGTTAACCCGGTCTAAAATGAGCTTAGGTGTTGACAGGCCATTAAACGCCATTAAATAAATAAAAATTATACAATTAAATAAGTTTTTGTTGCGCCCACTTGCGGACAACGCGATATAGATGGCACATAGGCGCACGTACGTGCGATCGAGGTTAAAGTTTTTTGGTTAAAGTTTTTCAGTATACTATCAAAGCCTCGGCAGGCTTTCTACGCCTCCACCCGTGTGGCCCCTGTGCCGAGTGTCAAGGTCAAATTACTTTGAAATTTACCTTAAAGTATTTTTGGATTTAAGTTAAAGTTTTTAAGAACACTATATCTCTGAAACCGTTTCACCAATTCACTCGAAACTTCACATGTGTTTATCATCATCAATTTTTCATTCTATGCCCAACACGTGCGGCCCCTGTGCCCAATGTCAAGGTCAAATTGCTTTGAAATTTACCTTAAAGTTTTTTTGAAAATTTGGTTAAAGTTTTTACGTATACTATATCTGCAACCACTTCACCGATTAACTTCAATTTTCACATGGGTAGTATGTGCGGTTTAAAACTTTTTTGCAGTAAAAGAGTACTACCAAATGCGTCGGCGGATGCGACATGCAGGCCACGGCCATCTAGTTACGTTTTTATGTCCTCAAATAATACCGATACCTGAAAGTGACTGCTTTTAAAGGGTCAATCTGACAGTAAAATTGAAAGCACAAGAACACTGAAAAGCATAATTCATATGAATAATTAATGTTATTCAAAGGTTAGACATTCACTTGTGTATAGTTCAATCTATAATAAACCTTAATTGTATATGACAGACACATCATAAAGAAACCTGAATGTCACCAGGGCAAGGCGACTTTACCTATGTGTTTCCTCTGCTGTTTGTCATACCAAGATCTGCTTAAAATGTGTGGATTGGTATAAACGATAGTGAGAGGACTCGAACAATGGGTTTCAAGTCCTCTGGGCCCGGTTGCTCAAAACCTCTGTTAGCTTAACAGACTGTTAAATCCTTAGTAATGCTAAGGATTTAACAGTCTGTTAAGCTAACAGTAGCTTTGAGCAACCTGGCCCTGATGTACTATACTATACTTTGTTTTACCCCAGTCCTCAGACAGAATTCCATTAATTCCGTATGTACTTTTAATGATAGACTGAGGACTCAGAATAATGGAGAGAACAATGAAGGTCTTGAACTTATTTGTGGCTCTGACTGGAGAAATGGGGCTTATAGATTTTGCGACCAGTGTATATCCAGATCAGCCTGTGCATCCGCAGTCTGATCAGGATCTGCATAGTTTGCCATTTTATTTAACACCCGTCATGCTTCTAGCATGCAATGTAGATCATTATCTGGCTACATGAATATGCTATTTGATCAGGAGCTACAATGGCCACAAATCCTATAAGCCCCATGCGGATGCACAGGCTGATTTGGATCTACACTGGTCGCACATCCCATAAGCCCCATTTCTCCAGTCACAGCCACATATCAGGCATGATGCTGATACAATGTATAATGGTCACAATGGAGCTGGTTGTAAGATTGTTTACATACATGCATACATGATAACCAAACTGTTCAACAAAGACCGTGAACAGACTACATGTGTATTCAAAATATTATTTGCAGATAATCTGTTAGATATAGGTGGTTAATGATTTCAACACTGCAGACTACACTTGCCATATTTGCAGAGTAAATCCAGAATAGTGTGCATGTATCGAGCCATTTAAGAATAGTTCTCGGTTGAATTTATTTTTAGCTTGTCTGTTTTTTAAGAAAACCGAGAGGTAGGGTGTTATTGTCTCCGTCGTCGTCCGGGTCCACGTCTGGATTTCGGGTAACCTTTACATTTAAGTATTTTGCTCAACAACCCCTTGACCTATCTTCATGAAACTCGGACACAACTTCCTTCATGCATCACCTACCACAACCCACCCACAATCAATCTGTCCATACATGTCCTTGACCTATTTTTGCCGCTTGAAGTACTTAACAATTTTATGCTCTTCAACCTTGGTTAACCTTTACCTTTGAGTCATTTTCTCAACAACCCCTTGGCCTATGTTCACAAAACTTGAACACAAATTTCTTAACACATCACTCGCCACACCCTACCCAGAATTCACCCACCCATCAATGACCTTGACCTACTTTTTACCGCTTGAATTAATTTTATGCTCTTAAATCTTGGTTAACTTTTACATTTTAATCATTTTCTCAACAACTCCTTGGTCTGTCTTCACAAATCTTGAAGACAACTTCTTTCATGTGTCACTCACCACAACCCACCCACACTCCACATGCCCATCCATGTCCTTGACCTACTTTTTCAGCTTGAATTATCAAGTTTATGCTCTTAAATCTTGGTTTACATTCTTGCCGTTTTCTCAACAACCCTGTGGCCTATGTTCATGAAACTTGGACACTTCCTCTTGCATCACTCACCACAACCCACCCATAATCCATCCTCCCATCCATGTCATTGACCACTTGAATTACTTAGCTATTTTGTGCTCTGAAATCTATCTGGTTAACGTTTACATTCGAGTCAGTTTCTCAACAACCCCTTAGTCTGTTTTCACGAAAAACTTGGACACAGCTTTCTTGCATCACTCACCACAACCCACTCGTGAATGATCTGGCCATCCGTGTCCTTGACCCTTAAATCTTGGTTAACCTTTACATTTAAGTAATTTCCTCGACAATCCCTTGGTCTATGTTCACGAAACTTGGACACAACTTTCTTACATCAGTCACCACAACCCACCCATAAACTATCTGCTTGAATTAATTAGCAATTTTATGCTCTTAAATATTGTTTAACATTTATATTTGATTCATTGTCTCAACAACCCATTGGTCTATGCTTTAATTCTACCACTGTCTGTGTGCTATATATGCTGATCATTTCATTGATCAAATTTCAGACGATCCTTTGCATTGTTTTGTAGTGCTCTTGTTTACAAAATTAGCCATTTTACAATGAACAAGAATAGTCTGGAAAAAATGTGTCCAATTGGAAGTTACTTAGGGGTGAAATAATTAATGGTGCCATGATTGCATGATAATTGTGTCTGTTATACAATCTCCCTGAAAGAACCATAAAAGCTAAATAATAACCGCTCACTTCTAATGCCCCTGTTGGTCTGTGGCATGTGTCAAAATTGCTGCCACATAGCTATGAAGTGGATCATTCTACTTTACCATCTTTACCTTTGCTCTGCATCCAATTAACCTCTTACACCGGAATGACAAATATGTCGCCGGCAGCTACTTATTGTTTCTTATTTCTACTCCCGTTCAGCAGCAAAAAATATAACATCACTATTTGATTGTCTCCCTTGAACAAAACTAATTACATGAACCAGTGCTGGTACTTGGGATAAATATTTCAATATCAAGTCTTAATTGCCCCCAGGTGTGACATGTACTGGTTCTGATCATCCGCTCATCTGCACTGTCTTAACTTCTTTAAGCAGGTGTTAACCCTTAAAAGGCAGGAACCGATTGTCGTCTGCTGTTGTTTCATATTTTGTCTTCTTTCTCAATACAAACATGGTTTGAAAGCACTTAGAATCACATCCATTTGATTGGAAATTTAATTCAACATTGTAAGGGTTAAAGGTGTCTCATATGCTGTATCGGTTAGTCATTACACATTGTTTGGCTGTTATGCACTGCAAATGTGATATATCAACTAAATGCACCATTTTATTTGATCAAATTCTAAGTAGTCTTGTGTTATATTCTACTATATACTATCATAGACTGTGATAAACGTCATCAGCTTCATTTGATAGGTGCGATTATTGCTTCTAATCTGCATCAACGGTCCTTGTCAGACACTTATAACCACCCACAGCCATAAGTACCCTCTCCACCCCTGTGTATACTGATCTCGTGCGGTGTAAACACGATTCTCTCCCCTCATTGCATATCAGTTTGTCAAGCTGTCTGCTGGAGGAATGAGTATGCAAGTTATTGTAAGTAATTGACGCAGTATGTGAGATAGCTCGCAACCTGGCACCTGCCGCCAGCCTCCACGAAATCCCTGCTCCTCCTCCTGAGTCCGTACCCCATCCACTAAAACTATACTACTTATGGTATTATCAACATGGGCAAATTATGTGTCTTGAAACCAATGTAGACCCAGATCAGACTGCACGGATGTGCAGTCTGATCAGGGTCTACCCTGTTTGCAATACAAAGACGTGCAAGTTTCTTGTGTCACGGTACAATTATGTTTTCACTCCTGTGTTATTGCAGATGAACTACAGGCAACATATAACAACTACTTCCACTGGTTATTTAGCATTTTATGCCAGCGATACTGGCAGAGTTCTTTGAATTCCAAGACGTCTTACTAAAGTATGCCAACACAAATTTCCTGATAGCTATAGCAAACGCGGCTCCGCTCAAACGAATGACGCACTTGTCGTACATTTAGCCTGAGACCAGTATAGACGCTATTGATGACTCATTGTGATATTAATATGATTTTTAGACACCGACATCATTTTGTTGTCATCATACGTCTTTGTAAAACATTGTCAAGTATACGAAAAAGGCATTGCACAATCAAGGTCTACTGAATTAATCAATATCGCTGGGCCGCGACCGTGGGTAAGACACGATGTTCACTGACACTCAATTGGCTCTGCATTTATTATTCCTGACAGTATGGTCTTGTTAAAGTGAATAATAGGGTAGATAAGTAATGGCTGCGGCTGCACAAATACTTGTTGGGAATAGGGTGCTGGAAGGACACCTAAAACATGGCAATTCCGTACAATAGGTGGGCTGGATTAATTTTTATTTTTTTTTGCTCTTTGTCTCATTGTATACGTTGTGACCACTCATTTGAATCGTCTCGGCGAGACGGTTCAAATGAGTGGTAGCAACGTATACATGTACTCCTGTAACCTGATGACTGGAGAAATGGGGCTTATGGGATTTGCGACCAGTGTAGCTCCTGATCAAATATCACACGGATGTAGACGGATAATGATCTCTATTGCTTGTTAGAAGTATGACAGGTGTGGAATGGCGGAACTGATCAGACTGTGCGGATGCACAGGCTGATCTGGATCTACACTGGTCGCAAAACCCATAAGCCCCATTTCTCCAGTCACAGCCACAAATATGCTTTGTTAGTGAAATAAATGTGTCAATGGAAGAAGGGGGCTATCTCCCTCATAGAGTTAGATCTTCATTCTCCACCAACCCCCTCTATTGGAGACAAATAAAATCATTGGTGATTTTTATATAAATTGGTAGCCACCAGTTCTGGGCCTCGATGTAGATGTTTTGGACACAGTGAACTCTGGAGAATCAAATCTATGTCACTTGTAATCAGTGTACACTAGCCATAACATTAGCTATGAAATACAATTACAGAGCTCCAGATAAGGTGCAGTTTGGCGTATTTTACACACTTATTTTAGCAAAATATGCATTGGTTATCAAAAGTGGGAGTACAAAATACTCACAGCAATGTGAAAATACGCATTGATTTTTAAATTGAGTAGTGAAAATACTGTAATAATGTTGAAAATTTACTTAGTTGAGCTGCAAAATTTATTTGTTAATAAGGAAGAAAATAAATATTACAATGACATTTGTAAAATACAAATTGAATATGAAATATAATTTATCTGCAGCTCTGATAATAAGTAAACTATATCGCTTGTAAGCAATGCAAACCAAATCGGACTGTTTATATCGGACACACATTTTGGCAATGTTTTTGTTAAAAGTGTATAGTCTCTGTTCGGTAGGTAGAATTTAAGGGGGTAAAACAGGTGCAAAAGTCATAAGACTATTTTTCCCGTGGAAGCAATATTATTTTGGTGTTCTAGCCTATCTTGTTTACCAGACAGTGATTTATACAGTATATATACTCCTTTACCCAGTTAAACATCCATGTCATGATTTATTTGGGCTCACAGATGAGAAAAGGGACCTTGTGACATGTGTGACCAGTGTAGCTCCAGATCAGACTGCGCATTCGCGCAGTCTGATCTGGAGCTACACTGATCACCATTCACTAAATGTGTATCAGTTATGTTCATGAATACCTATTTCTGATCAGTCTGTTGACTGTGAAGCGTGCAATGAACTTTATGATCTACACTGGTCACAGATAGTATAAGGTCTATTTCCTCTACCAGAAGCCCCATGTGTAGATCCTCTGGTTATAGGGGTCATTGGAGTAGATTGACCGTGCCTCACACAGGATAACTAACAACAGGTGTACTCGTGTATCCCCATACAGACATAAGATGTTTTGCCTGATGTTGAAATTGAAAAAAAAAACAACAAAAAAACAATCCAAAAACAATTTTAAGATCTTGCATGAAGAATACTGGTTAATATAGCCGTATGATTACTGTCTGTTCCACGTTTTTTGGCTATTAAACATATTAAATTTAAAAAATATTTAAATATAAGTACTTTTTCACCAATAACAAAAAAGTTACCCTCCCAAAAAGAAATTCTTTGATGAAATTCCATCAAATATTGATTTTATAGCGAAAATAAATTGACTCTGAAACTTGGCTAGATAGCTTGGAAATTATGTAACTAAGAAAACAAAAGTTAGATTCTGAAAATCGGTCCACAAATAAAAAATTATTAAAAATAATCTATTTTTAGCCCCCATGTTAAATTCCCATTGGAAAATAGTTTTTTCGCAATAAAGTAAATATTTGACGGAATTTCATCAAATAAAAAACATTTGGGGAGGGTGACTTTTTTGTTATTGATGAAAAAGTACGTATATTTAAATATTTTTAAGATGTAATGTGTTTAATGGCCAAAAGATCGTCGGCAGCAAAACGTGGAACAGACAGTAGTGTAGACCACTCTCAGTGGACTGGGGCCAGTTTTACTAAACTTTGTACGATAAAAATGTTCGTACGAACATTTCTACGAATTTGCTTCTCACATTAATGTGTTTCTCTAATCCTACCATTTTATGGATTCAATTTTGCACTTCTTATATAGTCATACAAAGTTTAGTGAAACGGGCCCCATGTCTGCACCTTTCAGCTGGTGAAACACCAAATAACCTCTACAATGCTGAATTACATTTTTGCGTCTGCTGTTTATTTTTATATTTTCCATTTCTCTCATAAAAACATGGTTTGACTGCACTTTAGAATCATTTCCATTGAAAATGATTCTAAAGTGCTGTCAAACCATGTTTTTTACTAAGAAAGAAGACAAAATGTAACACAGCACCAGACAGGAGTTTTTGATTCCTGCATTCAAAGGGTTAATCCACTCAGCCCCACAGGCCTGTATAGTGGTATTGGCAAAAAGTGTAGATCCAGATGAGCCGGCTCTTGACGAGCCGTCTCATCAGGATCTGCACTTTTGCAAGTAATTTTCATATTTTTAAGAACAAAAACACACTCTTTTCATAAATGGACTAGTCTGAAAATTATTTTGTGACGATTAGATAATTAAGATATCAAATTCCATTCCAGTTACTTAGGGGTGAAAGGGTTAAAACCTCTGACAAGCACTACAGATCCTTATAAGGAGGCGACAGGAGAGAGATGGTGCTATTTTATACTACAGAGCCATACTGGTCACAAAGGCGATAAGCCCCATTTCTCCAGTGTCAGTCACAAATGATAAAATCTTACATTAAATATGGCTGATGTTACAATAATTGAAGGCGTATAATTTTACAACTTCCCAAACATGTCCTCCTGATGAATCACCATCCAATCAGTGAGTGGGTCATGATCAGATTGAGGCAAGCTGATTGGTAGCTAGCTGCACATTTTCCGCTTTATAGGCAATATGTTGCAATAATTCCAGCACAAAAATATTTACACAATTCCCTAAGATTTGATTAGCCCGTACCAAGTCTCTGTCCAAAATTTATATCCCAGTAAACTCCCATGCCGAACTACTTTCCGTAACTGTGAGGTGCAGTTAAAATAATTCTTAAGAAAACGGAAAATAAACACATTTTCTTGATGAATTTATTTCAAATGCTGGAATTATAAGGAATGAATGGCCTTTTTGTGGAATTTATCGGGGATATAAACTTGGAAAAGTCGTAGGAATACTGGACGAGGCCTTCCGGCCTTCGTCCAGTATTCCCGCGACTTTTCCAAGTTTATAACCCGATAAATTCCACAAAAAGGCCATTCATTCCTATAATATATCGCTAAACGATAATCAATGATATAAATTTGCGGAATAGCGTTTCCATATCATGCACTAAATTATAGCAATAATCTGCAGGGAGTTTACATTCATCTCTATATTGTTATTGAGAGACAATTCTACGATATGAGACAAACCTTTTTTTATCATAAACGCAACTAATGAGGTGCAGCGCTCCAATTAAGGTGCGTAATTTGTTCAATTTGTGGTGAAATTTTCTTATTTCTTCACCAAAAATGGCAAGTTGGGAGTCCTTTAGAATCATCTCATTGAGACGATTCTAAAGCACTCCCAACATGCCATTTTTGATAGAGAAATAAGAAATTTGTTCTCCAAATTACGCACCTTAACTGGAGCTCTGGAGGTGTGTATTAGCAAAATGCTTAGATCACTCTCCACGAAGTAGAAAGTAAACAAAGAATGCTTCAAACCCAAATTTGGAAATACTACTCGGTTCATAACGCTTATGGAATGCAATGTAATGTAATGTAATTGGAGTTATGTACTCAGAACTAGCTGATTGGTTGACCCCTCAGATCCAGCTGAATGCAGTGGAATACGTCAACCTACTTATATAATGTGCCTGTGACTGGAGAAATGCAATTAGTGTAGATCAGCTTGTGCATCCGCCCATTATAATCAGGATCTGCACTGTTCACCATTTCATCAATTATGCTTCTAACAAGCAATATAGACACATTATCAGACTACATGTGTATGCTATTTGTTCACAAGCTACAATGTCATAAAAGCCTTAAGCCCCATTTCTGCAGTCACAGCCACATAATATGATTCCATATTCACTATTACATAAATACATGGGTAAATAGAAGACTTAACTTTATATGCTCCATTCTTCCACTTAACCCTACTATTATATGTGGCTGTTACTGGCGAAATGGGGCTTACGAGATGTGTGACCAGTGTAGCTCCTGATCAAATAGCACACTCCTGTAGCCTGATAATGATCTATATTGCTTATGAGAAGCATGCCGGGTGTTTCATTGATGGAATTGCGAACAGTGCAGATCCTGATCAGCCTGATCTGGATCTACACTGGTATCAAAACCCATAAGCCCCATATCTCCAGTCACATATGAGGACTGATGGATTCAGTACTTTCTATACTTTGATTGTTCATGCTGACCAGATCCCATTTGTACTGGCTTATCTGGTAGTAGTTAGAATTCCAGACATGTTGTTTACAAGATAGGGTTATTGGTAGGTTACCTTGGCTTTATCTCATATTTACAAACACTTGTTACAATTACACCTTGTTGACGACCTCTCTAGACATGACACTGTTTTGTACCACATTTCTGCTTCTTAATTACCCTATAAGATCTTTATGTTCAACAAGGCGAATTGGAGGAGATATTAGAATATAGCCGTATTTCATGACAACATGGGCTTATTGTGTTTTGGAAGAGTGTAGTTCCTGATCAGCTAGCACATTCATACAGGGATGTATTAAAAATAAATTATAAAAGCGTTATAAAAGCGTAATGAAAGTTTTGCAATAATTATTGAACTGTGTAGGCCCTGATCCACTGGCATGAGTTTGCAGTGCGACCTGGGATAACACCGACCACAAAGTAATTTGCTTGCGTTGGTGGCACATTTCTGAGCCAATCACTCGGCAGCATTGTGCTTCACTTAGTTCACATATTGCAACGTTTAACACCAATATGTTATATAGTAAATAATTAACTGTTCAACAGGAAATGAAAAATCAATACTCGGATGGTATATTGCATTGTACACTTGACTGAACTATAAGTCAGTTATTGTTCACATATTGGATTTTTCAGGAACTAAATGTTGCGTTCGCTAACGCTCCCTCGCATTTAATTCCTTAAAAATCCAATATGTGAGCAATAACTTATCAGATGACAAGAAACAGTACTATATAGCACAGGTGCAATGTTTGATCAGTGCCTACACTGGTGACTGTTATTGGTGAAGTATCAATACTGGTGATGGTGAATGCATTTGGATGTGATGGGAAGTAAAACAGGATGATCAGGCTATACACGATTTGCTCCTGTCATAAGGTCCTTTTTTCAATCATATTTCATATATGTCTGAAGAAATTGGGCTGATGGCCTTTGCGGCGAGTCTAGACCCTGATCAGACTGCACATTTTGGCCCGACAAGATGAAATTGCATCTGGCAAAAATCAGCCTGTGCATCCGCACAGTCTGATCAGGATCAACACTGTTCGTCATTCCATCAATGAAACACATTTCATGCTTCTATCAAGCAATATAGATCGTTATCAGACTACAGGAATGTGCAATTTGATCAGGAACTACATTGGTCACAAATCCCATAAGCCCCATTTCTCCAGTCACAGTCACATATTAGGATGAATACTGTACCTCATTCCTCCAGTCACATAGGAACATATACGTGCAGACTGGCCACTCTTATAATAGTCTTGTTTCTCATAGCCTGCGTGGACCCAACATGGCATGATGAAGTTGCCAGTTTATTGGGGAAATGGTTGTACAAATTGATAACAATATAACTACTGGGCAGTGCAATAATAAATATGATAACGCAGCCGATTATCTGGGTTGTCTCCCTTGCACTGATGAGATCTTGCTGGCTGTTCTGTGGGCGGTAGGTCTGTCAGTCAATACATCTGTGTTCAACAAGTGAAGTATTCAGAAGCTGAAAATGAGCCACACTGACAAAACCAGGGTTATTGCCTTTGGGACCAGTGTTGGCTGAGACCTGAACATGAGCATGGTGTGATTAGGGTCTTTGCTGTTAGCTGTTCGTTCAGCAATACACACAGTGAACTCTCTTATATGTGGCTGTGACTGGAGAAATGGGGCTTATGGGTTTTGCATCCACACAGTCTGATCAGGATCTGCATTGATCACGATTCCATAAATGAAACACCCATCATGCTTCTATAAAACAATTTAGATGTTATCTGGCTACAGAAGTGTGCTCTTTGATCAGGAGCTACACTGGTCACAAATCCCACAAGCCCCATTTCTCCAGTCACAAACACATATGTGGCTGTGACTGGAGAAATGGGGTTTATGGGATGTATGACCAGTGTAGCTCCTGATCTTCTAGTGTTTCACTGACTGAATGGCGATCAGTGCAGATACAGATCAGACTGCGAATGCACAGGCTGATCTGGATCTACACTGATCGCAAATGCTATTCTCCTCATTTCTTCAGTCACAGCTACATATTTACCAGCAAAACAGTATGCTGATCTGGATCTACACTGGTCACAAATGCTATCCACCACATTTCTTCAGTCACAGCCATATATTACCAGCAAAACAGCGGGCTGATCTGGATCTACACTGGTCGCAAATGATATTCGCCACATTTCTGCAGTCACAGCCACATATTACCAGCTATACAGCAGGTTGATCTGGATCTACACTGGTCGCACATCATATTCGCCCCATTTCTTCAGTCACAGCCACATATTACATGTACCAGCTATGCAGCAGGCTGATCTGGATCTATGCTGCTGACACATCACATATGTCCAAATACGCAATGGACTTCTTGTGTCTACAATATTATCCTGCTACAGAAATGCACAGGTTAATACAGTCCAGTTTTGTCAGAAAATGGACCAAATGAGCACCCAGACCTTCTGACATATACTACCAGTGTAGCCCCAGATCAGTATGTCCTTCTGCACAGTCTGGCCAGGCTAAAGTAGCCTTATTACTGATATTAAGGTTTCAGGGTGATATCCAATTATAATTGATATTCATACAGATTTAGTAGGTTCTACAATAGCTGCACATTTTCCACATTATAGGCAACAGGTTGTACTATATCGCTACACCAGTCAACGTAAAAAATGTGCGTAATAGCATTTACATTTCACGCACTAAAACATAGAAAAACTTGCGGTTGACGTTCATGCTTCGCTATATTGTTATTGAGAGACACGTCTACAGTATGACACAAAAATATTACCATATTAAAACGTACCTAATAAAGTTTGTATTAGAATTCTTAGGTCACATTCCACTAAGTAGAAAGTAAACAAAGAACGCTTCAAACACACATTTGGAAAGACTACTCCGTCATAACGCTTGTGATGCAGTGTAATTAGAGTTATGTACTCAGAACTAGTTCTACAATTGAAAGGGTGAGTGGAGCAATGGGGCTAATTCAATGAAGGAGTTTGTCCCTTTCTTTCACTGGTATCCAGTTATTGCATATTCATGTAATATAGGGTCTTCAGTGGAAGAAATGAGTTAGCCCCCTTATTCCACTGAACCCGTCAATTGTTGCAAACAGTGTTAGTTCCCTCCCTTTCATCAGTCGGTGCCTAAATGTCAATTTACCATTCAAAGCTGCATACTTATATTATTCTGTATTGTAGATTTGGCTTACAACTCGTGCATAGCATCAACTAATTGATGTGCAATCTTTCACAAAGCATTAACTATGGTGTAGCTGCTAATATGTGGCTGTGACTGGAGAAATAGGGCTTATTGGTTTTGCGACCAGTGTAGATCCAGATCAGACTGTACGTCCGCACAGTCTGATCTCAGGATCTGCACTGGTCGCCATTCCATCAATGAAGCACCCATTATGATTATAACAAGCAATATAGATTGTTATCACTGTACATTAGTGTGCTATTTGATCAGGAGCTACACCTGGTCACAAATCCCATAAGCCCCATTTCTCCAGTCACAGCTGCAGCTATAGAATTCTACCCATGGAGGTGATTACAGCTTCCAGTATCTGCAGTTTGTGCTGGGGGTGAGGCAGGGGTTATAGATGTATCATTATCTGTCCATCTTAATTAGAAGCTCGTGGGAAAATCTTCATGTTGGCATCAATCATGTTTACCTACATTGGCCTCATGGACATTGTATTGCTGGAGGAGGTGCTAGGGGTATGAACAAATAAATCCCTTGTTCTTTTGATAGTCTCATTTTTGTCTCACCCGCGAAGCAGAAAGCGAGACATAGGTTTTGCTTTTCCGTAGTCGGCGGTGGGTGTCAGCGGCGTCATCATTCAATGTTAAGTTTTCGTATTACGGTCAACACCTTGTCAGCTACAGTCATCAAACTTTATACATACATTCAGGGGGGGGGGGGGTCTTCAGGGTCAAGGTCAAACTCTATTTGTTAATACATTCAATGTTAAGTTTTCGTGTTACGTTTCGTGTTACGGTCATTACTTCAACAACTTGTCAGCTACAGTCATCAAACTTTATACATACGTTTACTATGATATGTACATGAATATAGGACGGGCACCAGGGTCTTCAGGGTCAAGGTCAAACTCTATTTGTTAATACATTCAATGTTAAGATGAATATAGGACTATTAATTTGTTTTTCTCGGGGCCCCAGGGTCCCCAGGGTTAAGATCAAATTCTATTTTTTTAATACTTTCAATGTTAAGTTTTCGTGTTACGATCGTTACTTCCAACACCTTATCAGCTAGTCATCAAACTTTATACATCCCTTTACTATGATATGTAGATGAATATACGATTATTAAAAAAAAAATTCTCCATCCCCAGGGTGAAGGTCAAGGCGGAACAAGGCGAGACGAGACATTTGATTCCGCGGAATTCTTGTTACCAGAACATTCGCTCTGGTTATAGGACAATCTCCATCCCAATCAAGACAAAATGACTTCACCACATGGTGTATTCTTACATATCCAAATTCTCCCAATTTTGTTTTGCAAAACATAATCACTGAAGCTGCTATATTTACTATTCATCGTAACAAATGAGCATTTAAATTTAATAATTAATGATCATTGGAATGAAGAATGCGAAATTCGCTGAACGTAGACAATGACATTTTAGGATTATTTTCACCCGTTACAGATCTCCGGAACAACGACAAATCGGTCCCCAATTAGACAGAGCGATTGTCGTTGGATTGTTCAATCTGTTACGTGGTATTTCTACTACGGAATCTTTACTACGATTTCCTAATATGGATAACACTTTGAAAGCAGTTTTGCAGCTGGCTATAAGTTGTAACAGTTTTGCAACGGGCTGTAGTCTAATTTAGACAGTTTCCAGCGGTTACTACATTAGATCAAAGTACCGAAAGTACTGAGACGAGGTTATCTCCAAATGGGTTGAATGTAAACAATATATGAATATAATTCACAAGAATCTTCAAGGAACTAGGCAATATATAGCTTAGTTAAATGTTACCAAATAATGGTATTATAGTGGCTTTAAGAAAGAAATTAACACACAAAACGGTTACAATGGCTAAATCATTTAAGTAGAAATGTCGGTCAAGGTCACATGCTATATGTCCGTTCCTTTTTTCAGGCTCTGGTGGCAGTACTTTCAGTACTTTGATCTTGTACATTACTGTTATTTTAAGAAAGAAGGAAACTAATATTCTTATCTGCTGTTTTTCATTGTTCCTTTATGTCTTAACTAAAACATGTTGAGACAGCACATGACAGTCGTCTCTAATTGGGAACAGTCTATGCGCTGACAAAACATGAATTTGTTGAGAAATATTGTAAACAGCAGACCACAAAAATGTATATCAGCACCGTAAGTGTTATCCCTTTCAACACTACATACCTCTGTGTTTGCATACAGTGCAGAACCAGCTGAACTGGCTCATAATGAGCCGTCTCGTCAGGATCTGCACTTTTTGCAAGTAATTTTCATAAGGTTGCCAACATTTCTATTCTCAAGAAATTAACATTTTTCAGGATTAAACATTCCCAATAACAAAATGAGCAAATTATTCCAGATCTACAGACACCATTTACTGTTTTAGATCGTGGCCTGTGTACAGTTGATGTCCTGATGTAGTTGCCCGAGGACGGACAGACGCTGTGTGCCTGTCCAACGGATCATGTCGCAACCATGTCCGACATGGAAAGGCATATACAACAAACTACCGACAGACTCCTATGTATAAAACAGGTAAAGTCAAATACATGGTTCCTGCGTTTTGAAGGTTTTCGATCCAATTCCCACCCTTAAACCCATTAAAGACGGGATACAAGTATAGTAGTATGAAACTTTTTAGGGGGGAAAATCCTATTTTCTTTATTTCATCTCAAAAGTATATGTTGTTACCACTCATTTGAACCGTCTTGGTGAGACGGTTCAAACGAGTGGTAACAATATATACCTTTATGGATAAATAAACAAAATAATGAGATTTTTTCAACAAAAATTATCGTATCCTGATACTGAAATGGGTTAATCATAAGCTAACTAGCTAACTAAACACATGGTTCAATTGAAATCTTGCCAAGAAAAAAAATCTTTATAATTTTGATGATACATTTACCTGTTGGTATGACTGGAGAAATGTGGCTTATAAGGGTTTCAAGCAGTGAAGACCCAGACCAGCCTGTGCCTCCACACCGTCTGATCAGGGTCTGCACTGTTCGCCATTCAGTCAGTGAAATGCCTGTAGTGTTTCTCATGTTGCTGAAGGGCTAGCACACCAGGAAGCAGATCAGACACGCAGAGCTCCAGATAAGTTTTGTATCTAAAGAGTATAATACCCCCATATTTCAAATTCAATGCGTATTTCACAATTACAAATGTGTTATTGATTTTCTTCCTTATTAAATAGGGAACAAATGATAAAAAAATAAAACAAATTGAAAAATTCACTTATTTGAGCTGCAAAAAGCAAGCACTGTTCACTTTTTGCAGCTCAACTAAGTACATTTTCAACTTTATTACAGTATTTTCACTACTCATTTTGAAAATCAATGCGTATTTTCACATTGCTGTGAATAGTTTGTACTCCCACTTTTGATAATCAATGCATATTCTGCTAAAATAAGTGTGTAAAATACGCAATATCTGGAGGTCTGGACACGAATGCTATAGACCCCATTTCCCCAGTGACACCCACAATAAGTTAAAATGCCATGATCCATATGGCACCATGTTATCCTGCTGTACTACATCCCACCACTCTTTGGATGAGACTTGAGATGAAGGGCATATCACCATATGGCCATATATGGATGAAAAATCAATTCATGTGCACTTTTTATTTATGACCCGTTTTGGTACATTCTGATGTCAATTATATTGAACCTTGGTTGAGGTGAGTATTGCGGATTGTCTGATGAAGCACGTCACATGGCACATTTAAAAAAAAAAAAAGTATCCACATATGGTGCAGATCCTGATGAGATGGCTCGTTACGAGCCTGCTCATCAGGATCTATACCATTTGCAAATATTAGGAAAGAGGTCTAGAGTGTAGAAATGGTTTACTATTTCCGCCATTGATGCTAGCTGCAGTTTTCAAGTGAGACCCCAGACGGGACATGTTGTCACCCTACTTACTGATCTTGTTGTTGAAGCTCTCTGGGCCTAATTTCTAACCCTTAGACTGATGCAGACGGAAATTGTTGTCTGTTGTTGCTTATTTTGTCTTCTTTCTCAATAAAAACATGGTTTGACAGCACTTTAGAATCATTTCCATTGGAAATGATTCTAAAGGGCTGTCAAATGCATGTTTTTGATGATAAAAATAGAAAACAGAAAATAAACAGCAGACAACAAAATTTAATTTAGCATTTTAAGGGTTAATATGTTAATTGTCTGGATGACACAATAGTACACATATCACACAGACTGTATTATGTGGTTTGCGTGAAACATTGATAGATCTTGGACTGAATTTATATGCCTTTGTTAACCTGAAAATTGGGTCTTTTCTTTGATCTTTGAAATTATAGGACCACATATTTTTCAGGATACACAAAATCATTAAATTAGCCATTTGTTTTGCTTGCTACCCAACAATTCAAAATATTCAAACCATAATGTGTCAGACATACAATTACAACCAATCACAATGTTACACACTTACCATATCAACCAATCACAAAATTACTTAACTTGCTATATCACCCAATCCCAATGTTACAGACTTATGATATCAACCAATCACAATGTTACAGGCATACCATATCAACCAATCACAATGTTACAGACATACCTTACAACCGATTGCAATGTTACAGACATACCTTACAACTGATTGCAATGTTACAGACATACCATATCAACCAATCACAATGACACAGACATACCATATCAACCAATCACAATGTTACAGACATACCTTACAACCGATTGCAATGTTACAGACATACCTTACAACTGATTGCAATGTTACAGACATACCTTACAACTGATTGCAATGTTACAGACATACCATATCAACCAATCACAATGATACAGACATACCATATCAACCAATCACAATCATACAGACATACCATATCAACCAATCACAATGTTACAGGCATACCTTACAACTGATTGCAATGTTACAGACATACCATATCAACCAATCACAATGATACAGACATACCATATCAACCAATCACAATGTTACAGGCATACCATATCAACCAATCACAATGTTACAGACATACCATATCAACCGATTGCAATGTTACAGACATACCAACCAATATATCAACCAATCACATTGTTACAGACACAACATATCAACCAATCACAATGTTACAGACATACCATATCAACCAATCACAATGTTACAGACACACCATATCAACCAATCACATTGTTACAGACATACCATATCAACCACATTTCTTTTCTCAGATTGATCATATCAGCCAATCATATTGATTGATTGACTTTCAATATTCTTATTGTTTGACAGTAAACCTAAAATAGACTGCCGTACATCAAGTTCTACTGTAGGGAAATATACTTTTCATCCATTCTTTAGATAAGCTATTTATCTACACAATATCCATTCATATTCTATTTTTCAGAGTGGGTGGCAGGTGGGAGCATGCGATGGGTAATTTAACGATCGGGGTTCATCCTTACCTGAATCCCGACTGGAGACCTGGTTTGGCCCTCACATACGTCTTTGGCATTTTGTATATGACAGTTGAATCTGGTTATACCCCTTATAAGAGTAATCCTACCGGTATTACTTTTAAATAGGGGAAGGGGCCAAGTGACCTTGGTGCGGTATGGATCTGGCACCAGGTCAGGTTATTCTAATTTCAGGGCTGAATATGTTGTATCTCGATGTAAATATTCCGTTCTGATTTTGGGATTTTCCCCCCAATGCAGCAGGTTAAAACGGGATCGAACCTGTTTGCCTGGCCTTACATGACCTTAGCTGTTGATAGGCCATTAAACACCAATAAACAAACAAACAAACTATTTTTCAGAGGTAGTTATTGGGATTAAATTGCATTCTATAGACATTATATATTGCCATTATTGTTATCAGAAGCGATAATTGGCCATGAAAACGTTACACAATTGTTTAATTTCCATCCATATCATTGAAAATAACAAAAGTACAAAATAAGATATTCAAAATATTTGCGTGCCTAAATGCACATTGTGAATGTAATACGCTGTGATCGGGCAAAGTTTTATATTCACGGTAATCAGGGGGCCGTTTCACTAAACTTTGTACGACTAAAGTGTTCGTAAGTGCAAAATTATGATAGTCTGTAAATTACACATTAACAATGTTTTCTTGTAAACAATTATTGGATTTACATTTATTGAGCATAGGCTGCATATGCAGCCTATGCTCAATACATGTAAATCCATCAATTGAAATTTCCAGACGATCCTAAATATTTTAGTCGTACAAAGTTTAGTGAAACGGGCCCCAGGTCGATAAGACCTTAGTCGTACAAAGTTTAGTGAAACGGGCCCCAGGTCGATAAGACTGGTGCAGGAAATGTGCACTGTAAACCAATTTCTTTCTCCGCAGCCAATCACAGATCCCTAACTCAATAAGGTGTCTGATCTCTCGCAGTCTAGCATACACAGCTAATGACGCTGACAAGGAAACGATGCCAGAAAATTGGCATGTTTTATAATATTTCTGCAGGAAGTAAATCGAGTTTGCACACTTTTGTCTGATACCCATCAACTAGGTGACTGCTAACATTGTACTTTAGAGCAGATCTTTGAATGAGCCACACCTCTCAAGGTACATACAATCTTATGCTGTAAATTTGGCCATCTGAGAAACAGGAGAAATAAATGTAGCTTATGATCGTCGTCCTCAGTCACTGTTGGATGATGATCTAATCGTGTTGCTGACTGCATTGAAACTAGCATAGTGACCGATTGGCGAACAGCATAGTCCCAGATCAGACTGCGCGGACGCGCGGACGCGCAGTCTGATCTGGGACAATGCTAGTCGCAAATCGCATGAGGTCCAATTCATTACCCATCAGCATGGGCGGATTCAGGGGGTGGGGCACGGGGCCCCCACCTAAAATTTGCCGAGTAAAGATTTTTACTAGTTACAAGGCACGTTTCTACGTTCGCGTTGTGAATTTATTGTTTATTGGAGGGTGCAGCCAAAAAATAAATGCGGGGCTTTGCTCCAAAATGTGCCAGAACGCAGGAAATGCGATATAGATTTAAAAAAATTCCCAAGGTGGATGCCCCCAGACCCTGCAAAATAGTTACGCCCCCCCTAATCTGAAATCCTGGATCCGCGCCTGCATCAGCCCAAATAAAGCTGCTTGATCATGACAGTGTGTGTTGATCGGTTTGGATTTGAAAATTTGAGTACATGCTCAGAATGTTTCACAATCACCAGCCTCTATGAAAATGACCAATAAAATGTGTGAAAAACGAAGGAATGCAATATACAAGTGTACTATTGTGTATGATATGGCACCGTCTATGCTGCAGGACAGATGCAATAGTTATATGAAGTAAGCCCTGTTTGCTGATAGCCCGTCATCAGGATTAACGGCCGTTTCACGTTTTGTGAAAAAATACGGTATACAAATGTACTATTGTGTTTGATATGGCACTATCTATCCTGCAGGACAGGGGGCCGTTTCAGTAAACTTTGTACAACTTAAATGTTCGTAAGTGCAAAAGTATGATAGTCTGTAAATTTCACATTAACACTATTTTCTTGTAAACAATTATTGGATTTACATTTATTGAGCATATGCAGCCTATGCTCAATAAACGTAAATCCATCAATTGAAATTTCCAGACGATCATAAGTTTGCACTTACAAACATTTTAGTCGTACAAAGTTTAATGAAACAGGCCCCAGTTGTATAGTAACAGTTGGATGAAGTTATCCCTGTTTGCTGGTAGCCTGTCATCTGGACTAGTTTATGGTTGCAGCATTAATAGATGTTGCTATAATGTAGCAAATTCGGAATTACTGCTCTCGCATTGTGCATGAAAATATCTGCACCTACACTTGAGAACTGGCCAAAACAATCATGTAAGTCGGGGTGTCTATAGCTGTATCGGAATAAAACGATAACACGTCTAATTAATTTATCTTCCGATTTTAATCTTTTCTCCAGAACTACAGCAGTAACAGTTACATGTTTCATTTTCCTCAATAAATTTACATGGAAAATCGTTTACACTGTTACGCCTGGTTTTGAAGGATGATCCGAGTATGTAGGTGCAAACATCAAGGTGTATGTATGTATATACAGTGAAACCATTGTAAACCGGACACCTTACAAGGTTTAGAGAATGTTGACCCTTACACCGCTATCTTAATTTTTTTGTCGTCTGCTGTTTCTTTTCTATTTTCCATTTTTATCATCAAAAACATGCTTTGACGGTACTTTAGAATAATTTACAACATGCTTTGACAGTGCTGTCAAAACACGTTTTTATTGAGAAATAAGGTAAGATATAAAAGCAACAGCAGACGACAATTGTTGTGTGTAGCAGTCTAAGGGTTAAGTAAAATTCAGACATGTCGGTTCATCACATGTCGGTGTTTAGTAGCTATAGTACCCCAGGTGCAATACGACCATGGTCAACCACTACCAAGCACAGTTGACCATGGTTGAACCATGGTCAACCATCCTTTTTCATCACAATCGACCATGGTATTGAAAAAACCATGGTTGACCATGGTTAGTAACCATGGTTAACCATGATTAACCATGCTTTAAATGATGCACACCCGCGAATAAAAAATGACCATAGCCATGGTCACACAATGGTTTTGGTGATATTCAACCACGGTCCAGTTTTGACCATGTTTGACCATGGTTCCTAACCATGCTCACCATGGTTATTAACCATGGTCGGCCAGATCAGCCATGCTTTTACTGATTTACAACCATGGTCAACCAATGACCATGGCCAGTGACCATGGTTAACATTTTTTTTGGTGATATGCAGTACTTAGTGATTTACCAGTTTTCACCATGGTTCACCTTGCTTACTGTACATTGACCAAAGTCATCAATGATTTTGGTGATGTACAACTATGGCCCATTTTTAACCCGGATTGCTGACTTATCAACTGCCTTCTAACCAATATACAATGATTATAAGTTAAATTAATACCGGGTATGGAAGGCCATCGAGCCAATTCCCACCCTTAAATATAAGCACAACAATTATAAGATAACGATTACCGGTATGTCAAGTGACAATGGTCAACCAACAACAATGCACATTTTTTACTTTTTACATTTTTACATGATCCAGATTTAAAGGGGTGTGTGTATAGGCGTTTAATGGGGGAAAAATAAAACAGACACTAAATTGTGCAATTCAGTCACTATTTACATTCTGCGTGCAATATGCCACGATTTACCAGTTAAAACGAAGGTAAAAGTAAAAAAGAAAAAAAAATAGGACAATGGTGGGATTCGAACCCACGACCCTTGGGGATTTGGTGGCTGGTGTAAGTAAGTAAAATTACGTACTTCTTTTTATGCAACCACAGTAATGCATTACAGTTTGCTCAACTAGTGTATATTGTTGCATTCACTGCTGCGGATGTCATTATGTAACATGAGAAGTTTCATGTAGTTTCATTTTTATTCGCCAAAGTTAATTCTCTTTGTCCGAATTTTTGCCGTTTTCCCTGTTGACCGTCGCACAGGTTAGAAAATGCCACCTTTTCATATTATTTTAGTTATATCCATCAATTTATAGGGAGGCATTCATGGACGATATTGTATCTATATTATGATCACAATAGTCATGCGTTTCTTGGATTCTAAGAGTATGACCAAAGACCTATATATCCCTTTAACAAAAATCTATTGTTCAGTGCTGGCCATTAATGCATGCATTTGTTGAAAACTAAAACCAATTGTTCTACATGTATATCCAATATCACAAGACAACATTATGACAGACAGACAGACAGACAGACAGACAGACAGAGACACACACACACACACAGACACACAGACACAGACACACACACAGACACACACACACACAACACATAGCTATGATTATGCACACATCTATGTGTCTGAACAATGCTCTCACAGTCTTTGGCTGCAGAGATCGAGGCGAAAAATAAGCGCATGAATTACAGACATACAACAACAACAACTAGAAGTTAAGATGTCACATGGTTTAAATTATTTAGGATTTAAACATGAATTACTTCAATATGTAAGTCAACAATCAAACCACAGTACAATATTTCACAAGCAATGAACTAGACTGGTAGAAAGGATTAAGACTAGTCTATGTATCATTTAAATCTATAAGAAAATTTTGAGTTCCAAATTATAAAACTAACCAATAACCGACTGGATCCAGTAACCAACAAAATTAAGGGGTCTGATCATTATAATTTAATGGGATTGTCATGGCTGCCCATTAAATTTTTGCATATTTATGGCCATTAAAGTGTACATGATTAAGAGGTTTTTAATGGCATTTTAATGGCAATTTAATAAAATCATTTACCATGCATCCAGTAGTGATGCATGCTAGATGATCAGGAGCTACACTGGTCAAAACCGCATTTGGACCATTTTTCTTGTGGTGTGTCACATATTTGAAAATATCACACAGCTGGCCACAAAAAACACAGATGGGTAGAGTAGAAAAATGCCACAGCTCACCAGTTTTTATCCAACATTTCTTAAGTTACACAGTTATATTGGGGTTGAAGATCCTATAAATACATGTATGTTAAATATTGTCAAAACGTTAACTTTAGTTTATTATATGCAAAAGTTATGCAGATCCATTAATAAACAAAACAGTTACAGCCAATATTTACGCTGACAATTAACTCTACCCAGGTATGCTTTTTTGTCTTACTTTAAAATGCCATGTCCTAAAATGTTGGGCATCCTACATACAAATGTATTATCATTGTCAATAACAATTTGGAATACCTTTTCAGATATCATTGATATTTCCACTACTACTGTCGTATCACTAGATTTCACCTGAATGACCTGCAAACACCGTTCATTCACAAAACAGTCCTCTGCGAGCACAATTTGTTTCCCAACAGCAAACACCATTTTTGTTGACATTATTATAATTTTTGGTAGTGGTGAACACTGTAATATCGGATCTGGTTCCATAATCACGAATGTCCGACATTGTGTATACATACACATGCATACCATGATTTTTGTCGTCCCTCATGACCATGTTTTATACCAATGATACATGACCATGGTGAGAAATGGTTACAGACCATGGTTAACCATCGATGACTGACCATGGTCAACCATGTATTATTGACCATGGTCAACCACAGCTAACCATGGTTATCCATAATGGAATGACAGACCATGGTTGTGGCTGATCATGGTCAACCATGGTCAAGCGTCTATTGTTTTCCTAGGATCTCCTGTGACCAATTAAAGAAAATGTCAAATTTTAACCATGGTTGCTCTTGACCTTGGTCAACCACAGTCGATGACCATGGTCAACCATGGCTAATTAACCACGGTCAACCATGGTTATGATCAACCGTGTATATCCAGCCATGGTCGACCATGGTTTCTCTAGGATCTATGACCAATTCACGAAAATGTCAAATTTTGACCATGGTTGCTCTTGACCTTGGTCAACCACAGTCGATGACCATGGTTAACCATCGTTGACTGACCATGGTCAACCACAGTCGATGACCATGGTTAACCATCATTGACTGACCATGGTCAACCATGGAAATGACAGACCATGGTTGTAAGTGACCATGGTCAGTCAACCATGGTTGGCGATGGTTCACCATGGATTTTTCTAGGATATCCCCTATGACCAATTCACAAAAATGTCAAATTTTGACCATGGTCATCCATGGTTGACCATGGTTGACCACGGTCCTATGGCCATTGGTTAACCATGGTCAACTATGGTACAATTCGCCTGGGACACAAGCAATGATCAAGCTCAACATTTAAGTAATAACGAGGACAACTCTTTCACTGAGTTAACTCCCTTCTTCCAATGACCCCCGTCCAATGTCATCAAGTACTGTTGATCAATATATTGCCCATGTGTATATGCCTATGTGATAAATAAAGGGGGATGTAGTATGTATTAATGCTGTGAGGGCGATGGGCAGTCACTAAAGTTCTACTTGTCTGATCTTAGACCGCGACACACTATTATTATCGTCTGCTGTTGCTTTTATATCTCTTGCCTTATTTCTCAAGTAAAACATGTTTTGACAGCACTTCAGAACCCCATTTCCAATGGAAATGATTCTGAAGTGCTGTCCAAGCATGTTTTAAATTATTCTAAAGTGCTGTCAAAGCATGTTTTTGATGATAAAATGGAAAATAAACAACAGACAACAAAAAAATTAAGATAGCGGTGTAAGGGTTAATGCTGTGAGGGCGACGGGCAGTCGCTAAAGTTCTACTTGTCTGATCTTAACCAAATATACAATACAAAATATTTATTAGCTTTAAACACAAAGTGTTTCACTATATACAATAGCATAGTCGAAGAGTGAATGAGATTTGTACTTAATACAATGTATCAGAGTATATATACAATGTATCAGAGGTTGGAGTATATAGAGGATCTCAAACGAGTTCCCATTTGAAACGAGATACATACAGTTTATGCACCGAGCCTTTGACAGATGAGTTTCATAAATCTCTTATCAAATGAAAACGAGTTTGAGATTCTGTTTATCACATGACTTCACCCTCCAAAGAGCAGCCAACGTGGAGATATCTGATACGTTTCAGCGAGCAGACGCCATTGACTATTTTCGCCTCTAGTTAAAAATCTCCACAGAGAATAATAGGTTTCTGTTCTTCGTAAACACTTCGTATTACAAAATGGGAGCACATTCGAGTCGCTGACGCTTCTAATGACGTTTCAAACATGATGACGTCAACGTCGATACATCATTGCTTTGTCGCGCCATGACGGATGTCATTTGGAATGTCTCCACATTATTCATTTGACATATCGTTGCCGCAAATACGACTACATAATTAGGGTGATGCGGCCAGCCAATCAAATTCGCTCCAGGTGTTATTACATGTGTGTCATAATCACATTTATGAAATGGGTTACAGCATGGAATAACAAAGTTTTCATGGGATAAACGTGTTTATCAGAGCAATAGGAAATGCCCTATTGATGTTCCGCTATCTCACCTTGGCGGTCATTTTTAATTTTCTCCTGTTGCATCCTTGTCCTCGTGTCCTACTTGACAGATCTTAACCAGATATACTATATCTGTTTAACCCTTAGACCGCTACTCACAACAATTGTCGTCTGCTGTTGCTGTTATATCTTGCCTTATTTCTCAATAAAAACATGTTTTGACAGCACTTCAGAATCATTTCCAATGGAAATGATTCTGAAGTGCTGTCAAATCATGTTGTAAATTATTCTAAAGTGCTGTAAAAGCATGTTTTTGATAGCCTGCTTTTGATGATAAAAATGGAAAATAGAAAATAAACAGCAGACGACAAAAAAATTAAGATAGCGGTCTAAGGGAGGAAGAACTCTATCGATTTTCAATTTGTTACGTACCGTTATCTGCCCTTGGTTACTGATATGACACCAAAAAAAAATGCCTATTTAAAAAAATCCCATTACCCCACCCACTTGGTCTCGTACAGTACCATCTTCTATATAGAAGATGGTACTGTACGAGACCAAGTGGGTGGGGTAAGGGGATTTTTTAATAGGCATTTCTTTGGTGTCATAGGTCCGTGTCTTCCACCTGTGGGTGTATACTGTAACCTTTGGCTCTCTTAGTTGTTATAGGTTGTTTTCTAACGAGGCTCAACAATTACAATTTGGCACCTCCCTACACCCACTTGATGGTTGGAACTCGCGTGTCTTGTACGCCAAGATTTCAAGTGATTTAAACTCGCTCTCTTCCCCGCACTGATTTCTCGGAGGATGCTTTCCAAGAATTATGTCGTAATTTGTTTTGAAAATTCTGATTCCTGAAAGTCAGTCACCAGATTTGGCAGCAGATTTCTGAAGTAATTAAAAAAAATAAATTCTCCTATGTCTCTGCATGAACAGGCAAAGTGGATGATGTTTAGAATCATCTCAATGAGATGTTTCCAAGAATTCCGAATGCCTGTGTAATTAGCTAAATGCATATAACTTTTTTTTACTTATCAGGAGCGCTGTAAAGTTAATTTGCATTTGCAGGCAAATCATACATTGAATTGGTAACTTGTTGCCAGGAAAACAGGTCTTTCCCAGTAGACCCATCTTGTGTGACCAATGGAAGACAAAATGGATCTTACAATATCTGTAACATGTGTAGACCATTTTACCCCTCACTACGCAGGAGACGAAAATTGTCGTCTGCTGTTTTTCATTTTTGCCTCAATTCTTACCAAAAAACCTGTTTTGACAGCACATGTGGAGACGATTCTCATGCGCTGCCAAAATAGGTTTTTATCGAGAAATATTGAAAATAAAACATTTCCAGCAGACGATAAAAATTTAATTCAGCATAGTAAGGGTTAAACTATACTGTGGTGATGAACTGGGCCTTCTCTGGTCACAACACCATGAAACCCTTTATGGCGGTTCATGTCACATGATCCCCCACCCCCTATCTGAGAAAAGTTACTTTGCAACATTTGCCGAAATTCTATATCTTTGGCCATCTTGCACATCAGAATCTATGTGTTTAGCTGCTGGCAATAATAGCCGAGATCTGTGGCTAATTGGCCTCGTCCAGTATTCCTGCGACTTTTCCAAGTTTATATCCCCGATAAATTCAACAAAAAGGCCATTCATTCCTTATAATTCCAGCATTTGAAATAAATTCATCAAGAAAATGTGTTTATTTTCCGTTTTCTTAAGAATTATTTTAACTGCGCCTCACGGTTACGGAAAATAGTTTGGCATGGGAGTTTACTGGGATATAAATTTTGGACAGAGACTTGCTACGGGCCAATCAAATGTTAGGGAATTGTGTAAATATTTTTGTGCTGCAATTATTAGCCGACATTGTGCTCAGTCTCGGCCCATCAGACTGCCTGATTTTGAGTACATATTCAGAGAAAGCACTCATAATTGTTCATAAGCATGGACCGAGAGTCGTCACTGATCAGAAATTCAATTCAAGACCGGTTTTCGAGTGATGTGTCGCATATCTGCTGGAAACCATAATAACATATTCCTAGGGGATGTATGGTTCTATTACATTGCCATTTTGTGGAGGCATAAATTTCGGATGACAACCTATGGCATTAGACACACATGTACATTGTAATGATGATTATATCAGGAGCTGAAATCACACAACATTGCCAGCTTCTTCTACTGAACCCATGACATGTCGGATATACAATTACAATAATATGGGAAATTTGAGAGAAAAAAATATCTTTATTTCTTTTCAAAAGTATATGTTGTTACCATCCATTTGAAATGTCTCAATGAGACGGTTCAAATGAGTGGTAACTAACAACATATTATTTTATGAAAAAATAAACAAAATAATCAGATTTTATCAACCGAAAAATGGTATAGACTTATACTACTAATACTAATAATTTCAATTTACACTGTCTGATACGAATGTGTGTTTTATGCACTATTTTGTAAATTTTTGTGTGCAATGTTACAGGCAGTTAACTCTTTGCATGCTGGGAAATTTCTGGGCTATAAATAGTTAAAAAATAACAGACGACAATTCATTGTATTTTCTTTTATTTCTCCCTATAAATATCATGAATATGTCTTGGAATTTCATTAGAATTGAGTCCTGCGGACTCAATTCTAATGAAATTCCAAGACATATTTACAGAGAGACATACAAAATATACTCCTAATTTGTTTGGCGGATATTTTCACCTCAAGCATGCAAAGAGTTAATGTAAGCAGGTTTTGCCAATTCATAACTCATGTACATGCACCTGCTAAGTCACGCTTCCCTTCATGTATTACATCGTTGAAGCCATAGGCGACAACAACATTACAATTGAATGTAACAGGAATTCATGGTATTTATAATTCATGGTATATTTGATTCAAACTTTACAATCTAATTTACACTTGGACTGGGAATATTGCTGCATGTTAACCCTTTCACCCCTAAGTAACTGGAATGGATTTTGATATGTTAATTTCGCAACCAATCCAATTGTCACAAAATGATTTTCAGACTTGTCCATTTATGAACAGGGGGTGTTTTTGTTCTCGAAAATATGATAATTACTTGCAAAAAGTGCAGATCCTGATGAGACAGCTGTACCACTGTACATGCCTGTGGTGTTGAAAGGATTAAAGCAACACAGGCTGCTTTTGGTATTTTATACAGTTTTCTAACTGCTCTCCCCTACACCGACAGATTTGACACATTTTCTGTGGTGGAGGATAGAAGTACAGTCAAGCACCAGTATCTTGAAGTCGAAGGGAGATCATATTTTAGTCGAGATAGGACTAGGTTCGAGATAGCGATGAAGTGACATGGTCGAATATTTTCGCAAAAAAAATAAAATCAAATCATGATACCCATCACATCACGAGTAAACAATAAAGGAATATTGAAAAATTATTAATAAATTTACTGACAAATTTTAATCACCAATTAACTAATGACCAAAGGTAGTAAACTACCCAACATTACATGTGGCGTCACAACTCTCAGCGAATTGCTTAAATGACCAGCGTGATATGCTTAATGAATCGTGTCAAACACTCAAACAAATCGAGGTGGACCAATGAAGCAAACAACCTGAGGCAAGTGTGAATTTATTCGTTTTGTTTGATAATAGGTTTTGAAAATTAGTGTTAACCAAATTGATCTTGGCAGCCAGGCGCTTAGGTGATTTACCCAAGCATTTATGTGATCGAGATAGCGAAGTGATTTTTAACGTATTTTTATACCAAGGGGACAGAATGAACAGTCGAGATAGAGAACATATACGAGATAGGGCATGTTCGAGATAGCCGAGGAAATTTATATTAAACAAATAAGGATATAATTTGGGACTTTAGCGAATCATCGGGATATCATCGAGATACTGATGTTCAAGGTACTGGTGCTCAACTGTACATGTATACACATCTCAACATTCTGTCCTTACCTTACCGGCATTCACAACTCAACTGTGAATCCATCCTTAACCCTTTCCCTGTTTTGCGATATTTCGACTCATCCAAATGCAAAACATCTGAATAAAAGAATCAAATGCTGGGTCAAATGATGGTTAAATTATCTGATAGAGTGGAAAACATTGTGGGAAAAGGAGAAATTGCTTGTTACAAGCAATTTCTCCTTTTCCCACAATGTTTTCAAAAGACATCTTCTGCAGAGGCATGAAAAGTCGTCTCTATCAGGGAAAGGGTTAACCCTTTCACCCATGGATTTTGATATGTTATTTTGTCACAAAATGATTTTCAGACTAGTCCATTTATGAAAAAATATGAAAATTACTTGCAAAAAGTGCAGATCCTGGTGAGATGGCTCGTCATGAGCCGGCTCATGGCTCGTCACGAGCCGGCTCATCCGGATCTACATGTTTTGCCAATATCTGGGGCCCGTTTCACTAAGCTTCTTACGACTAAAATGTTCGTAAGTGCAAATTTAAGATCGTCTGTAAATTTCAATTTATGGATTTACATTTATTGAGCATAGGCTGCATATGCATAAAAAGGTCATTCATTCCTATAACAAATCTACAATTAAATTATTTTTCACTCTTTCTAGGTATGTCTGTCTTTTAATTGTATTCACCCTTAAACCAGGTACTCTAATGGCAAAATGTTTTGAGTGAATGCAGAATCTCATCCCACATCAGGCATACAGGGGGGGGGGGGGCGTCCAGGGGGTCTGGACCCTCCCCCCCTCGAATAGTTGGATGACTTTTTTCGTGGCCTAGGTGTCAGGAAATTGCATCTGCGGCGATCTGGCATCTAAAAATTTCCTGGGGGACGACCCCAGACCCCCCTACTTTATGATTTCCCGCTTGCGGAGGTTGGCTTGTAATTACAGACCCCCCCCCCCTGCAATTATTTCTGTATCCGTGCCTGCACATCCACCGTACTATAAAGTGTTTTAATCTTTCATTGTAATTGTATCTGCTGTTTAATTGTCCATGTTATTTTCATGCAAACTTGCTATAACTCAGACAGGTTAGACCAGAGAAAATTAATTTGCATATTCTCATCCCCACCAACCATAAAAAAGGACTAAGCTATGTCTTATTTATAATGTTTATATGTAGTCTTTCTTGAAACAACTTTTAATCAATTTTCAATAATAAAATATAAGAACCATCCTGCTCATTGTTAACCCAAATCTGAATTAAAATCTCATACTGTCATTAACTCTTTGCATGCTGGGAAACTTGTGGGCTATAAATAGTCAAAAAATAGCGGACAAAAATCATAATATTTTCTTTTATTTCTCCTTGTAGATATCATGAATATGTCTTGGAATTTCATTAGAATTGAGTCCTGAGGACTCGATTCTAATGAAATTCCAAGACATATTTACAGAGAGAAATAAAAAATATACTCCTAATTTGTTTGGCGGATATTTTCACCTCTAGCGTGCAAAGAGTTAGCAACTGTCTGTGGCTTAATTAAATAGGATCAGATATATTTGCAGGTAGGAGTAGTGATATTTTGATTGAAAAGCAAACCGTGTATACCCAGATCAACTGTGCAGATGTACATGCTGATCTCAAGCTACTCTTGTCAATTCGTAATTTGGACTGATTTTCTTGTGGTCTGCATGAGGAATTGCGATTGTCTAGTTTGAGGTGCACATGTTTTTCTCATTAAAACTTCCTTCCTGTTATTATTTCTTCAGGTTATTATCTATCTCGGTAACCGGGATTTATAGCATGCGGCAGTAAACTGAAATATCATGAAATTTTCATTTATAAACAAACTACGCTGCTGCAGTAATTACTGCGCAATTAGATTAACATACTGAAAGATGAATCTTGTAATATGGAGAAATTGGAATTAACGGCATTTGTAACAGTTGTCTAGACTTACTGTCTGTTCCACGTTTTGCTGCCGACAACATTTTGGCTATTAAACGCATTAAATCTATAAATTATTAAAATGTAAGTAGCTTTTCATCAATAACCAAAAAGTCACCCTCCCCCATTTTATTTATTTGATAAAATTCCATCAAGTATTTATTTGTTGCGACCAAATGATTTTCCTATGGGAATTTAACATGGGGCAAAAATGAGGTTAAGAGTGTGAAGAAAGGTTGAAAAACAAAAACAATTGGAAATTGGTTCCGAAAATCTGGCTATAGATAGCTTGGAAATGGTGTAACTAAGAAAGCAAAAGATAGATTTGGAAAATCGGTCCACAAATTCAATAATAATGTAAAAACAAATATTTTTAGCCCCCATGTTAAAGGTACATGCCCACGCAGTAGGTTATAATATAGTGATACAGATACTTTTGTATATTCTGTACGTATGACAATTCCTGGCAAGATAAACATTCATTCACCATACCCCACGTATTGATTAGCATTATTATACATTTTATTTTAGACGAAAATTTTCACACTGATATCCGGGGCGATAACCGTGTTTCCTTAAATTGTTAACGGTCATTACTATTTATTCTCTGTATTTATTTTTTGATGTGCAATGATCATACTTTATAATCTGTCGAAAATATTATTTTTTCAGGCGACGCATTTCATTAGTATAAATAAGTAAAACATATCATGCCTCATTTGCATATGAAAATAGCCCCATACCAACGAGCGTCACTATCAGTAAAATAAATATTACTAAATGATTATATCTGTTTTCCGGGCACTTGTAATTTTTAGAACTGGTGGAATAGTGACACAATTATACACTTATTTAATTCCTATAAAGAACAGTTTGTGCTTACTGAGTGGGCATGCACCTTTAAATTCCCATAGACAAATAATTTGTTCGCAATAAAATCAATATTTGATGGAATTTCATCAAATATAAAAAAATTGGGGAGGGTGACTTTTTTGTTATTGATGAAATAGTACTTACATTCTAATATTTTTTACATTTGACGGGTTTAATTGTTAAAAGTTTGTCGGCAGCAGAATGTGGAAAAATGTCTGATCTGGGGCTATGCTGGTCACAAACATCGTAAGGTCTGTTTTCTCAGCTGACAGTATGGCTACTGAATGACAAACCACGCTAGGCCCGGATCAGAGTGTGAGGTTGCACAGGGTGATCTGGGGCTATGCTGGTCACAAACAGTCATTAGGTACCTTTTTTTCAGCCAAGGGACTGATGTGTTAATGTAACTGGAGAAATGTGGCTTATCACATCTGTGGCCAGTCTAGCAACGATCTTCTAGCCCATTCCTGCAGCCGGAAAATGAAATACGGTATACTCGGAATGTTTTGCTGACTAAATTATAAATAGTGGAGAGCCTGATCAGACTGGTCATAAGCCCCATTTCTCCAGTCGCGGCCTCCGATCATACAAAACCAAGCCCCGATTTGCGTTATTACGCTGCATGAATAGCTGCCATAACTGTTGTGTATTTCCACCGACAACTGCCTGTTTGATGGGGAAGAAATTAATGGTTTTACAATTATGAAACACATATTACACAGAATTCTAGATTGCAAAATCTTAGTAGCAGGGTAAAAACAGGAAATGCGATTAAAATAATTGCTTAATACCTCAAAATAATGAGCGTTCAAGATATCAAATCTACACATATAAAATATAAGCTTGTTTGCAATAAAATCATATTTACCGGGCAATAAAGCGTAGGGAGGCACCGTGTCAGCAGCTATTAGATGGATGTGACTGAATGTATACTCAACAAAAAAAGAACTGCATACACATACAAATGTATGTTTCTTTGTATATAAGTTGGTATTATTATTATTACATCAGATGGAAGTAATATATTTGTTTACATATATGATCTTATCTCTCAACTTATTAAATTGTTTATTATCATATACAACATATATTGCGCATTTTAACCCTTTCAACACCACAGGCCTGTATATATAGTGGTATTGGCAAAAAGTGTAGATCCAGATGAGCCGGCTCATCAGGATCTGCACTTTTTGCAAGTAATTTTCACATTTTTGAGAGCAAAATTAATGTATCAAAATCCATTCCAGTTATTTAGGGGTGAAAGGGTTAAATCTGTTGACGATGATGCCAAATGTTGGTATATATAACATAGTGTTGTATGTGAACACAATGTTATACATAGCAACATTTGGCATCATTTACAACATACTTCATATAGTCTGGGTAATAATGCAAGTGAAGTAAGTTCATGCAGCAAAAAATCAAGATCAAAATAGTTTTCAGTAAATGGTTGATTGGCTTATGAGTTGTTTATTGGTGTTTAACGGCCTATCAACAGCTAAGGTCATTTAATGAAATACAGTAGAATAACATTTAGGTCACTGGGGCCCGTTTCACTAAACTTCGTACGACTAAAATGTTTGTAGGTGCAAATTTAGGATCGTCTGGAAATTTCAATTGATGGATTTACATTTATTGAGCATAGGCGGCATATGCCGCCTATGCTCAATAAATGTAAATCCAATAATTGTTTACAATAAAACGTTGTTAATGTGAACTTTACAGGCTATCATAATTTTGCACTTGCGAACATTTTAGTCATACAAAGTTTAGTGAAACGGGCCGGGCCTTTGGTCCTTTGGTTGGTCTTTCCTTTTGTTAATTTTTTTCTGGTGAGTATTTTTGAAAACATTTGAAACTACTTCATTTTATTTGTCCAGTTTATATTTTGTGATCAACCTCATGGAACTGCCTTGTTGAAATAAGTGCTTACAGCATACACTTCTGAAAAATAACAAACATAGAAAAAACAGTGTTTTACCCCTAAACCCCATTCTGAATGTAAGTAATATTTAAAATTGAAATTAACATTTTACATCAATGTAGTGTAGCAAATGCATCATTTGCATGCTGTTGACACCGCAATCAAGATTATAGTCAGAGAGAATTGAAGTTTGATATTGGACATTTTGTTCCCAGTTCTAAGGTTCATATCTGATGCAAGAACTAGCTGAGAAATCGCACCTCAAATTGACAGACTATAACAAGAAATATGCAAATATGATGGATTTTCTTTCAACTGTCTATGGAACTGATTCTGTCAATATATAAATTGTTAAAGTGGGGGAAATATTGGAGACGAATATCAGATTGAATATTCTATAGCTCACATGTTCTACAGTACAACATTTCTAAACTGGACGCCCTTGGAGATCCCCTGGCTGTATACAGACACATCTGTGTGCTTTACAATCGTGAACAGATGAATTCATCAGAATTAACCCTTTCAACACCACACTGTGACCACAGACCTCTATAGAGACAATGTTTGCAAACAGTGCAGATCCAGATGAGCCGGCTCGTAACGAGCCGTCTCATCAGGATCTCCACTGTTTGTTAATAATTTTAAACGTCGTACAGATTACCCTTTTAGAATGGGATAATTTGAATGAACAAAATTAATGAAATAGCGTGAAACATTGGCATGGAACATCCTATTGAGTTACTTGGTGTTGAAAGGGTTAAATAACAGCAAAACCCATAAAAATTTAACAAACCAAGGTTTGCTGGTTGTTCATTTGGAGACGTGCTACTATCTGTTTCAATGGAAGGGGCTAGTGGAAGGATAATTGAAGGGGTCAATGGAAGAAGGGGGTAGCCCCCTTCTTCCATTGACCCCTTCAATTATGCTTTGTTTATTACATGCAGTATATGGACACCTGTTTAGATTTGACATGCACTTTATTAATGTAATAATATATTTATTTCCTTTGTATTAAATGTACATGAAATTGTTGAATGAATACTGTTTAAAGGAGATATAACAAGCTTCTGTTTTTGCGATATGCTTATGTATTCATCATTTATATATCAAATAAAACAAATTTTACAGGGTGTTGTTTGAAGATTGTGTGAACATCCTCTGTACACTGCCACTGAGAAGGTGCAATAAGCCAAACACAACACAGGGCTTATAAGGCATTTGCGACCAGTGTAGATCCAGTTCAGCATGTACATTCGCAGTCTGAACAGGATCTGAACTTTTCGGAATTCCTTCAATAAAACACACTAACATGCAATCTGGATCGTATTTAGACTACAGGAGTGTTATATTTGATTAGGACCTAACCTAGTCACAAATCACACAAACCCCATTTCTCCAGTCACAGCCACATATAGGACCAAGCTTCGACGTAACCCCCATTTGACAAAACAACGATTAAGTCCAAACATTTTCTATTTATTTGAAACAAGTCAGTAGGAAAATAGATTATAAATAGTAATTAATTTACTGTACATGTGAAAATTGAATATATACTTTTAATTCTTTTTATCTGTCGACGAACAAAATATGTGATTTAGTTATATTTTAGTATTCGAAAACAGTATTTACGGAGTGGACATTCAAGTTACACAATTTTAGTCCTGCAATATAACATTCATGCATGTATAAAAACAAACACATCAATATTGGATTTTCGGAACTGTAGAAAGCACCCTGATGTGCACAATGTATCTATTCTACCATGTCTGTCAAATTGGACTCGACCAATCTGTGGTGTGGCATAGGTGTGGCCTCGCGGATTCAATATACACCTGCCGCATTATTGTTGACATCCGTTTGAACGTAGCATCACATGTCTGTCACTGACTTAAGACAGATAAACAAAATGGATTTAACCAATCAGCATAGAATAGGTGTGGCTTCATTGAATTCAGAATACACCTGTCCCAAGATCCACTTCCCTATTTGCCTGCGGTCAAATCATCGGATAAG